>JANIJI010000009.1:11882500-12242500 GCA_024500535.1 Leptonema lineaticorne | reverse complement strand
AAAAAATTAATTCCGTTTTCGTTTTCGAAATCGCGATTTTCGATGCATAAGAATGTTCTATCACTTAAAATTTTTCATAATAATTTATAAATATATTGATATCGATTAATTTTTAATTATATTAAAAAAAATAATTCTCAAATATTTAGCTGGGAAATTTATGTAAATATATTCACATTATAGAATGCAAACGTATATACTTTCTCACGTTCGTCATTGACTATGATGAAGAAGCAATTCGTCGCACTTCTTATCTCGAATTTGTCCGATTGTTTAGTACTCGTTTAAGGTTCCAAAAAAGGATCCTCCATTCCTGGAAACAATGTGAAATGATTCCCGTAATTATTACGGTAGCATTCAACGAAAACGTCCTCATATGTCACCCAGCAGTAGCGTATTCTTACGGTTTTTAAATCGATTTTTACAACACGAGGAAGTCACACTGAGCTTTTGCAATTGTTAAGTGCTGGTTACATTGCATGTCAGGGGTATTCGACTAGATGAATTAATATTTTCTATATTAAACATCTGATGATCTTTCCGTTAAATATTAATTTAATATTTTTATATGAACAAAACAATTTACATTTTATAATGAATAAATTTTTAAGATTTTTATAAATAATTCTAAGCTTTATTAATGCGTATTTGAAAGTATATAAAGATTTTATTTAAAAATAAATTAATTGTGGCATACGTGACGATCGTGAACCGATGGTTTTTGACAATATTCAATGTTCAGTGAAGTTCATGTATAGAAAATGCTGCAATTTCTGAACAAACGAGTCATAAATACATCAAAGCTTAGCAGAAGCTCTCGTTCTTTCACATATGGGGGGTGCCACATTGTCGTCACGCATGAAATTATCGTTTTCTTCCGAAAAAAATAAAATAAAAAGAAATACCGTAAAAACGCTGATGAATTTACTGCTCACCCCCATTGTTTGACTATTGTGATTTATCTTCGACAGAATATGTCCGGCGGATTCTTTTCTTTTTATATATTTTTTTCCTTTTCATTTTTGAAAAGCTCCGATTCGGTATAGAATCGTCGAAATGCACAAAAGCTCATCGCGCATATGGTTAATGTTTTCCATGGTTCTGTAACAATTCCTACTGTTTGTAATTAACGACGTCGAATTGTACGAAATTTTCAGAGAATGGAATTGTTTTGTGAATACTGGAATTGTTTACGCCAAAAATTTCTATTAAAATAAGTAACAATATGACGACATTTTTGTAACTTCTAAATACAGAATTATCCAATGACAAAAGCTTTGTTTCACGACACACTAAAGAATGAATATTAGATATATCATTCAATTCTCTTATTTATACCATTTAATATATTTATATTTTGAAAATAAATACAATATAACAATTAACGACATGTTGATAAAATCTTAATTTGATAAACTATAAACTTGTATATGTATTAATACTTGGACAGTTCAATTTATATGCATATTTTAATATGATATTTATTGGCAACATGCAGAGTTGCCAATACAATTGTTTTCCTTGAAGCTATTAAATATATACAGGACGGTGAAGATATGAATGGTTATTAATATTGAAATATTTTATTTCAATATATATATAAATATTTTTTTTATTGACACAAATTAATATTGCTATGCTTAAATGATATCGTAATTATTATAAAAAAATATTTAATCATTATGATATGGAATAATGAATTCGTATGAAGCTGTATTTTTAATTATTTGAATGATAATATAAATTGTGAATTTTCACAATTATTTAAGTCTTCATATAAATATTAAAATATGAAAAATCATTAACATCCTGTAAATAGATTTTTAGAAGGATTTTATCGTAGCATGAAAACAACCGATTTGCACCCGCGGAGATATCCCGTATCGAAATATTTCGAATCTTTTGTAAAATCGACACCGTTCGAAATTTACGATATACGCTCATAATGTGACCGTGACACGAAAGATACGACGCTGAAAGCGATTATTATCATGAGAACCGACTACCGGCACTGAAAGAAAACAACGCTTTAGAACATTATAAAACAAACAAGTAAATAAACGATACCCAACGAAATAATAATAGATGATCTGTCACGCGTCATAAACCCCCCATTTTTTTTTCAAATAATACGTATATTAAAAAAAAAATTTTTTTTCGATTTTGGGTGGCATTCTTTTTGTTTTGTTTATTATTTTTCATTATCTATTCGCGATGATTGAGCGTGAAAATTGGGATTTTTTTTTTTACTGTGTTCGCGTTTCTAGTGCACTATTGGAGATTATCCGGAGCTTATTGTGTTAAGATTATAACCGGTAGCGTGTCTAAATATTCCTTGTTTTTTCAAAGAAACGAACCGGAAAATGCTAAAGCTTTTGTGGATTTAAATTCGCTACTAGATAAATTGATGTTTCCGATATATGGTCGCTTTGAAGTTTCGAAGAAAACGACGAAACATTCCCGGATAACGTAAATAAATTATTTTCGTTTATGTGGACTGAATTATTTTTCAAATATAATATTTGTTTTATATAAAATTATTAATTTTAATATTATTCTGTGCTTTTTAAAAATTTTCTCTTTATTATAATTGTTGATAATATTCGATTTTTTGTTCATTTTACATGTCGGCATTTTCAAAATATATGCGCATCATTAGAATTCTAGTTATTATTGCAGTTCAAATATTTGCGAACTATACAAGAAAAAATATGTCGGCGCTTTTGATTCAAAAGCCAATTCACGAACAAAACGTAAAGAAGCCACCGGTGTTATATTTATTCCCTTCGGAGACAATGTATATAAAGCGCGATTGCGACAATGCACAAGGGAATCATTTGATGACTAAATACTGCGCACACAAAAATACGAGATTTGTATAGAAAAACACGGTCAAACGTGCCCGCCGTCTAACGGGGCGTGGTTCGGCCAAAACTAAACATTTTGCCAAAAAAAAAGGGACTACGGAATAATTTATAACAATTTTTTTTTCATCGGTTCCAGGACGATATTGTGCGTGTCAGGATTGCGTGTCCGCATTCGAAAAATCTATGCGTGTATTATATATATTTATATATATATATATATATATTTTTTTTGTTATTTTTCTATTCCAAATATCCCCGGAGAAGAGTCGTTTTTCACTTTGCCGACGTCTTTATTTATCGAAAAGTCGAGGATTCTGTTTAAAGGTGCCGCCTTGGCTTCTTGACGTTTCACGTCCATCACGATATAACAGAGTTTTTTTTTTAGTATGATTGTAAGACGATTTTCGTCTTTATTTCACATATGAATAAGGTGTATTTTTGAGTTGTGATGTAATGTCGTGTTGACGCGTTCAATATCATCGGAAAACACTTGGACGTTTCACAACACAATGGCGCATGATCACAATGGCGACATGGAAAAATGACTTTTGGTCCATTTCTGTAATATAAATATTTCGGCATATATTATGTGGGATGGTTCCCCATATTATTATTATTATTATTTTTGCAGACGAAATATTGAAGATATATTTTGATGGGTTTTCTAATCTGTTTTGATTCTTTGCTTCGTTTGATGCTTTTCGTTTTTTTTTTTCATAGTCGGATAAATATTTACTTTTATAATCAAATAAGTCATAATATAAAAAATGTGATAGATTTTTAATTTCCATGAAATCAAATTGAATAATCCAATTGGATTATAGCAGTAAATATAAGAAATAATTTTTATAATACGAATAAATTGTGTTTAAGGATTAATTTTCGTTTTGAGTCGTGTTTTCCAGTAGAATTTTTTTGTAGTTCTATAAGTCAAAAGAATGATCCACACTTTTTTAAGAGAACCTATTCGAATTAAAATTTTTACACGGTCATTTGTCCACGTTGAGCATTAAAAATGGATAGGTATTATATGTTTAGACGTCGGCAGGTCGACGATTGTCCTCTTGTCACGAAATCGTGGTTTAAAATGAGGAAAAAAAAGACAATAGTAATAAATATTGTCTTGTATAGTACGTCTCCTCTCATATTGATATTTAAATTTTCAATATTTGGTCAAAATATTTTTTTTAATACAAAATTACGTATTTTATTATAGTATCTATAATTTTTTTTTTGATAAATGTAGATAAATAATTAAATCAATCGTAATCAATATTTATTTAGATTTTATAGTATTGATGATTATTAGGAATAATTCAAGTTAATTTATATACAGTAAATATTTTAGTCTATTCATTATAAAGTTTTCAGTTTTAGGGTTGACTGAAAAAGAGGACACATTTCAAAAAAGAGAATATTTTTCAAAGGTGGACGATGCTGAAAAAGGAAGACTCTTCACTAAAGGAGGACGATTGGTAAATTTAATATTATCCAATTTTAACCTATAATAATTGTCTTCAGTAATGACAAATCATTTATATTGACATAAAAAAAATATTATAGTTATATGCGAAAAACCGATGCCCGACTGTAGATATGAATATGCTTACACTCAAATAAAAATGGTATATCACACACAATATTGGGATGACTTAATTTGAAGGGTAAGAAATGGTGTGCCCGTTCACATACACACATTCGTAAGGTTTATATAGGTACCCCATGGGTGACCCTTTCTTGTCCGACCTTCTGTCACAACTGAATAGAAACCGATATTTTTTATATATATATATATACATTATTATTACTACTGTCGCTTTTTTATTTCGATTTTTCCATATATTTTCCATTGTATGTCCACCGATATCGTTTCTTTTGCGGTTCGGTTGGATTCCTGTAGAAAAGAGCCGCGCTGACTTTTTTTATTGTTGTTTTTATTATAACAGTCAAATAATGCTTATAATAGAATATATATATATATATATATATATATATATATATATATATATATATATATATATTCGATATATGACTTATTAGACCATATTTAATTCAATTGTCGTAATATGCATTTTAACCCTTAGCGCGAACGAACCGAATCAAATCGTTTATTCGCCGGGTAAATTTCATACAATTAATTAGATCGTTGGTAACTTTTGAAGTGCGTCACGGCAGGGTTATAATAAACGTTATATGAAAACTGTTAGTACGTAAAAATATATTATATTACATTATATATATATATATATATATATATATATATATATATATATATATATATATATATTTATGCATATGCGTGTTGTAATACGTTGTATCGGATTAACCGAGCGTGTTCAATATACACTTGTAACAATTCCGCTTTGTATATAAAAAAGGGAGTCCTTTTGAAGGGCCACGACGCGATCAAGAAGGAAGTAAGTGTTCATGAAAACTTGTATATAATATATTTATGCGTATGTATTGTATGAAAAACTAGGGAATTTTTTAGTATTTTTGATAGGAAGACAATTTTTCTTTATATTACGCTCGTATTCAATATAATAAATAAACATTTATACAAGGTTTTATTTTTAATTTATTAATAGCTTTTCAGATTCTTATAATACATATTAAAAACATTAATATGAATATTTTGATAAAATTCTTTCAGATTTTTTAATGAAAGATTAAAGAAATTGATATATTTTTCACGCAAATATTACAAATATCACATATATTTATTTTTTTTATACATTCAGCCGAGTCATTTCGAATTTCATACGAAAAATGAGCCCAATTCGGTCTTGTTTGTGTATCCATATAAATATAATTTTGACACGTACCCCTAAAATAAATGAAAACACTCCGAATAATAGAGACGTTTTCGCGTTTTTGCCTGTCAGCATTATTGAACTTTTGTAACATATTTTGCACACGTTTGCACGCACAAAACTCGGCATAGGTGCATACAATATTTACACATGTATGCACCATTTTTTTTTGTCGTAAAGTGGCCATATTTATTTAACGCCGGTGTTATCTTTCCGAAAAAGCAGATGTTTCTTTCGGATAGAAACGGGTAGACTTGCGTGATCTACATCAATGCAAAGTTGATTTAGATTATTTCGAATTTAGTGCTATTTTTATATATAATTTTTTTCTTGTTATAAATATGTAGTAAGATTACTATGATCGTTTATTGTTTTGAAATATTGTTTACTTATGTTTGAATGTAGATTTTGGTTGAAATATACCGTTAAAAGACGCCTAATAATTATTTTAAAAATTTATAAAATATATTTTAAATATTTATTATATCAATAAAATAATATTTATTAAAATTTAATATAAAATCGAAGGCAAGGAACGGAATAAACCAGCGGTGAACTGCATCCGACCGCACAGCCCTTATGTTGCACCACAAACGGACGCGTCAAATAACATAATGAAACATAATGTAATAAATAAATAAATGTACCGAAAAGGGCCATTGTCAAGATTTTGCCCGTATATCTTTATATGTATGTGTAAAAAAAATAATAATAATACAAGTTAACACGCACCGCTAATTCGAACCGATATTCCGATCTATATAATGTATTACATGAACATTTATAAAACATTTTAAAATGCTATTTATATTATTTTAAATATATAGTTTAAAAATTAGAGATTTTTTTTATTAATTCGAAAGTTCTGAATTACATGCAATTTTTTCGATTTTCTATTAAGTTGTTGGCGGTAGTTATTTTTTTTATATATATGAAAATTTGCACTTACACCCTTTGGTCTAAGGTCGTTTCAATTGTACACGTGAATAGACGCGTAACAAATTCGATTATTGGCTTCGAATACTGTATCTGCGAGGGTGTCATGAAAATGTTTTAATATTTTCCAAATATTGAATAGGGATCGTCGCATATTTATCAAAAGCATCCTTTATAATCCGGTTGAAAAATATATAAAATACATCACATATATATTTATATATATATATATATTTTTATTATGAAAACGTTTATATGTATTATTATAATAAAATTGTGAAAGAAACGTGAATCTTCATTCCGTTGTCGGCTTTTCCATTGTGAACACCAAAAGGTGTATAGAGATCTTTTGTGTTTTGAGGACGTCCGCAAAACCCTCATATATCGAATTAATACATCTTGTAAAACGAACTGGGTGACATTATGATGCACATATCCTGTATGAATACCAAAGAAAAAGAAGGCATTTTTTGACAATTTTGAAAATTAGCCACATAAAGGAGGTGAAAAAAGTGCGTTTTGTCATGAAAAATGAATCGCGTTAGTAATTTTTTTTTTTTGTATGTAGTCGTTTTAAATGGCGAATTTTCGATACGTTTTAATGTAATAAAAATTTGATAAATATATTTATTATAATTTATATTGAATATTTTGATTCTAAATAGTTTTATATAATTAAGAAATAAATATTTATTTCAGAAATTGTAATTAAAAAAAATGTATATATGAAAATTTGTATTAATGTTATTGATGAATATTTATTTCATTTATTCAGAAATATATTCAATATTTTTATTTAATTCGCAGCATAATTATATGCATTTTAAATATCATGCAGTCGTTTAGTGAGTTATTGCAATTTTAAAATTGTAATTATATTTTTAATGCAATTTGTGGCCTTCACACTTAAATAAAATTAATAAATATATATTTTATATATCGCGTATTTGCGTAAATCAGCCATGAAATATTTTTTTTCAACAATTACAAAAATCTGTCAGCGTGTAAAATCATAATATATATATATATATATATATATATATATATATATATATATATATATATATATATATATATATATATTCTGAATTTTTCTTTTCGGCAAAATAAATAGGACACTATCCGTGTGCTTAATATAGTCAAAATATTTTCAAAAACTTTATAATTTTTCCGCATCGGTTCTCATATTCGAGAAAAAGTTTTAATGTTGAAATAACAATCTGCTCGTGCTGAAATAACAGGATTCGAACGTTTCAGGCTTTGAACCGAACCGCACGAATGCTTAATCCGTCGAAAACTGCGCTTTCGGCTTTTTCCCGTGTGTGTAAACAGTGTTTCGATAAGATTGGTGAAAAATAAAAAGCTTTTTTTTTTCCCGAATTTTGAACACTCGAAAAGGCACACTTTCGACAATATAAAAGACCACCCTCGTAGAAAACAAATTTTAAAGTAAAAAAAAAAACACTCGAAAAGGGGGGCAACAATGCTTAATTTAAATATTAAAATAATTTATTTAATAAAATTGATGATATAAAAAAAATATACGATCATATTTTAAAGTACGCAAATCAGAAATATTGAGTTTAGCCGTTTATTTATAATATTATAGTCCAGTATATTAAATTATAAAATATTTAATTTATCGCATATATTATAGTAAAATTTCCGAGGTGATGAGAATATAATATTAATATTTAACACATTAAATTCGTACGAAATTTTGCGCCAATTATGCAAGTCGAAATCGTGTTTATTATCCGTATTATTTCTATATATTAATAATCTAACGTGTAAATTATTTATGTATTTATTATATGTATATATATATTTTGAAAAAAAAATACTCGCGACTTGTTAATTAATTTTACATTTTTATCGTCGATTGCGTCACATTTATTATTTGATTCATTTTTAAATAAATAAATTAAAATATGGTTAAAATGTTAATAAATCATTCAGCGCCTTTTTTAGAACGTAAAACAGGACAGTTTTAATTTTTTAAATTGCCGAGTTTTAACTTGAAGTGCACTTTTAACTTTTATCTAAGTGCGATAAGATTATATAATTGAATTCAGTAAATAATGTCTAATTACAAAGCCGACATTTAAATTTCGTTTTTTTTTTACTAAAAAAAAATAAGTTTAAAAATTTGTCATTATAAACATAAATTATGAAATATTAATGTAATATTAAAGAAAAAAATAAATATATATATATATATATATATATATATATATATATATATATATATATATATATATATAATAATTCGTTGTCATTTTGAAATAATCTTTGAAGTTAACCAATATAAATTAAGGAAGCGTTTTCAGAAGTATTCAAAAAAAAAAAAAATTTTACACGTTGTTGAAAATTAAAAATTGTCATTTTTAGCACCCGTCGCGGTAAATTATCGCGTGTGGTAAATCATATGGTAAATCGTGTGATGTGTGGTCCATAATGATACTTTGGTTATCGATCCGTGACCCGCCGACGGCACGTTAACCGTGATTTGTGATCCCTGAAAAAAAATTTTTTTCAACAAAAACTATTCCTGTGGAATCCGCATAATAAAATTTCTGGTCAAAAAAAATAAATAAATGACAAAATATCATTGTATAGTCAGAGATGATAAATATTTTATTTCTTATTATAGATATAAAAATATTTTGTTATTTTATTTATATGGAATATAATTTAGATTATATTCGATATATAATATTATATTCAGAAATATTTTTATAATTTATATATAATATAATTAATTGTTAAATATATTTTTTTTTATATTAATGATTATATTGACAAAAAATTGATTGACTTTCCCTGCAAAGCTTTTACTCCAAAATTTGCCGAAAGTATGAATACTTTTCGACACTATTTCACCTATAGAGATTTTGGGTGGTAACGTGTCTTAATTAGCCACGCATGACTTTATTCCCCATTCCTGCAAATCTAACATAATCTGTGACAGATGCGTTCAAGTGACACGTCGCAGACGGAAATTAAAAAAATAATAATTTTATAAGAGATCACTTTATTCATATAATTCATATTCTTGTCGATTATTAATAATATTTTTATTGTAAATAAAAATTGATTTTATAATTTATTTATTATAATTATATTTTTAATAATTTAATACATCTGTAAAACGCATACAGATCAATCGTCGAAAAATCATTTACGGCGACAATGAATAGACACAATTTATGGGGACATTTCGTTCTATTTTGAAATACATTTTCCATGCTAATGCCACAATTTGCGACGATGCGTAAAAATTTATTTTTATTTATTTATTTTATTTCTTTATAAATCCAGGGGTATACATCTGCACGCACACGCGCGCTTAAAAATATTTAATAATAATAATAATAATAATAAAGAGAACGCGTTAATTGAACGTATTTCGTAGGAGACGTGTCAATCTATGCCACGTGTTTTGACTTTGAATTTGTTTAAATGATAGCGCGGTTTTTCTAAATACAAAAAAGGGCCTTTTCAAGGAAAACATGTGGGATGATCGTGTGAGACTTTTTTTTTACACGGTCGAAATGCATATATGCCGTCAAAGGGACGTCTGTCGACAACTTTTGATGACGGCATATGATATATTTTTTATTATTCAAACTGTGTAAATAATGTATATTTTTATTCTCATATAGAATTTTCTTTTATGGTATATGTTTCATAAATTGATTATTGTTAATATTTTCGTGGATTATCTATATATATAATATACCATAATATGAAGGTTTTTGGTAATTTGACCTTATGAAAAATTATATAAGGACTATAAAATACGAAAGGTAAACATTGATATTGAAAGGACTGACATTGATTTGATTTAAAACAGTATAAATGTATAATACTAGTGAAAGGTTTATATTATAATATATCGAACACCATTGCTAAATGTGTAATTTTAAAAGCGGCGTACACAATAATCGGCATCCATTATGGAAATATTTCATTTTGCTTCATGTAACATACACATTTGGTTTTATTTAATGGCACCCATGAGTATATTTTGACCATGCGTGTTATCGTAACAATTTTAAATAGAGATTTCAAGCGAACAAATGGTCAACGAGACGATGAAGAGTGTGAATAATCGCTTGCCGATCATCGGTCGAATGTATACAAAATCGTTTATACAAAAAAAAAAAAAAGAAAATTCACATACACACATATATAAATATATATTATGGTGTTTTTGTTGCGGACTCTGAAACGGTATCCTTTTCATTATTTTCCCGCAACGTCTGTGGTAAATTGTCAAAATTCCTCTTGCAAATTTCCGTTTGAAGGAGCAAAGGTGCCGCTTTGAAACCACCTAAGTTGAGACAACTATCCGAATTCGATACGGTTTTATTTTGTATTTATTTATTTTAATGAAAAAAATGTTTTGAACATTGATATATAAATGATTTATTATATTTAATTTAAACATTAAAAATTATAATTTGAAGTTTTAAAATTAATATGTAATATCTATACATTTATTACAATATAATATTATACAAATATATATGGTATATATAAATTTATAATAGTATTAAATAATTATTATATTTTTAATATTGACAGATATTTGAAATGTTAATTGAAAGCATTGATATTTATTTAAATTCGTATATAAATATGGCGATATTAGGAGCCATCTTTTTTTTTTAAGTACAAAAGCCTATTGACACCACTTGAATACGCCGCGTTGTATTCTCGGGTTGTGTCGAAAAATCAAAAACGAAAATGCCGCAAAATACCACCCAAGTATACTAATTATAACAACAGACATCGCGGCCATATCCTCGGTGTCATCCGTATCGAGCTTTGTACAGACTAATCCGAAGGATACCCGTGCGGCATAACCACAACAGAATCCTTTATGTTCTGTCAACGCTAGCTGATTGAAAATGTAAATAATCGTCCAAACATCACAAAAAAAAATGGAATAAAATAAAATACATAATGCATATGCGCACTTTTCATATGCTGACGGCCAAAAAAAAAAAGAAGCGAAACGAAAAGACGGGACTCGTTCTTTGTCACAATAACGTCTCTATTTTCGTTGTCGTTCAGGTCCTTTGACCTAATCTTCTTAAGTTTCACGGCCAAAAGGACATCGATGAAATGTTATATATATATATATATATATATATATATATATATATATATATATATATATATATATATATATATATATATATATATATATATATATCAATTTCTACTGATTTACTGGTATAGTATAGTAGGATTTCAATTTTAAAATATATTCAGATACAATTGAAATTCTTATTAATCTTAATTTTTAATAATTAATAATAATAATAATATTGACCTCAAAATACATAAAATGTTTTACTATTGGGAAAAATCGATTAAGTTATTAAACGTCACAATTACGAAGTTTTAATTGCATTATTAGCTATGAGCTCACGTTATTCAAGGTGAAAAATAAAAATAAATAATCAATCTAGCATAAAGGATTTTTCCATTAATTTTCCTCAATATATATATATATATATATGTAATAAATATGAAAGGCTTGTATCGAATACAGTCATGTTGCGCCACAAAATAATTTGATTTTAATTGATTCCATTGCCTTTTTATACGAAAAGTTAATTGAATGCAATTCTATATATAATCAATTTAAAACGTCATTGTTGGTTATAATTATTGATATTTTATATAATTTCATATATTTCCTAATCATTATTATTTTAAACAGAAAAACAGATTTGATAATATACTTAAATTATTTAATGCCAAATAATTGCGATAATAGTTTGATTTGATTGATATATATTCGTAACAAATATTTTTATTTTAGTATAAAATTTACAAAATACTAAAAAAAAAATAAATATTATGTTGAAAAGAGATCATTTCTGTTGATTTATATTATGTTTTATTTTAATTTATTCACATTGTTTCTGCACACGCGTATACACCGTGGCGAAACGCACAATCGAACACAATAATACAACAGCTCGATTTTTTTTCTTACGTAGAAAAAAAAATAGTCAAAACACCGAAAATTTCGCACAAAGACGCGTCACGAATTGCGTTCGCTTTGATAACGAAAAACGAAGTCAAAAAAAAAATGACGCCGTTTTTGCGACGCCACTGAAAAATTGTATTATTGAGACATCATCAAAACACAGAATAATATATTTTTATTTTTTTTTCATCAATGTGAATACCGCTTAATTTTTTACGGTCGCCATTTTTTATACGGTTTCTAATCTATTGTATTTTAAATTTATATATATATATATATATATATATATATATATATATATATATATATCTTGTTGTGTTGTTATTATTTATTTACTACTACTACTATTACTATTACTGTTGTAACGTTATAACTTTTCTTCGACAAATGTTTTCCCCCCTCGCGGATATAACGTCATAAATAACGAATAAATATTTTCGTAAATTATTACAATAAATTCGGGGCACAAACCAAATAGTGAACAATAAATGCGCGCGCAACTCGCATAAATCTACTTCACGCGCAATTGTGCCGAGTAATGTACGCGAAATCATATAACGCGATACTTGCCCGTGTAACATTGTATGTTTGTCATTCATATAGTATATGTATATATATATATAAATGCGTTATATAAAATTCATCTTATTTATTAAGTTTTCAAATATCATAATGATACATTTTATTTTTAATGTTTAAATCATATAAAATCATTGCATTAACATTCAATATAAAATAAATATATTTATAATAAAAAATTCTAAGATCTAATTTATATCTAATATTCAATTTTTAAATTTGATAAACGCTAAAAAATTTTAAGGCATGACAATTTTTCAAAGCATTGTCATTATATATCAAAATTAATTTCACTAAATATTTATAAAAAAAAAAAATTAAATGAAAAAAAATACTTCTTATATTATATAATTCAATATTAATTTTTGTATATATTTTTTGTATTATATAAGAGTTAATATTTTTATTAGTCGTTTAGCTATCGCATACGATAGTTGCGCAAAATCAGAAATACAAACATTACACCGGCCAATATTATACAAACAAAATGTGTTTGCCGCTCATACAAAAGTTCTCATCCATAAACCGAGAATCGAAACCGGCGCAGTTAAAGGGAAACGCCCCGATTTTCCTCACAAACCACCCCTGGAGAGAGAGAAAGAGAGAGAGAGAGATAGACGAACTGAAAAAGAGGGATTCTTGCCCCCCCTAACCGAGCAAAATAGTACCAACAAATATTTATAAATGTTTTATGTAACATTTATTTATGAATTCATACGAACGACATACGAATAGACGAGAAAGGGTTGAACGTGACGAGCTTTTTAATGTACATTTTTATTATATAATTTTAAATAATTAATATAAATATATTTCTACTATTATAAATTAACATATATAATAAATATAAAAAAAATACATTTTTTTCTATAATGTATTTCTATTATTAATAAATTAAATCAGTTAAACTACAGATTTTTTAAACAAGATACAAATTTTTAATTCTATTAAAAAAAATAAAATATTACCACAACTCATTTTAACAAAAATATTAACTTAAATTAATTCGTAAAATAAACATGATTTAAATTTTAAAAAATGGGCTACATTCGTTCGAATTAGTTCAAGTTTTTTTTTGTTTTTTTTTGAAACAAGGTGTACATTTTGACAAGGTAACATAAAGCAAACCGACATTAAGCACCCATAGCTTGCAAAAATCACCCTATGCTCAATCGGGATTCAATCGCATTCATTTAACAATGCTTGTACTCTCAACATTTACGTATAGTATTGCTAGTAAAATTCAAAGAAAGCACGTGAAATATTTTTTTTATTTAAATAAAAAAAATTGTAATCGAGAATGTCTGTTTTTAAAGCAATTACTGAACTATATTTTTTATTAATTTAATGATATTCAAAGAAATAAAAATAAAAAATCAGTTATATATAATTAAAATATTTTTTTCTTAAAAAAAATAATAGAAATATATACATAAAAGACGATCAGATTGAATAAATAATGTTCTACAAATACATTGACATATAGATCACAGCAACCTGTGACCTAAAGAAGTTCTTTTCTAGGATAGAATACGCCAGAACGTAATTTTTAACTATGAAAAAGTTTTTAATATTGAAGATCACAAATATAAAACTAAAAATACCTATGTTTAGATGTTACGTCTTTATCGTTCTTCACATCCTGAAACTGAAAAATGTTTGCAAGCTTTCGAGGCGTGGTGTAATCGGAGTATACTAAGAATATCTTGGACCAAAAATGTAGCAAATAAGATTTTGGATAAAGTTAGAAAAATATAATAAAAATTCAATACTTCGGCTATGTCTTGAGAAACGATAAATACAAGCGTCTACATATAATTTTTGAATGAAAAATTCTGAAGGAAAGATCAATGGGAAAACTTCAAAACTCACGGCTTAATAATTATCGTCATTGGTTCAATTGTTCATTAATAGAATAAAATATAATTAAAATTGAAATTAATCGAACTATTTTAAATTTAATCGAACGAGATGTCACTGTGTGTTATTATTGTTATTGTGTGTTACAAATATATTATTTGTGAGTAGTAGGGGGTGAGCGGGTGACACAGTTTTGTCACGGCCATATGGGGAAACCGCACCCCTGCGCATATTCGTACATATATAACCCCCAAATATGGCCGCCAACAAATCATATTTCATACAAGATTTTCATTGTTAAAGCGTTTAGAAGTGAACGTTTATTGCAGGGGATCGCAATCGGAATTTTCTATATATTAATTAGCTAAATTTTATTCGAAATAAATTTAAAATATATTATTTTTTTAAATTAAATTGAATGATTTGTTATATTTTCAATTGTTAAAATTTAATATGATATGTAAATATGTAATTCCGATTGATAAAATTTAAATTAACCCTTTGCATTCGAGAGGTGTCGTTTGTCACCTCTCTTTGGTGATTTTTTTTTTCTAAGGTTTAGAAATTTGTACAATAAATTCATATATTTTATATAAATTCACTAGATAGCAAAAGTATATAAAGTGTTAAAATATAAAAGCGTACATTATTATATTTTTGTATATTATATTATATCGCTTACTTATATATTGAATATAAGTAAGCGTTCAATGTTCGCGTTTGTTTCGGACATTTTCGCGGACCGCACACCGTCGATTTAGTATCCCTGTCGAGTTGTATCGCGTTGATAAAGTTATTACTACACATTAAGTTGGGGTGTGAACACTGTGACTAATAGAGCAGATGGGTTACGGTCTACCAGAAGAAAGAGGTGTTTTCAACACGCGAATACCCCAAACCGAAAGATTTATCACCGATTGTCACCTGTGAGAAATGCGTTTCGAAATCACAAAATATCATAAATAATACACACACACACACACACACATAATTTTATTTTATATAAGTGATATAATATATAATATTATATGCGCGCATTTCACAGCGGTTAACGCGCCGACAAACCAGTTAACGAAATGCATCGTGCGTTGCTAATTTATTAATATTTATTATCATTTTACATATTATTTAACGCGATGAAATTTTTTCTATTTTTTTTTAATACAGTTTTTGTTTTGATATTTTTTTAGTTAATAATGATTTTTTAATAATAACGTAAAAGCTCGTTAAATTTAAATTGTTATTTTCAAGAACTGTAAATCAATATTTAAAATATTTATATCAAAACTAAAATATTTTTTTTATAAAAATAAAACTAGTTTTTAATTAGAATAAATATATATTTTCATTTGAAATGTCATGTTGAATATAAAAAAAATGTTTTTTTAAAATATTAGACGACATTTTTGCAAAATAATTCATAAATAATATATTTAAATATCACATGTTTTTTTTATAATCGATACGTATAACATTGTATATATTATTCATAATTAGAATTATACATAATTGTATTATAATATATATATTATGAATTTTATTAGACGTTTTGTTTATATATTAAATAAAAAAACATAAAAACATACATGTTATAAATTATTAAACTATATGAGAAAAAAAGACCATAATGTCCTATATATTTGTATATTTCTATTTTAAATTTTAAAATAACAAACTAGTGTTGAACATTTATCTATATATATATAATATTAGAAATATTAAATTTTGATCTATAATCGCTTCATTATAGAAAAATAGACATTCTGTGGATACAGTTTCACAATATAACAGTGGGGAGTCGCGATTCAAGAAATATAAATGCGACTTTATAAAAAAACTGAAAATTTTCGTTTAAACTGTAAATAAATGAGCACATTCACACTGATTGATAAATATTCAACAATATATATATATATATATATATATATATTTTTTTTTTTTTTTTGAATGAATTCCTATAATGTCGTTAGCATTTTCCATTTTCAAATACGACACCGCGATAATAATGATAATGAATATGAAAATTTCTCACGAATGAATCACGTGTCTAATTTATTCATTATTATTATATATTTTTTTCCCCTATCATTGTACAAAAATAAAAAAAAATAACGCTTAATGATTCTATTAAAATATTCCGCAATTATCGAAATGGTTTGTTTTATGGATTCGGTGGCGATCTAGAGAAAATTTACACACACATATACAGTTATACATCATTAATATAAATGTGTGTGTGTTTGTAAAAATATTTGCCGCCTTTTTTTTATTTTTGGTGATAGTCATAAAAATTTTGCATAAAAAATCAATATTTACGTAATTTAATTCATGCGAAATTAAAATGCCGCTTTTGATCGTCGCAACGTTTTATTATTATTTTAGTGTTTTATTATTGAATATCTCGAAGAAATTAATAGCGAAAAAAATATTTGATTCATTATTACCGCGCGTTCGTAATATTTTGATATATACATATGTGTGTGTGTGTGTGTGTATGTATGTACATATTTCATTAATTATTAATATGGATAATTAATCTTAAGCGATTCGTGGTCCATTCTGAACAATTTATTTTGTCATTCTTCGGTTAATGTAATCGAACGATTGCACATGATAAGCGATGATTTTTATGCACATATTTTGCAATTTATTCATAATTTATAAATCAACATGAAAAAATATTTTTATATACGATAATTATTGGATATAAACGACATTTTTCTCAAGAAAAAAGTTTGTATATTAAAAAAAAAACATTTCACTTAAAAAAATCGACAGAGTATAGATCTAATGACTCATAAGTTAAAATCTGAGTTTAAAATTAATTTAAATACATAATTATTTTATGTAATTTAGATATATTCATTTATACATGTTTAATAAATGAAACATAATAAATTTAAATTTTATCGAATAAAAAACACTAACACTTAGGGGAATACAATTTTTATTTTAATTTTATATATTCTTCGATATAAATTATTAGTCATTAATTTGTATTCAACTGTTAAATATATTGATTTCAGATTTAATGTTATTATTTTTAATAAACTAATCGATAAAGACGATGATGTAATAAAACATTTACCATTATTTTTACAAGATCTTAAAACATTTGATTGTATAAATTGACATATTAAATTTATATATCAATATATTATACATTGAATATAAAATAATATTATAAAGTTTATAAAAAAAATATTTTTCCTCATTATTCATATTATATTAATATATAAATATACAACATAAAGTTTTCTCTACAATTTTTTAAATTTATGTTTGAAATATAAAATTACGAATTTTCATAAATACAAAGCTAAATTCAAAAAAATGTTTATAAATTTTTTGATTGTAAAATTGTTTAGAAAAATTACAATATATATATAAAATGTAACTTTAATTTTCAACTATTAATATTTAGAATATATATATATATATATATATATATATATATATATATATATATATATATTTTTTTTTTTTTTTTTTTGATTTCATACCTAATAAATATTTTCTATAGAACAACTATTAAATAAGTAGATTAATAATATTTAAGCATTTCGCTTCATGCAATTTTTTAATAATATTAGCAAACGATCACGAATCGAAACATTTAATTACGTAGCAATTTTCATTTTCTCACATTATATATATATATATATATATAACACATGCGTTAAACTCTAATTATTATCATTACTTAGAGAAAAAAATCGAAACACCTACATTAAAAATATAATTATAATATATTACGAAATTGTTATTAGTTTCATGTGTGAGTGCGTATTTAAATTTAATTATAATTGCAACACGTTATTATTACACGCAGATATATAAAAATCGATTTAACTCCACAATAATTGGATGTGAAATTTTGCACTGGCACTTTTTATTTACTTACTCTTTTTTTTTCGATTTCATGTGTTCGTGATCGCTTTTTTTTCTTTTATTATGCACATCATGATTACCGTTAATTTGGTTTAAGATAAAAAATATAATTGATATTTTATATATGAGGCATATATATATATATATATATATATATATATATATATATATATATATATATATATATATATATAATATTACATATTCTGCACCATATTGAGGTGAAATTAGTTTTTTTTATTATACCAAATTAGATATCAGAATATGATCACTTTTTAATATCTATATTTAAAAGAAATATCAATGATTTATAGATATTATATGGAAATAATATTTAATTCAGTTTAATATATTAAATATTTGTTAATATAATATATTATATATAAAGATCATAAATTAGATACATTGTTTTTTTTTTGTATTTTTAAATAATATTTATAAGATAAAAATATATTTAAAAATTGAATACAAAATTTAAAATTCGATCTTTTCGAAATTCAATAGATAAACTAAACTCTGAAAGATCTATTATACAAAATATACAAATAATCATTTTAAAGATAAAAAAAAATCATTTTTAAAAATAAATATATAAATAATTTCAGTTATATAAGCGTTGACCGATTACAAATCTAAATTTTCAGCGGCGGCATAATGAAAAAGGCGAATTCGACATACATTTCGAATGTCTGTCGTCGCAAATGTATTATATTTATATACCGAATACATCTTACAAAATATAAAATAAAATTAAAAAAAAAATGTCCGTTGTACGTCGACAAATTTGATTTGTATTGTTATTTCCGCTTAGATCGAAATCGCTAACGTTTATCTAATAATATATTGTAATCGAAAGAAGATTCGTCTGTGATAAATATCGAACCTATTCGATGTTCCCATATAAAAACTATTGTCTATTATGTCTTTTATTGCACGTACACGTATTATATATAATATTATAAATATATATATATATATATATATATATATATATATATATATATATATATATATATATGCGAACATATATATTTTTATTATATACAAAAATATTATATATACACAGATAATCTAGCGTACAAATGTAACCGGACACTTTATTTTCGTAGAAACGGTCCCATTGTACGGCCAAGGTTTGTTGTTTTGTTGCAAAGTTGTTTCAATGGATCTGCCTAATCTAAATCTCTCAAAATATTACATTATGAAGTGGCGCAACATTTGGGGTAGGCGCAGGGGTTGTTCCCGAATGTCAAATCTGCGGCAGTTGCATTACATGCGGTGTTTAAACAACGTCGTTGTAAATAGAGGGTTTTTATTTTTATGTTGTGTATAAAAAAAAAATATTTATCATAAACATTTGAATAATAATATTTATATTATTTTATTTAATAATTAATATTATAATTTAAATAAAAATGTACGATAGTTATAAATTATTCAAAGATAGCGATTTACAATATATAAAATATTAAAATATTTTTTATTATAAATTATTAATGTTAATATTTACTTAAAATGAATTTAGTTTTGATATAACTTCAGTACATTTTTTTTTCAGTATATATATAGGTATGTATTAAATAATAAGCGAGCTCGTGCGCCTTTGGTTGCGCATCACTGATTCGGCGATTTGTATCGGTAATTTGATAACTTTATTATATTCAGTATTTGAAAGGCCGAAATAGCCGAGTCGCTCCCGCTTTTTTTTTTTTTTTTATTACCAAGTGTATCTTCATTTTTTTACCATACCTTTATATGAAACGGTTAGAAAGGGACAAAAGTTAACGCGCGAAAAGGATGAATAGCGGTTTTATGAAATTGAAATTATGTATTTTGTGCGCTTGTAAAATCGACAAGGAATAAAAAGTAGACTAATGCATTACATTGTGTTGCATTGTAATTATTATGATAAGTATGTTAATGTTTAGTTTATGTATGATATATTATAATATATTCGTATCTGATATATCTACTAAATTTCAATTTTATTTTTCACTAGGGATTTTTTTATAATAAATTACAAATGTAATATATATTTTAATTATTTATCAAATTGATTAATATTTTAAATATACTAAAATATTTCTATATAATTAAGTAATTAAAAATTCAATAGTTTAAACAACATTTGAATGATAATAATTTTACGCGATCGGTTAAATATTTTCATTGTATTATAGCGTAATTGATTGACATTAAAAGTGCCGATACAAAACTCGGAACATTTGAGCGTCTTTGGTATGCAAATTAAAGTTTTTCATATATGATTGACGTTCGCTTTTGCGGTCATCGCATAAATTGTTTGTTCGTACACAATCGGGATACTGCTTTAGAAAGTATAAATAATTATTTATAATTGGTCGCTATATAGCATATATATATATATATATTTAATAATTTGGCGATAGTTAAAACACTCTTATTAAAATTTCGTATTGTATATTAAAATATATATATATATATATATATATATATATATATATATATATATATATATATATATATATATATATATATATATATATATATGTATATTACATATAATAATCGTTAACTGTTCACGTTTTAACGGTGTATTGTGTATGTATGTGTATATATTTTTATATAGTTATATAGTGAAAAATTTGTATATGATATGTGTAATAAGAGATGCTTATTTGTGTTAATTTAGGTAATAGTGATGGAAAAATTATGTCTAATTTGCAATCATGCTCTTGAACTCTCTAAATTTGTTATTGAATTATTATTATTTTTTTTACTATAAAAGCATGATTATTTTATATATAAAATATTTTTTTTTAGATGAAAAATTAATGTTTTAACGTAATTATAAAAATTTGCTAGGATGTTTATAATTTTTACTGTGGCATATATGAAAAATGAAGTATATTTATAAATTATATTTCGTTACTAAGCACAAATAAGTGGCTTTTATTGCTATATAAAATTGTTGTTTTATATATTGCTTTATTATATTTAATTTGATATAATAGGTTTTGTGTAAGATTTTTATATATTATAAATAATATTAGTTCATTTCTTTATGTTGGAAAAAAATTAGTACATTTTTTTTTCATTATAATTTTTAGAACATTTGTATGTCAGTAAATTTCGATTAAATGTACAATAAGTTTGTGAATTTGATCACAGTTCTACTTGTTTGATTGCACGTATGAATTTATAATGGCTATTACAATATATATTGACAGAAAATATAAATATTTTTTTTCTACTTTTAAATGATATAAATATCTAAATATTTTAATTTTAATCTAATTTAAGTAAAATTTTATGTTTATTTGAAAAATAAATAATAGTATATACTTATTTATTTAATTTAATTTATTTTTTTCAGGGGGTACTATTTCTAGTTATTATTTAATTTTATTGCATTTCTCCTTGAATAGTGAAGGATGATTGTGTGAAAAACTGGTTGTTGCACAATTGAATTTTGATTTGTTACAAAGGCTTTTTTTTTGTTAATTCACGATAGGAAACGCGATAAATTTTACAAAACACGCAATTAATCTTTAAATGTAACGCTCGTTCACGAGCTTTTTCATAGAATAATAACGTTAACCCTTCGGTGACGGTCGCAATTTTTTTTTTGGCAGATAATTATTTTGAAATGAATCGAATTTTTATTCGATAACTGGTTTGTGATTTGGTGCATATTTTTTTTTATTACTGATATGACATTTTGCATAATAGGATTCTAATTTATATTCATTCGATTAAAATTCTTTATTTGCTGTGAAATTTTTATTCTATGACAAAATATATTATTATGATAAAGAAGGGAGACTAATAAATTAGAATATATTTTGTAATTGTATAATATAATCAAAATAATTACGATCATTCTATGATTATTTATAGTTATATATATATTATGATTGTTATTTTAGAATATGTTTTGTTTTACTACAATTTTTACCTTTTATGATACTTTATCCACAATTTTCTTTTTAAATAGTTAAATTTAACCCCTAGTCTGCCAGATACGAGATAATTCAAATTTAGGGGTTGTAATAATACGTCGTATCTGAAAGCCAATGGTTAAAATAAAAGTAAAATGAAACAAATGTATAAAAATAGGTTTCAAAAACGGTGTAAAATATATAAACATTTATGTATATTTATAAATATTTAATTTATATATAAAAGTGTAAAAAATCGTTTACAGTAAAAACTAGAGTTACATCACAATTTATATATAAGAATTTATTAAATTTTAATTATTATATATTGTATATAAATTAATTAGAATATTGTACAAAATCAATATTATATCTTTTTATTATATATATATTGTTCTAGGCGAAAAGTTCAATATCATCATTATTATCGTCATCGTCGTTGAACAAAAATATATATATATATATATATATAATATTATATTACGTCGAGATAACTAATGAGCGCTAGATACTGTTTGATCAAAAAGATTCGTCGGCGCGGAGGCGTCAAATGAAAAGGCGCCGACTCGGATTCGGCCCCGTTGGCCCTCTAATGAAATTGTCAGCCCGATCGAAAACGACCGCGGATCCAAAAACGGTCCGAAAGGATCCAGCGTTTAAGGCCGATTTCGCCGAAGCCACCGTTTCGAAGGTGTACACCCCCAAAAAAAGGTACCGTGCGAGTTTTTGTTCTTGCCACCTTTGTTGTGTACCGAACGAGTTATTTTGTTATATATATATATATATATATATATATATATATATATATATATATATGTGTTCTCTAAAAAAATGAATCTGTTAATCTTTTTTTTTCTCGATATAGAGAATCTAGAGATGTTTTGTTTCGATTCGGTTTGTTGTTAACGACGCACGCTGCCCTGTACTTTACGACGCCGTATCGAATTATGGTAGTTTTTTTTTTCTAACGTGTATTTTGTATTGTTTTGTCTTGTTTTTGTTTTTGCTTCGTCACTGCGATATTTTCATACGATTCAGGGTTGTGAAATAGTTTGAAAAATCTTTATTTTTATTCATTGTAAAAAAATATGTTTCAGTTAAATTATATTAAATATATTAATTATTGTTTTGATATAAATATGAGAATTGTATTATATTTATAGTATTTTTTTACTTAGTTATATGACTTAATCCTTAGTACTAAAATATTTATATTATATTTTGTTTTAGTATTTTAAAACAAAAACAAAATACAAAATTTTTAAATTGTATATTAATTGTTGTTCGACGTTTTTTTTTATTAAATTAAAAATATTTAATTGTGATAAAAAAATAATACACTGAAAAATATGACAATAGATGGAAACTATAATCAAGATTTGCCATAATGGCGTTCCAAAAACAGTAGTTGTCCTCGGTTCACCTCAATTAAATTGTCAGTGTTGCCAACAGAAGGCGCTGAAGCGTAAACAAAATGGCGGCGATACGCGGCAACGGAACCCGTAATTTGAGAAACACAATTGTTGTCACTTTTTGATTGCTCGCCTGTCCAAAATTGAAATGTCATGCTTGCCAACCACGCCGGTAGTCGACTTTGCCGCTTTTTTTCAATTTGAATTCATATCGACGATTTTCCAACTGTTTTTTTTTTATTAATATTATACGCCATTTTTATTATATATATATATATATATATATATATATATTTTTTTTTTTTTGATGTATTTATTTATTTTGCAATGATATGTTGTATAGTATTTTCGTTTGTGAATCACTTTAAATTTACGATTAGAAATCACCCGTATAATTAAATTATTAAAAATAACAATACAAAACACTGTTGAAAATTATTGTATTGTGAGTTAATTATGGTTTATTTTCAATTGATGATATCTTTATCATAATATTATCGTAGATTTTAAAGTTCTTCAAAATTATACGGGTTATTTTGGATTTTTTTTTTTTGTATACGTTAATTCATATCATTAATAACAAATCTAAGTGAAAAAGTATATTTTTTATATTTTTACTCAGTAAATAATGTTTTAAAATTAATAAAAAATATTAAATAATAACTTTAATACCTATCAGCAAAATGAGCTATTATTTATTAAAGAAATAATAACATTTTTAAAAGTATTCACATTATGATTGTAATTTTAATTCGAAAACATTTAAATATTTTTCAACAAAAATTTGATCCAAGTCATCATTTCATATATATGTATTATATAATAGAAATATTCTTGATTTTGATTTGACTTGTCTTAAGTTTCATTATTAATTCCAAATCTAGATATTTTTTTATATTGAAAATTTACACGGTTTGCACTATTTTTATTTTATTTATTTTCTAATTATAATATCATACATTCGTATGATTGTTTTTTAATTACATTATAAGTCAAATTCATAATACCTACATAAGTATAAGACAATGTTGAACTACAGTTATAAAATCTTTGCTTCTTTCATCCCTCCCCCTACCTTTTGCCCCCCCCCTATTATCGACTAATTGGTCCAAATAAACGGTGTGCCGTAGGTGCGTTTGTTATACGTTCACATTGTGAAAAGTCATATAATTACGACGCCGACGTATTGTCGGTTTTATGAACGGACAACACCGACCGGTGCAATTATGTTGCACCGAAAGAGAATGATGCCGAGTCACCTGACTTTACAACGCTTTCAGCCGTTGTGTTAATAAATAAGGCGCTCGTATCTATAGAAATATACGCGATACAAACGATTTCATAATCGGTGTGTATGTGCGTTCACGATAATATTTATTTTTGCATAATGAATCGTTTTACGATCGACTCTTTCGATGTGTTGTTTTTTTTTTACATATTGAAAATATAAATTTTATGCAATATATTATTCATTTATAGTAGGTATATTGTTTTTAATATTTGAAGATAGTATTTGATAATAATTTATTTACATATTTTTTTAAATACACCAATGTTACAAAATAATTTCAATATATATATATATATATATATATATATATATATATATATATATATATATATATATATATATATATATATATATATATATTGATATTTTATATATAATATTAATATTTTGTTTTTCAAAATGTCGTATTGGAAATAAGTCTGTTAAAATTTTAAGAGTTACATATTATTTTTTTATAAACAAAAAACTTTTAATTTGTAATTTAATTAAAAATAAATAATTTATAAAATCATACCAGAAATTTATTTTTTTTAAATGAATTTGCTATATATATAGTATTTTTAATTGTAAATTATTAGTTTTATAAATCGATCTCATTTTTATAAACCAAAATTTGTTTTCTATATATATATAAAATATAACTTTTCACTTGCAGATTTTTTTTTCATTTTGAAAAAAATTAAAAAGTTAATTCAATTATTTACCAATTTATTTTGATTTGTGCGTATAAATAATAAACGAATATATATATATATATATATATATATATATATATATATATATTATTTATATGTTATATGCAACCATATTAGTGTAATAACGCTGTAAGAAAATGACCGGTGCGTTTTCGAATCGAAAATAAAAAAAAAATGAAAATAAAAATGTCGACATAATAAAAATGTAATAAAAGCGTTATTATTGTGAGCATTGTCGAGCCGCACACCTTTGAGGATTAAGTTCGAGTATCAATTCCTCTTCTATATTCAACCGCACGTAATAAATTCGAGTTAAGCGCGCTTTTTATTATCGCTTCTTCCACGTTTTTTTTTTCTCTTTTTACGAACGCACAATGGCCGCTTTGAGTGGTCGCCATATTGTTAAAAATTTGCAATACTGTAAGTGCAACGTGTATGATATTTCTATTATTATTATTATTATTTATAAATAATGAATTGTTAATCTTAGAAATGTTAGAAATATTATTAAATAATATAATAATAATATTATAGAAAATAGTTTTTCTAATCGGTATTATTAGCAGTGGTTAGGGGTGATATTGAAAAATATTCAATTATTCCAAATTAAATAAAATAGTTTATATATGAAATTGATCGCAGAAAAACAAATCGTTTAAGTCAAATTTCAATTTCAAAGCATCATTATTATGAATAGTTTGTTTATACATTTTCCATTTTTCCACTTTAAAATCGCATGAATTATTCATATTTCGAACGTTTTTAAGTAGAAAAACACCTTAAAAACGGTTTACATATTTTATATCTATCATAACATACAAACGTTTCGATATGTAAACAACCTTTATAGCAAATGGGAACATTCACCCGTACATTCCTATGTAATACTAGTTTTTTTTTTCAATTTCAACTGTGCCTTATCGCACATAAGAATTAATAATGTTTTAATTTGCCTACAAAACACATTAACGTATAAATATGTAGTATATTAGTACATTTTTCTCGTAGCTCAATTATTTCCAATTGGCAATTTTTATTGAGTAATTTCGGTTTTTTTTTTAATATTAAATGTTTTAATGAGCGCGGTTCGCAGCAAAAATAAGAATATATTTGCCAGTTATAAAATATTATAACGAAAAATATAAAGGTGTATTTTACATATAAAATTAATATTTTCATAATATATTTATTGAATATACTGTTTGGAAATCTGTATATGTGATTGATAAAAAAAAAAATAAGTATGAAATCTAAAAGTGGAGTCAATTTGATGAGCCAACAATGCGGTGACACGACACGACTGTTCTCAGTCTCACGAACAACCCCCTTTTATAAATCACGTCAAAAATGAACTTAAATCATCCCCCATTACGTATATTCATGCACACGTGATGTCTTTCGAGTGTATAAAAAAGAGCATTTTTTTTTTGTAAATAAAAAGACAAATATATAAATATTTTATCTAGATTTATTTGAATAAATAGTTGTTTAAGTATATTTTTTTTAATATTATTTATCGAAATATTTTGTGTCTGTTTCGTTTTAAAGGTGTGTATTCAGTGTGACTTGTGTTAGATTTGTAATGCGTCGTCTTCACGCTTTAAATAGAAAATAATAGATCATACACTAATTTGTATGATATGTATAATAATAATCGATGAAAACCTTTTGTTTTCGCATCAATTAAAATTATTTCTTTATATTATTTATTTTGTTCATTTTTTACGAATTATTTCCATTGAAATATTGCATTTAAAATGATAATTGTATGAGCTACTTGTCTAGACTACCGCAACATTGAAAAGTTATTGTTTGCCTACGAATTCTCTGGGTGCAATTAAACAATTTTGTAATTTATCACAGAAAGAAAAGTATTATTTATGAATTATTTTATCTCGCGACAATGTATGTAAAGTATTGTACAATATATAATAGAAAAAAAATCGTGTGAATTGAAATTTGTATATATTTTTTTAGTAGTAATTCAACGATTTTAGAGCTTTAACCGATTAATCGCTCTATATTTCTTACAAAACGTTCCCGTTATAATTGTTTTTGTTTTTTTGAATACTGAATAATTTCTGCAGTTTTAGCAATTTCGAACATTTATAAAAGTAATGCTTTGTAATGATTATTAACGAGAGCACGATCCTTGAAAATAATTTGAATAGACTGTTAAAATTTATTCACAAGTATCGCGAATTATTTTAATAATGAACGCGTATTTTGTGTAATAGTAATGAAACGTTATTTAATTTCAATCACTTTATATAAATAATATATAAAAATATGACGATTAAAATTTATATAATTTCATCAGAATAAATTAATGATTTCTTCTAAGTCATTTAGTGAATAATTATTGATTAATAAAATAAATTATTTATTTAAATATTTTTATATAACAAAAACTTTCAAATAAAATCATAATAAATGCAAAATTGTATATTTCAAAATTTATAAATGTATATATCATATTCTATAGAATAGTAAATGTAATTATTTAATTACGATATGTACGGAATATTACGGATTGTTTGGAATATAATACCGCTTCGAATACGATTTGTTGTATGCGAAAGGGCGGAGGATGAGGGTGGCATCGGTGGTTGTTAGCCGTATTTTCGTGTAATTTTCGCATGAATATTTAACGAGGGATTCTCAACCGGCGGTTCGCGTGCTCGCAAACGGATCGTGATCGACGTCAATTATCCCTTATGAATAAAATGATACGTTTTGTGCCGAGTCCACAATGAATGGTGTAACAAATATTTATGAAAAAAAAAAACGAATTTCGAAACATGCATTTTGTGAATAATTTTTGTACTATATATGTAATTTGATAATTGAATTTCTGTAAAATAATATCGCTATTAAAATTTCAATTAAATTGGTTCAATATTTTTGCTTGATGTTTCACAATATATTATTGTAGTTCATATATATAAAAATTGTAGAATCAAGAAATTGATCATTTCGTTAATATTAAAATAAAAATAACTTATAATTTTTTATCATTGAAAAATAAATATATATTAAAAATAATATAAATATTATAAAAATAATTAGTTCTATATGCCATCAATGATCGCATGCATTATTTTTTTTTCGGTTTTATAAAAATTCCAGCGAAATTCATAAACAACGGGCCGCATATCCATGAGAGAATAAAACACCTGTCGCAGTCACGAAAAGGGGCAAAGGGCCGCAATAAATTATGCAAAACGTCGCGATCGCCTCGCCGCCCCCGCATTACAATAAACGATTCGATTGGAAAAATTATATCAAATTAAAACATACACATATAAATCTACTAAGAATCCAGTGCCGTAGAAGGGTGAGAAGACGAAGGGTCAAAAGATTAAAGATGGGGGGGGTGGGGGTGGCTTGAAAAATATATAGAAAGTGGTAAATTATATAAAACTATGTCGCACATGTTGTCGTACACATGCGGCTATTGAATATTTCAATACATTTTATTATTATTATTTTTTAATATAATAAGAATAAAAAATATAATGACGATTTAACTTTTTTCATTTGTATACAAAATAAAAAGTGCCAATGTTTTAAAATATTTTGAAACATTTAAAAAATGAAATTCTAAGAACTATTAAAAATTAAGGGTTCCAATTTAAAATCTATTTTACATAGAATCGACTAGTCTTTTTCTAAGTATATTATATAATAAATATTCATCATAAATTATAGATTCACACCCACTTTTGAATTTACATATGTCTAGTTTTTAGTTTATTCATGAATCAAACGCGCCTCGTATATATTATATATTTTGTTTCAAAGACGTAATTACTTATGTGGGTGGTTTTCGATGTTTATTTTTAGTTCGATTTTATTTCCAAAATTCTATGCGACATTTAAGTTCGTTTAATTTCCGTTTTTGAGCATAAATAAATCAATTTATTTCTCTCATTTACCATAGTAAACTGTTCAATTTGTCCAATTCTATATATAGAAAATTTAATTATCTAATATTATTTTATTACGTGACTGAAGTAAATTGAGAAGAATAATTAAATAATATAATATAAAATGTCGAAATAATCTGAAAAATTGCTATATTTCGTTATATTTTTAAGTGATATATCTAATTATTTAGTAGATAATAATTATACATTTCTAAGTTCATTCCTAAAAAGATTATTGATATCGATATTGAATATTATATTTTAATATAATGTAAACAAGTTTATTTAGTCAATATTTGAAATAATTCTATATATCTAAGCTATATAACTAGTAAAATTACATATGTATTATATTCACATGAAGGCTTATAAAATAGAAAATCGTACAATGATACTTTATTAACTATTATAGCATTGAAAAATATCATTCATCGATAATAATTCGCATTATATTCCGTTTTCTTCTTCTATTTTACAACAATAGACATTTTTCAATATGACATTCATCTATAAATGCGCATTCGATTCTTCTTCTTTTCTACTTCTTCTTTTTTTTTTCACCACGAAACGTAATTTAATCAATTCGAGCGACAAAAATGAAAATCCTTATGAAAGTATACACAATGTGAATAAATAAATAAATAAATAAATACATAAATGTATAACGACGAACGCTTCTTTTCACGCACAAAATCCTAATCCTAAGATTCCGGGAGCACAATGGAAACAAACAAACATATAGAATAAAATAAAAAATAATAATAAAAAAAAACAACGCGGACATTTTTGAATTCTTCATAATTTCTCGTCGCACCATATAAGAGAGATATGTATTTATTTTCAAACATGCGCTTGTCAAACTTTATAATCCCGAACAACGAAACGGTCACAAATCCGTTTATTGTCCTCATCTCGAGCTTATAACGAAAAGCGTTTCTTTTCGTTATATTATATTATATTATTATAATAATCGTAAGAAACGTGTGTCGTCTTACATATATTTGAATATATATATATATATATAGGAATACAAGACAGAAAGGGAACACACATCTCAAATGTCACATTTAAAGAAAAACCACAATATTTTTCCTTCGGTTGTTGTTGTTGTTGATGTTGACGATGTTGTTTATTTATATTTGTATGTATATATTTATATATATATATATATATATATATATATATATATATATATATATATATATATATATTTTCAATATGACCGGTGAAAGATTGACTATTCGATGTGACCGCTCATCGTTTCCCATAATTTTAATATATATATATATATATATATATATATATATATATATATATATATATATATATATATAATATCTTTATAGCGATTGATATTTTATTTTAGCGTTAATTAAGTTCCGTTCGTAATTGCATAGTTTAATTTGTAATTATGCAAAAAAAAAAAAATTTAGAACTGCGGAATATATAGAGATTTTTCCCACGCGGTGTTTTTTGTTGTTGATGCGTTTAAAATGTAAATATCTCTTTTGATTATATATATATATATATATATATATATATATATATATATATATATATATATATATATATATATATATATATATATATATATATATATATATATATATAGAAATAAAAACGGGAAATTATCTTTTTTTTTGTTAATTTACTAAAATATTATAATATTTATTTAGTCAAAATAACGGCAAAGTTGTCATATTAATTCATTAGAATATTTTAAATAAAATACGTATATTAAATATTTAATAGTAACACTTTTGGATGATATTTAAATTATACATTAATAATATATAAAAAGCTAAAGTTTATTATTTATAATTACATTACTTTTAAAATTATATAAAAAAAATATTAATATTATTAAATTAACTCGAATAATAAAATAACTTTAGTAAGATAAAAATATAAAATATAATGAAAAAAAATTGTAATATTTTGAAATAAAATTTTATTTGGCCCATATTTTCTAAACATTATGGTCACACTATTCCTTCAGGTGCTTAATTCGAAAGAGGTTTATCTTGAAAAGGATTATTAAAGTGTCGGCGCAATGGCACATTCAATCTGGAATTATTTATTTGTATTATGGAAAGGATTCGTTTGACTTTTATTATTTTTATAGTAAAATTTATATTAAAAATATTTTTTTATATCGGTTAAACAGTTATAAATTGCGATCTACAATTTTCATAAAAAATATTTTATGTCGGAATATTTTTTCACAAATTATAATAAGTACAAATAATTAATACAATCTCGATTGGTTTCTGTCAACGGATTCAAAAAGTAATCTTCTTAAGTTTTGATGTTAATCACCAGCACGAGTTGAACATTTTGATATCTTAATATTATCGTCAAAAAATACGAATAAATAAAATATTATTTCGCAATAAAATATAATGAGTATATAAAGATTTCAATATTTTATACAATAATTATATTTCTTATATCATATACGTATATATGAATTAAAATGGTAGAAGAATAATTCTTTTTCTATATATAAAAAAAAATCTAGATCACATTCAATGGGAGGGTCTCAATGAAGGTTCCATTGACGTCGATCTTCTTTCTTCGCTTTCTGATTGGTCTCAGATTAAAAATACGATTAAATTGGACGCCTATTTCGGTATATCGATGTTAAAAAAAGAACTAAACCAAAATTAGTACCTGAAATAGTACACGTCTATTTTTAATAAAACTATATCGAGTAAAATGTCAAGGAACCGCTTCTTTTTTTTATACGATCAAATTATATATTATATGAAACTAGATATAAGTGTATAATAATAAATATTATATTGTTTTATTTATAGAATAATAGATGCGTTCACTTTTTGTGCTAAATATTAAATGTTATAATATTTCAAAATAATAAATCGGATTTAATCTCAACATTGACGGTCGGTTAATCACATTTTCATATTAAAAGACATGTGTATCGCATTTTTATAATATTATATTATCTTGATTTACTGATATGCCGCGTTAAAGCGACTTGGAAATCTGATAAATTTTACTCCCACATATAAAAGCGGATAGGTAAAAAGTAAATACAGTTTTGATTTAGATTAATATTTTTTTTATAACAACCGGCATTAGCGCTATAATATTTTATGAATATTTATTTATTATTATTTATTTTGCAATATCCAATGACTAATATTAAAAAATGTAAATGAAGGCTGAAGCACTAGTTAGTTCGCTTCCACTGTGACCATATCTTAAATAATTCAATATTGTGATCGTAAACGATATGTCACGATAATCATGCATCCGCGTAGATCTTGATAATTTTTTAGAAATTTATGGTGTCAGAGAGTGGCACATGTCACAATCGAGTATGTCACTTATTTTGAACGGACAAATTAACGCTGTTTCTTCCGTGACGAAACGACCGAAAGATTCCGTGGCGATATGTCCGATATACGACATTCGTATATTTTATTTATACGAACATCCAAAGAAAAAGGTTCAAAGAGGTCACAGAAGCTCCAAAAAACAATATCTTATACGAAAGATGTATGAAAAGTTCACGCCTTTCATTTTTTCAAATTTTATAAATCATAATTTTATTGTAGATATTATACATTGTATAAAAGATAATTTATTTTTGGTATATAAATTATATATTAATGTTTATAATTTTGAGAGGGCGCGTACTTTTCGTACGTTCCGAGCGTATACTGAAGAATTCAATTATTGTGTGTATCTAGTTTCCACGTAGTTCATTCACATTTGTATGCGAAAAAAGTAATTTGTTCACCAAATTACAAGACTATTAAAAATTATTACCGATGAGAATGTACATCGCGGTATGATGACTTTAACCGCGCACATATTTGAAGTTCATAACGTTACGGCAAACCAGTAACGGGTTAAAAAAGTATTAATAATAATTATCATTTCCTTTATGCCGAAGCCGACTCGATAATGGCGTAAAGAAAAAAAATTCGCTAATTGAATATAAATAATGCGATACATAAAGAGAGAAATAAAATAATAATAAAAAAAATATATATATGTATATATATATATATATATATATATATATATATATATATATATATATATATATATTTACATCATAGTAAGCGATCGTTTAAATGTTAGATGTGCGTTAGACACGCACGCACAAACACACAATCGTAACATTTATTTGATGGTAAAACGTCATTTTTCGTCTTTCATAATAAAGTTGCGAGATTTATTCGTATAATAAAAAAATATGTAAATTTGACGCGATTAAATTGAACGACTGTAATATCGATAATGATATTGTTGTTTTCATTATTATTACTATTGTAATGTCTTTTTTTTCGAAATTACTTTATATATATATATATTTATTTAACCTTTTTAAAGCCAAAATCTAGTAAATATGTATGGATAATTTTATTATATCAAATAAATTATGGTTACAATTGTCCGAAGTAGAACAAAATATATATTTTAGAAGTACTCGCTAGTTATACATTTAATCTTCAAACAAATTATACAATTATGGATAAATAAAACGTAACATCTATATTATATATCAAATTGAAATATATTTCTTTAATAATTAATATTTTTTTATACTATAATTTCAATTTAGAATATTGATATTTTTAAGGATTTAAGCGTAAGAAAATATATATAAAAAAATAAAATTCATTATGATTTATCATATATTTATTTTTAATATTTGAATTTTATAATATAATTAATATATAAATTTTTATGTATGTACGATTGAAATTGATTGTTTAAATATGTCTTCTTTAGAGTCGGTAAAATTGTCGAATACAAAAAAAAGCGACTGTTTAAAAAAAAAATAACAGACGAAAAAATATAATTATAATATAATAACAATAATAATAATAACGATAATGTATTCATTTGTATAAATGTCGTGTTTTAGTTGTGTATCGCACGAAAACATCGAGATGCCGCGCATTGTGACCCGTGAAAGGTTTGAAGAAACATGTCAGGTGTTGAAACATCAAAGAGACAAAACAGCATCTCAAAAGAAGCGCTTAAACGAATGACAAATGCGTTTTGGCCAAGACGAAAACATTGACGTCGCAACAATGGCGGACCGGATAGGAAAAAAGACTCGCGGTACTAAAAAAGACAAGAAGACGAATATGAGGAAAAATAAATAAATAATAATGGAAAAACAAAACGTGTACGTGTGCACGTGAATGTGTACGTGCGCGCGCGAGTACGCGAGTCTCACAAAATAATATATATATATATATATATATATATATATATATATATATATATATATATATATATATAAAGGTGAAAAATATGACTGAAGCCGACAAAGGCTATATAGACGCACGTTAAGGCTGTCGTTACAATCGATGCGTCTGTGATGAAATTTTATCATTTGTGTTTAGAAAATGATTGAAATCGGTATTTGCTATATTTTGATGCGTCTATAAAAAAAATGTAAATCTTGAATATGATTTAAAAAAAATAAATTTAAACAAATATTCAGTTCATATATTGGATGAAAATTTTCAAAAAAATAAACTTGATATTAATTTATATGATGAATAGCGCTATAGTGATTGTTATTATTTTAATTTGAATATGTTTTATTTTGCAAGATTAATTCGTACTAAATATATTTTCATATTATAATCTATATATTCTAAAAAAAAAAAAAAATTTTTGAATATATAATTAATATACTGATAAATTTCAATTTTATATAACATAAGTCAATCGTATATTAAAATAATACACAGTAATTGATTTATAGTTGATGAAATAACAGCTTTAATAAGACAACGAAAAAAAAAATTAACAAATTCAATGTAGAAAATTTGTTAATATTATTTAATTACCAATATCAAAGTACGATTGTCAAAATAAGGTCATTCAATGAGCACAATTAACAAATAAATAAATAAAAAACTTTTTTTTTTATTATAATGTTAATATAAACTTCATATAGATCGATATATTATTAAATTTTTGTATTTATTTATATAATACATATATAAATATATAAATAAAATTAATGTGTTTTGTGCATCGTATCTAATCAAAGGATCAGCGTGATTCGATACCTCGACCTGTTAAATATTTATTTATATCGCGAAATGAAAATAATAACAAAAAAAATATCGCATAAAGCCTCGTTCATAAATCGACCGTTTTATATTCACCCGTTGATATAACGTTGTGTGACCATGATTTATAATTACGCTAATGGGACACATTAAAAATGCTCTCAAAACTGTTAAAAAGTATATATTAAGTATTTTTTTTCAAATCTTCATTTTTTACTAAGAAATTAATAAAAAAAAATAATAAAATGTTTTAATATATTTTGCAAAATTTATAGGTGTGCCTTAATATTTTGAGTGGAAAAAAATTTAATTCAAAGTTATTTGTGTTTTATGAAAATAAATTTTAAAATTCATGCCGAAATATCAAACGTTATAGTAAAAATCTTTGATATTATCATAGAAACTGCTAAGATAACGACTAAATTGATCGTAAAACATGTAATTTAATTAATGGTTAAGGACCTGGATGATGTTTTTTTACCAGTTTTATTTATTATTTGATGTGTTCATCGTCCTCGAATGAGACATTATGATTTTTTTTACTTTCGGCAAACTTTTCTGTAAAATGACATATCAAGATTAAAGTTATTGATGAATTTATATCTTTCATTAAAAAAACACTAATAGCGGTTAAAGATTTCGTTATGAAATATTAATATTTATTAAATGTAAATTTTTATTTTAATATATGTAATTTAAAATTACAATATTTACGTGATTTATAATGATTTTTATTATAATTTAAATTAACCGGTAATAATCATTGTTGACGTAAAACGAATATTAATATTGTAATAATTTAAATATATATATATATATATATATATATGTAAAATATATTTTTCAATAAAATTATGTTATTGTTTGAATATGGGACCGAAATAAACCTTGAGAAATCATGGTCACACAATGCGAAACTCTGTTACGTTCGATTCATCGAAATGAAAAATAGTCCCGGTCCAGACCGATGCAATGAATAAAATTATCGTTCACACACACAATGGGGCCGCATGTAAATATCTTATAATTACATGCGGCTCTTCTCCGGACGTCGCCGGATATTTTTTTCTTACACTTCACAGTTCCAAATGAGCCGCCTCAATTTTTTATCGATGCGATATTAAAGTCTATTTTTATTTAAGCGACGACAGAAATGATTATTAGAATTAATTAGCAAGTGTTTTGATTTGAAAGCATGAAAAAAAAAATAGGCCGTATTGCGATAAGAAATAATATTTTATCAAACTTTTAAGCTGTAAAAAAACTTCAGGTAAAAACTTAGAAAGATAACATTGTTTTTAATTTTTTTAACGTCGAATACAATCAATCGTACAATGTTTAATGTATTATTTTAATAAAAACAAATTTCTATACTTTTTTACATAAAAATAATAATACAGGTAAAAGCTGCCAAAAATGAGCTTTTTATCAAATGCATTTATTTTTGTAAAATTATATTCATATAACAATATTTCATTTGTGAATTATTAAAAATAAATTATCTGAATATTTTGAATTCAATAATTTTACTACGTAAAATGAATTTCAATTCAATAAATAAATTGTTTTGAATTTTTTATCTTTTAAATAAACTAATAACAATCAATTCTTAAATTTACAATCTTTTTTTTTAATATTGATATTCATTTTCTTCACAACAATAGACTTATTATGATATGCATATATTTTTTTTTCAATCATGAAATTAACCATTATATATATATATATATATATATATACCATATAAATATTTATCGAAACATTTTTAAACAAATTTAAATTTCTTAATCATTCACACATAAACACGAATTATATACAGATAAACAGCTATATATCCATTTTTGGTAATCAATAATGAAGACGTTTAGAAACCGATAGTCGGCTTTTTTTTTATGTAATAAATCGCCAAAGTGGTGACACGGATTACGGCCGTTTTAAATTACAGGATAAAATTCCAACAACCACAATGATTATAATAACAATAAAAAAAACGCACACACACATTTATATATGAATACATATTAGAAAGAAAATACTGTGATCTTTTTTATTTATTTTTTATTTTATTTTATTATTATTATTTTTTTTTGGTGGATTATTTTAATGAGACTTATAAAAAATCGGTCGGTCACCATTGGACCAGTTGTTAATGCTCGCGTTCACAAAAGTGCCGACGAACGATTTTTCGAAACATTCGCCGCCGTACAAAACTCGCTTTTTTTTTTTTTTGAACGGTAGACATGGTCGTTTTTCGTCGTCTCCCGAGGTCCAGATGTCGTCGATCGTTTTTCGCGTTTCATTTTTACGTACGTTGTTCTCGTTTTATTCGTTTATATAAAACGCGATAGTTTCTATTATATGAATAGTGGTTGTCTCATTCCTAACGAGATTCATAAGATATTATCGATATATTATATGAAAATAATTAAAAAATATATAAAAATGTAAATTTTAAGTAGTTTTTACTTGAAAGAATATATATATATATATATATATATATATATATATATATATATATATATATATATATATATATATATATATATATATTATAAATTATAATTAAATTTAAAATATGATTATTACTAATTGTATTTGATCATATTATAGATTTAATCAAATATTAAGAATTTTTGTTAATAGGGAAAAATACTAATTAGTAAATATTATTAAAAAAGTCAGTAATCGATAAAAATCAATATTTACAATTAAAAGTCCATTAAACCCAGCGTTATATTTTTATAAAGAAACACGTTTTTTATTAACCATATTAATAATTAACAGTTTGATATCTCGAATAATATTATAGGATAAAAAAAATAATGTTCATAATTATATTCTGAACGTATAATGAACTTCAAATTAATATTTTAAAGATGTGTTTTGTTCATTTGATTTTAACAGATAAAATTATATTTTATTTGTGAGAATTAAATTATTTATATAGTTGTTTATTTAATAAAAATATTTTTTTTTAATAAATGTACAGGTTATTTAATTTTTAGTTTTTACTATCTTATTACAGAAGTCTTATTTCATGAATAGCAAAATACATGATTCATTCTTATTTTCTTAATCAAGAAAACTGTTTTCGACACCTGATATAAAACCGAGCGGAACGAAAGGGATATTGCACCTCGCTTATAAATAGTTTTATGAATATATTATAAATTTAATATTCAATACAAATATAAAATTAACACATACAAGAAAATACTAATAGTCTAACAAACGAAAAGGGGGGATTTGAGAGAAAAAATAATATAATAAATAAATAGAAGGAAAACAAGAAATATTTATACGTGCTTTGACATGTGTTAATTCGATAGATAAATCTTATTAACACTCACTTCTCACGATTCGATCTGAATAAATTATAAAAAAAATACCATTTCGCAATTAAATATTATAATTAATTCGACTTATTATATATATATATATATATATATATATAGTATGTATACATGAAAGTGATTTAAATTGATCTTACGAGTCAATCAATATTCGTAATAACTCAATTACTACGGGGTTGCATCGGGTTCAAATCCTACCATATAAATTATTAACACATGCGTAAGTCAATAAATATAACGATAAAAAAAAATATTAAGTATTAAGAGTTAATCGATCGTTCAGTAAAAAAGTGTCCCACGCCAATGACTGACTGACTGACTACACATACACATGATTCTAAAGTCGCGGTCATACGTTACCATTGTGTCGTTTTGTGCTACGATACAGATCCGGATTTAGTTCGCAAAATGAATGTTGAAACGCGTTTCATTGTAAAATTGGCCGATGGATTGCCGCTAATCGATTCGGATCAATTTGTGGTCGGATTAATTAATTGTATTCTATATTGGCGGTCACGGCTAAAACGATTTCACGTAATTAATATAGGTCGATCGTTGATGTGTTTATTTGGGATAAGTCAATTAAAAATCGATCGTTTTGATCGTACTGTTTGCAATCTATATTATTTTAGTACATAAATATTTCATTTAAAAGCTATCGATTTGAAAGAAAAGAAAAAATAATTGTTATATGATCTAATTATATGACAAAAAAATTGAAAGATAAAGTGATATTAAAAATAAACGTGGGCCACAAAATCTAATTTAAAAATATCTATAATCCGCTACATAAAAACTATATATAAAAAAGTTTTTATATCGTCGTTTTATAGAATCAAATCATTAGATTTATAATCAATCTATGAATATAAATCAGATATTTACATATTAAATCATCTATTATAAAAGTTGTATAATTTTTTCTTCAGCAATATATTTATAAAATTTTTAATTGATATACATATTTGTTATTTTAATATGATTGCATTATATATAATATATACATTTTTATTTTACGTGTATATTAATTTAAATATTTATAGAAATATATATTCGTCTATTGGAATTTCCAATTGATTAAATTCGAGACAATTGAGATAGAAGTGGTTGAGTTTTCTCACAACACTTCAATGTTTGACTCACTTTAATACGCGCGAACAGATCTAAAGACACTTTTTATTCGATTTCAATGTACATTATTAAAATTATAATAAAAATAAAATTAATAATTTTCGATTCAATAAATAAATTTAATACAATATGATTATCGTAAATTTTTATACATGATATAGAAAAAAAAATCGATATAATAAAAATAATTGAGCGTGTTTTGTAATTTAATGATATATTTTCTTATAATATTATTTAAATATTTATACTAAAAATGTAATAATAAATTCATAATTAATGTTTTGTCTCGGTGTTTTGAACGAATTATGCCCACATGACGCAATTAACGGGTCGTGCTCCTCCGGTCTTAGGAATTGACCCGAGATGTGAGTCCATTAAACGTAATTTCTCAAACATTCATCCGTTATTAAAAATCGTACAACGGGAACGAATACAAAAAAAAAATCAAGGTTTCGCTCAAACCTGATCCGATCTTCAATATGGGAAGTCGTAAAATATAAATATCTGCGTTTAAAAAACTAGGTAAAAAGATCAAGGCGATCGTAAATTATTTTGTGAATATTTTATTCGTTTTATAGCTGATTAATGGTGAAAAAAAAATGTTAATTTGATAGTCCTTTGAGTTCATCTTGTATGTATTAAGCGTAGGTATAAATATTTTCAAGTTGCATATTTATTGTTTATAATTGTTATTAATGATATATTTATATAAATATCGATATGAAGATAGATATGTCTACATTTGAGAAACACTATAAACCGGAGTCCACTCACCGTTAATCACGATTTATTAATATTATTACCGTCAGCTCATCACTTGTTGGTATAAGTAAGTAAGCACGAAGATGATGGTCGAGCATGCACGCACTGTTTCACCAGTAAAGAAAAATACCCACTTCATTAGTCCAATCGGCGATTCTCAAACAGTTTCTATAAAAAAATACGAATACGATACTTTTTTTCATACACACACACACACACACACAGACACACACACACATATATATATATATATATATATATATATATATATATAATATTTTTATTTTCGAATAAATATTTTCGCGTTCGCATTTTGTGGCTCGTCGTTCCGTTTTTTTTTTGAATCGATAATTTTCATCGAGATCAATTATAATTATCGATCGTTTGTGCAGTTTGAGATTCGCAGTTTTTTTTCTGTCTTTTAATATGAACGTTTGAGAGCGTGGGCGTTACAATGAAGCGTTCAATTTCAGGGAAATAAAGGATTAGTGTCGCATTTTGTTGACGCACACATTCCTGTTTATCTTCGAGTTTTTTTTTATTAGTATATCATGGCAACATTTAATTTATATTAAATGTGTATTTATTTTAATTTGACTTTGTTAAATTATAATTACCAATTATTGTATAAAGAAATGAGAAATTCTTTTTCTTTTTTTTTTTGGTAATTGACTGACATTTTCAATTATATATTTTATTGCATACGTTAATTGAAATATTTTCTAAATAAAACAGTAAAATATATTAAAACACAATATTTTAAAATAATGTAATACAATTAACGAAACGTTTATTTATTTATTTAAATATATTTCAGAAAAATAACAATAATTTTTCTATTAATAAAAAAATGTTTAAAATTTATAAATAAAGTTGAAGTTTTTCGATTGATTTCAAATATATTTCTATCCAGTATTATATTATAATATGATTAAAAATACCGTTGGAATCGCATACAAAAAAGGTTTAATAACCCTGTTGTATATTATTAAACGGTTAAAATGCTATTAATTTTTATTATATATAGCGATTGTGTGTTTGTCACGATCGCGTTGAATTTTTTTTCTTTTTTATTTTCATTATTGATTATTTCGTATTGTTAAATAATTAATGATGACGATGAATATATTTATATATAACGTATTTATTATTTAAATACATCTAACTTTTTTATATTAAAGATACGTTCTTAAATATTATAAAAAACTAAAGAAACTTTTGATTTATAAAATATAAAGACGAAATTTTGCAAACTATAAATATAATAATGTAATGAAATAAATTTGAAAATAACTATGTGTATAATTTTATATTTTTATGACTTGATTTTAATCTTAATTTCTATTTAAAAATGTGATAAAAAAAATTTTTATTCAAACAAATAAAGAACCGTTCTTATTTTATTTGTTTCAAAATAAAACATTTTTATAATAATACATTTTTATTATTATTTTTTAAATAATATTAATTAAATATATTCGTATATTTTCAGGTATAGATAATATATAATACATAACTGTGATTTTTATTATTTATCTATATATATATATATATAATATAAATTCAATATGCATATATATCAAAGGCTTTATTGAATTATTTAGTATTATATTAAAGTCATATTATGGAACATGTACGTTTCATTGACAATAACATTCATTAGTTACAAACGAATATTTGTCGCAATTGCGTCTCGGAATTTACGAACACGTACCTAGTTGCTGTCCATACTAAAAATCTGTTGTTGTAAGAAGCGTAGGAAGCTTTACCGTCAGTAAAGTCAATTTGTGTTAAATGTCTTAGATCAAATGTCATGGGGACAGTTCACTTCAGTGTCAATTAGAGATCCTGAACGACTCTCACAATGGAAAACATTCTATATGTATCGTATAATAAGTATATGCGGCCGCATAAAAATACTTATCAACGGCGTGAATTTTTTTTTTATTTCGTACAAATTGACGATATCACGGTTGAAATTGTTGATTTTTTTTAAATAATATATAAATATATAATATATTATTTAAAAAAAATAGATAAGCAAATTGTCGTATGAGAAGTAATTTTGTTTGATTATGAAGATTATTCAGATTGCAATTTATAAAATTACAGCGCAAATATAGGACTCAATAAAATTTTATTCTACACATAAAATATAAATTTATACGATAAAATATTTAACTTTTTAGTTTGTTTCCGTTAGTTTAGAATTTTGTATTATTTCATTTATACAGGTATACACATTGAAAAAAAAATGGCTTAGTTTCATTTAGAAATAATTTTCTTAAAAAAAAGCTCAAATCCTAAAGCAATTTTATAACATAAAATAGTTTTAAAATCTGTGAAAAATTATATTTAAAAATAGGATTAATTTTATTTAAAATTTTATATATATATATATATATATATATATATATATATATATATATATATATATATATATACAGAGAGAGAGAGAGAGAGAGAAAAGAAATATAAAAAAAGCTTTTTTCGGCAACGGTTCAAAATTACATAAATAGGATAAATTTCAAACCGACAGCAAACAGTTTCGTTTTCAATAAACGCCATATAAAGAGATTTCCTCGAAAAATAAATCCTTTTTGGATTACAAACATATCTATTAATTTTCATAAATAAAAACAAGTAAAATCCTCAATAACAATATATGTTTATCGTAAAATCTTTCTCAGTTGTATATTTACATCTGGATAATAGACCTTCTGTTTCTCTACCTGTTATGTAGAAATATTTTTTATCTTTTCGCCAAATTACTTAACACACAGGCGTTTGAAAAAAAATATTTACATGTCGCTCGGTTAGAAAAAAATAAAAGCTTGATTTATAACCGTTATTATATCAATGCGAATATTGGAAAAAACTATAATCTTTATTTTGATCGTAAGTTTTCTCAATAATAGCAAAATATCTTTTAACCATTTCAAATATGATTTATTATTACCTTTCTAGTCTTAGACCACCAACTAGTGATTTTTAATGAATGGTACAAATTTTTCTTCCAGGATATATTTCAAAAGTTATTCTTATATTTTGACATAAAATTATTTTCGGTTTCAATAAAATAAAGATATATTTTTTTTTGTATCTCTGTTTTTGATAATTATTAATAATTTTTAGCTTTTTGTGAATAATGTATTTTTAAATATTTTTATAGAGTTAAATATCAAGTTTTAGTAATCTATTAAATTTCATTTTTTAAATTAGATGGTATATTTATTTTAATTATATTATAATTTAAAAAATAGATATTTATTTAAAGAAAGTGTTTTGAAATGATAATTTATACAATTTCGTTAAAATATATCACTAAAAAATGTTATAATAAATAATTTTATTTTCGAATGTTACATATTTATATTTACTGTAAAATTGTGTTAAATTTCAACTAATGTTATAATCATCACATATATAAAAAACAAGTAAATTATTATTTGCGTTGTATAATAAAAACATTATTATTTTATTTTTTATTTCAGAATTAATTAATATTGTAAAGTAATTAAATATAATTACTTTACAATATTTATTTTATATAATAATATTCTTTTAGATTTTATTATATAATATTTAAATATCTATCTAATCACATTTTTTTTGTCATTTTGTATTTTAATTGTTTCTAAGAAATTACAGGCATCTCGGGAACAAAAGCTAGTGAGAGGGGTTGTAGCGAAATGGGCGGAGCATATTGTTAAAATGGGCGGGGCAGCGGCAGGGTAGGGAGGCGGAGCTTATTCTTATATATAACCCCCGCCATGCATTCCAATGGCCAGTCGCTTGTTGTTGTTCGAGTGCGGGTGTCACGTACTTGGAGCCTCGGCAACAGCAGCTAAAATCAGTTTTTTTTTGTACTATCGCGATATCAGTATTATTTATTCAACGATTTGTTTGTGAAAAGTATCAGAGATTTTTTGCAACTGTGGATATCTTACGCGCGTTTAGTCGCGATTAAATCGTGATACAATGGTGAATATTGAAAATACACCCGTCAGTGTGTATCCCGTCATGGCGAAGCAGCCGCTGAAGTCGAATTTCAGCATCAGTTCACTCCTGTTGAAAGGTGCCGAAGCTCCCGCGTCTCCGGTTCGATCTCCGCCGCCTTCGCCCGAAAATGCCACCTCGGAGCGTGACTTTGAAGAATCCGATTCCGAGTTGGACGTCACGGGAACGCCGCCACCGTTGGATTGCTCCCGAAGTGCCTCCGCTACGAACGAAGAAAATCAGGAACAACCAAAGAAAACGGGAAACGAAAAACCCGCGTACAGTTATAACGCGTTGATAATGATGGCTATAAGGCAGAGTCCCGAAAAACGTCTCACGCTCAACGGTATTTACGAATATATCATGAGAAACTTTCCGTATTATAGGGAGAACAAACAAGGATGGCAAAACTCCATCAGACATAATTTAAGTTTGAATAAGTGTTTTGTGAAAGTACCTCGACATTATGACGATCCTGGCAAAGGTAATTACTGGATGTTGGATTCGTCGGCCGAAGACGTGTTCATCGGTGGTACGACTGGAAAATTGAGGAGACGTTCATCGGCAGCAGGTAGAGCTCGTTTAGCCGCATTTAAAAGAAGTGCTTTATTGGCTGCAGGAGCGCACGCGCTTTATCCTCCAGCAGGACCATATGCGCATTTAATGGGACTATATCCTACGCCTGCGCTTTTAGCTTCGGTTTATCAAAGATATGGTCCTTATGCTCCCGGAATAGCTTTACCTAAAACTGGTCCTTTGCCGACGCCACCCTTTAACATCGACAGACTGTATCCTTCTCCGGCGGCGGGAGGTTTGCCGATACATCCTAGTTTCGTTAGAGGATTTCCGGGAACTCTCCCAGCTCAAGCGCCGCCGGCTTGTACTCCTTACGCTGCACAATTCTATCAAAGGCTGCAATCTTTGGGTGCCGCCAGCTTGGCTCCAATTCCTGAAAGAAGTCCTCCTACGCCGACTACAACTTCCACGAGTCCAGGACCGACGTCTCCTTTATATAAACCAGTTACAGTTTTATCTCGTGAATCGTGATATATTCAAAATTAACTAATCGTATCGCCAAAGTGAATCGTTGCAATAGAAACATTATTTTACTATTATTATTATTACGATGACTGATTGTGTGTACCTATTTTAATTTAATTTAATTAATTGTTTTCACATGTATGTTTGATCTCGTCGACGCGAAGAAATTAATTTAAAATCGTTATAAATATTTTAATTGATAAATATATATCTGTTAAATTTGTATGATAAAAAAAGAACGATACGATGAACGCCCCCAGTGATTTTAATCTAATATATTTTTAATATTTATGTTTTTTATGATTTATATTAATTAAAATACACTTTCATTGTATTGTTTGCTTGCTTGAGTAGTAGAAAAAAATAAGTGTATTTATTATAATCTGCATTCCAACTGTGTATATTGATGTAAATATACTTTTGTACCAAATTGTATATAATATTATATATATATAGAGTATTTTTATTTAATCGAACCAAATGTTCAAAATGTTTATTTAAAAATTATAATTATATATAAAATACATAATAATTTGAAAATCGAATATATTTACTTTTTTTTTTTGGTATTCCTTATATTTTTAGTCGACAAACGTTTATAAAAATTTGTTGGTGGTCTATATGGATGAGTCTCGAGGGAGTAAGTTATCATTTTAGCATTTTTCATATTTTTTTCTCTTCTAACACCTTATATTATTATATATCGTCGATGATACGAAGCCTTATGGGATGTTAAATAATGCTATTGAAATCGTTTTTACCCAAAATGCATAATTTGACACGCTTTTCAATATGAACGATTTGGCTCAATCGTTCATCATCTATCATCATTTTGAATTCTTTCATTTTTGTTTGTAATGTCGAACGCCCACGATTGATTATTGTCGAAATTCTTTTTTCTATTACTATATTAATACAAAATTAGAAATTATTATTGAATAATATAAATATTAATTCTCAACAATAACAAATATTTTAACTGCAGTTCAGTAATTCTAAATTACGCTTATCGATTTGATTGCGAAATATCTTTTTTTTATTTTACTGTCTTAAATATATTTATATTTTATTATTTTAATGCTTTTACTATAAATATAATACAATATCGGCAAATATAAATTATTTAAATAAATTTTGATGATTTATCAATTTAATAAATTAACAAATTATATATTGCTTTTACAAATCTAGATTTTTGTTTTTTAGACATTATTTAGAATTTCCAGATATTATTTAACAAATATAATAAAAAAATATTTATTTATTAAAAATAACATTATAACCAATAATGTTGCAGTAAAATGTTTTTGAACTAATATTAATATATATAATAATTTTTAATATGGATTTATAAATTTTAACTCGTCTAATGCTATTCATTAATTATAACGACACGAACGAGTAAATGAAAATTTTTATAACATCCCTTATATAATAAAAGCGAAATGTACATTTTTTCATATTTCATATAGAAATATCCTAGTTGTCGTCGCTTTAATGATAAACACGAAAGGATACTAAATTGGATATAGTGTGTTGAAACAAGAAGATGATAACGCTGCGGGCGATAATTGATGACCATAACTGGACACAAAAGCGTTTTTTAAAAACTAGACACGATATATAAAGCCTCGTTCACATCAAAAAAATTTTATTCTAATGCAATTGATCGTTATCGATTAATAACCTTATATTTTTAAGAAAAAAATACATATTATATATGCATTAAAAATATTTTTATTAAATTTTAAATAATAATAATATTCAATTTATATTAATAACAATTTATAAATTATAAAAATAATAAATTTTAAATTGTTCATATGAATAGTCATTTTTATCTCTGCAAAGATGGATCACCGTCGCTTATGAACAACTTTGAGCCTCGTTTTAACGTCGCATTATTTCATTTTCAATGCAATTACATTATATATTACATATGTTGTCTTTTATATATTATATGTGTATATTTATTTCTTTTTGTAAGACCTAAAAGGAAAACGGTTCTCTTTATAACGTTACAAAATGTCCGTTCTTTACAGGGTCATCATATATGAAAATTAAAAATAATAATAAAATGATATTTCGCAATTTAAAAACAGATGTTCATAAATTATAATAAGTTAGAGATATTTTGTTAATTAGTCATTATCTTCTTGAATTTTTAATATTAAATATAAAACACTTGGTTTCTTTTAATATCTGGATAGTTATTTTAATTATAACGATTAATATGATTTTCAATTTATGTGTCAAAATAAATTAGTGAAACTGAAAATCATAAAATACTTGAAATTTAATAAAAATTTTCATAAAGATATTTTGTAAATCTGGAAAATTACTATGTTGTCATAAATAATAAATTAAATCGTCATTATAATCTCACTATATGAGTAATAAAATTGTGGGTAATTACATTGTTCATAATATTTATAATAATTAAATGCTGAATCATTAAAAATTGGGAAAACATGAAAGGAAAAAAAATCAAATTTTCATATTTAATAAGTTATATATTTTATTTCTTATTTCGTTAATTATTTATTATTTTCTTTATCGAATCACAAATGAAAATAATTACAACTTAATTACTATTTTAGACAGTGATTCTAAATTTAAAAGATCGCCATATTTTACAGTTAAATTTCAGATTTGAACATAATTGGAGTTCATCAATTAAAACTTTCCAATCAACGTCAATCAACATTGAATATTTAGAACACGTGCGAATATCGCATAATAAGCCACCGCTAAAATACAATGAGCAATTTTTCATGTTCATGGTAATCTGTAAATATTAATGCTCTGAAAAGCTATTTATGTAGAGCGCAGCTTTTCAAACTTTTTTTTTGTCTATAATCTCAGTAGTAGTAAAATATTGAATAATTGTGAACGTTATATTATATCGCTTATTTATATAATTATAATATGAAACTACATCTAATTATATTTAATATAGACGTATTCTTATTTTTTATATATAACAAAATAGATGTATTTTATTTAAAGCTGTCATTGAAAAAAATATATTACATTTACCTATTTTGCCAATATATATATATATATATATATATATATATATATATATATATATATATATATATATGTATGTATATAATAGAATTATTTACTCGTGGAGGTCGTCTTTTTTTCTTTCCATTCTTTTTGTTGTCACCAGATCATTTAAAACATAGTTTTATTGATAGCTACGTATAGACGACAGCTAAAATGTTAGCTAAAACAAGGCCAACATCGATCGTGTACATACAATATTTTTTCGTGGTTTAGTAATTTGTCAATTTTCAAGCTAAATCTATCTTGACAAACGTTGGCGTTGAAGTTTCTTTCGTTCAAGTTTATTTATTTATTACATTATCTCTATATTGTTGCTTCGAGATAATTAATTGTATTACTTATCCTGTATTTGTAAATTAATACTGTCAATAAATTATGTTTTTTTTTGTACGCGTTTCTTATTGAAATAATATATTTTTAATTGATAACTAAATTTATAATATTATTATACTAGAGTTTAGAGAAAATTGTATTTTAAATCAACGATATTAATATTTAAACATCAATCATTGACATTTTAAACATTCAAGTTAATTTTTAAAGTTCTAAATTTTTAGATTGATTATATTACTTTTGAATCGATTTTATTATTGAATTTAAACTATTTTTAATGCAAATAATTTATTCAAAAAAAAATCGAGACATCTGTATATACGTATGTAAATTTAAGATTTATTACCGAAACATGTAAAAAAAATACATAAAGTAGTATAATTGCAAAAAATTCAATTTTTTATATACATATTATAGGTAAAAAATGATATTATTTTCTTTATTTTGAGTCTATAAGCTCATAATTAAATGTCGTAATGTCTTAATTTATTTTATAATATACTATAAATATTGACAGTTTTTATGTAAAAAAAAATAATAATGCAATGGTTTCTCATTACGAAATTTACTTTTTTTTTTATCAGTTAAATATATGATTTATATACAATATGTGTACACAATAATACAATATTATCAATAACATTATCGACGTCGCGGCACGTTTCAGAAACGTCAATATTAATATTTTACATGTCGACAAAGTATTCGATACGAATTTTAAAATTGCGGTTAAAAATATTTATTTATTTATTTTATTTTTTTTTTGCATCTATTTTTCCGTTCATTTTGACACTAGTACACATTATTACTATTACTATTATTATTATTGCTGTTGCCCGTTATTATTATCGCGACGCAATCTTTTGACATGATTTATTATTTTAAGTCGAAATAAATACCTTTCGGTTTTTTTTTCTTGTGAGCTCGAGCTCAATAACAGAAAACGGACCACAAAGCTCTCCGTATATATAAATATATATATATATATATATATATATATATATATATATATATATATATATATATATATATATATATATATATATATATATATATATTATTCATTGAATGGTAAATAAATGCGTCGAAACACACTACATAACGACATCAAAGGAGAAACGAGTCAATAGTTTACATTATTTTGTCCGGTTTTATGTTACACGTATTATTTTGTAATGATTAATTTTCCAACTAACCACCGTTTCGGTTATTAATTATGTTAAAAATAATACGCACCATAATACCGAGCGATATTCTATCGGTAAATCTCTTGAATAATGTCGATGATGATATATTTATATTTATCATAAATATGAATGAACGTGTATGAGTTTTGTATTTAAATTTGAAGAAATCATCCGTATAATTAGTGAATGAATAATAAAGAAAAAAAAAAGTAAAAGTAATCGAAACGATTTATTGATTAGTTTTATATTTATTGATCATATCGTATCGTTGGCATATATTTTGAGTATCGACGAATGATAATGTTTCTCAATCATTTTGTATTTAGATTGTAATGCCTTTAGCAGGGTCGTTGCGAGGGCGGAGCGATCTGAGCTATTGCCTCGGGCGTCACAAATAGAAAGAATCTAAGTAATGTGAAAAAATAATCATTTATTTACTTTTAACAACTACTAAGTTTATAATGTGATATTAAATGTATTAAAATTGTTTTTTATTTTTGAATTAGTAATATGTAAATAAAATTTTAGATTAATTAATTAAACAATTTTAATGATTTCTGAACAACATAACAATATTGGGTATTGAAAATAAGTATCTTTTTTTTTGCATGCATATAAAATATTATATTTGTCAACATTTTGACACGTGGCAATAATGATATATTTAAAATTACCCCGCGATCGACTCTCGGCGTTGAAATGGTTAATGATTTGTGAATAAACGATAGTTGATAGAAACGACAAATGATCATAGAAAAGTAATATTTAGTAACGTAACGTTCATTATTGTTAAAAAATAATATAAGATATATAAAAATGAAAACATTAGGAACATTTTCAATATCAAACGTCTATTTATTGATTGCGTTCTTGAACAATTGTTTTACAACACGACGTCGCCATTTATTCGTCTATTTACTCATATAAGAACACATTCGTATATAATATATTGACGTATAAACGTTTACGACGGCTACGGCCGAGACTTACGACTTAAACATTAAGTCATTTGATTCAATTAGATGTTCACTGACGGTGACACACATCTGAATCATCGTCGTCGGTTATTTGTCTTGTAGCCGTTCTAGTACTTCTTGTTTTTATGGTTCATTTGTAGTCGACTACGAGTCACGGCACTTCCTATGCACTATTTGTCGTTACACGCGCATCTATTGTGCAATGACCGATAATCGATATATAACCCTTATAATACCAATGATTTATTAAAAAATATCAATTTGACAATATGCATGTAACGATAATGTAAAAATATGAAATTAATGTGATTTATATATATACACTATTGTAAATCTTTTCAAAAATAATATAAATCATTTGAGAATCATATATAAGTTTATGTTAATATTTTAATTTTTAATCTGATTTATTTTTGTAAAATGATTATGATATTGATATTTTTTGATGATTTATATGTCATCAAACACATTCAAATCATATATTAAAAAAAAACAAATTATCGTAAATCACTTAAGCGATTCTTAATCTTTATATTAACGGGTTAATTTAGCAAAAAAATACAATTTTATATATTTAAAATAAATTAATAAAGTCAGCAAAAAAAAAAAAAACAAATTAAACATCGATTTTTCTAAAAAGTTTAGAAAAACTAGTGGGCCGCATAAAATAATCTTTCGAGCCTCAATTTTAAGTATCACCAGTGTCATTAATATATAAATTACTTTAATTATCAATCTTTAAACCGCTAACCATAATAAAAGACTAATTAATTAAGAATATTTATTCACTTGTAAAAGCAAAATATAACGTCCGCCATTTTCTTCTAATTAATAAAAATATTAATATTTATAATGACTACTTTTTCAACGCCTTCTTTCAAAAACACACATACACACACACACACACACACATATATATATATATATATATATATATATATATAATAATGAAATCATTTTATACTGTTCAATATGAGAATTTACAATATTATTTATCGTATTTATATACGATTTATTTAAATTTTATTTATTTAATTTATCCGCCTGCACGTTTAGGGTTAAAATGTTCTGTTAAGGAGCTGCGCAATCATCTGCGATCTTGTTGGGCAAACTTCCCTATTAACGCGACGACCAGATCGAATAAATGAACCATCCTGATTACTATACGACGTAAATGTCACACAAATCGAAAATAAGCGACAAGATAGCCATATTAATTTATCGATATATATATATATATATATATATATATATATATATATATATATATATATATATATTCATCATTGACGTACATTAAAAGCTTTTATAATATCACTCAATATAATTTATGCGTAATATTTTTAATTATTTTATTATATTTATTAATGAAATAGGGATGGATCATTATATTATATGACGAAAGATGTTCGACAATGAATTCGCATATTGATTAAATTGAATTTTAATCGGAAAAATGCATTAAATTTTATTTAATGCATTAAATTAAATTATTAAGCAATTGGAATATTTTAATATATATTAATTAACGAATTTCTAGATATTATATAATTTAAAGAATGAATTTTAATGTTTATTGCATTTTCGCAATATTACAATCATATATAAATTAAATTTTAGTATTTTCAATATTATTATATAAATTACATAATATATATGAGTCATATGCATTTAAAATGATATTTATTAATATATATATATATATATATATATATATTATTTTTTTTTTTTGAAATAATATTTTTTTTCATACAAACAAATGTTTATAATTTTAATTTTAAATTTTATATAACAATTTTAATTTTTAATTCTACTTAATAAAACAAGATTATCACATCTTCAAAATATTCTATGATAAAATTAATTTAATTCTTTATTATAATTATAATTATTTATATGATATTATATAGTTAGATAATTTTTGAATTTTTAATAATTTTCTTTAAATTCAAAGTTCAAATTATGTACTCTTAAATAATTTCGTTTTTCGAAAAAAAAATCACAAATATACAGTCAATTATACATTTATGACTACGTAATTCAGCTTTATTGCGCACTCAAATAATATTTACTCATTTTTAACGACAACAATAAAAATACTTTTGTCAACCTCTTTATCTGTATGACGATCAATATGCAAATTTTACATAATTTGAATATGATTTTTTCCAACATTATTTTTTTTTAGATTTTTTTCTTCGAAAAAAAAAACACTAATTGCTGAAGACTATTGTTCTGTTTTAATTGATTTTTTTTAATAAAAGAAAGCAAGCAGATGTATGTATGTGTCAGAAGCACGAGATGAGGAAGACGATGGTCAATTGGCAAGGTTCAGAGGTCTGTGGGCAGCAGGCGGGGTCAGGCGCCGTTCAAAGTATTTCCATTCCGTATATAATACACAAGATAAATTATAATTTTATATAAAAAATATAAAAGATATCAATATTAAATATTAGTAATAATCAGATTAATTCAGAAATAAATTTCTGAATGAATATTAACTTCAATATCGTATTAAAAATCATTGAAACATAACTGAATGCGTATTATTCGATTTAAACATTTTTTTTTCAATTTCATAATTGAAAAGCTTGATAAACTTTAAGCCGAAATTCAGTATAAAACCATTCTATCAAAACCACAGATCGACACGGTCGGCAAATGTTGCGAACATTGTCGATTTTTTTCTCTTTTTTTTTTTTAATCATGAAAACGTATCGCCGTTTTTATACCACTATTAAGAAATCGATTATACATGCATTAATGGACGTTTAAGATTGCAAATTTTCGAAAATATTTCCGTCAGAATCGCCGTGGCGAATTTAATTGTTCGCAACGACGTAATAATGAAACGATGCGCGGTGCCACTTCAAAGACATCGCATATATTTATTTTTTTTCTCCTCTTTTTTTTTTACTTTTTATTGACGAACGCGTAAACATTTTGGCGAATCGGTAGCTTTATCGACGTATTTTTTTTTTTTTGTGTCGCCTCTTTCTATTTTCACTTCTTCGACGTCCATAAAAATTTAAATTAACAACGACAATTCGACATATCAATCAATTGAATCGCGGAGAGAAAAAAAAAAGACATAAACAGTATGAAAAAAATTGCGTTTGTGGCGATTTGCCGCTTGACATTTGCTCACGATGTTTCGTTATGTCGAAAATTGATATTGACGTTATTTAATATATATATGTATATATATATATATATATATATATATATATATATATATATATATATATATATATATATATTTCGTTCGTTTATTTGTTCAAAAATTATTTTGACTTTGAATGTCTTCAGATTTTAATACTTCAATACTTTTTTTTTAAATATATATTATTAAACAATAAAAATATATTTTTTTAATCAAGAATATAAAAATCTGCTTACGATCCAAGTGATTCTAATCAATGGTTATTTAAATAAAAATATACTCACTTAATAAAATTGAAAATATATACTATATATATAATCTTTAAATGATTTCTATAAACCAAGTATAATATAAATATTATACAGTAATTTATATTTATATCAATAATTTTATATAATAAAAATAATTATTGCTAGTAAGTTAAATAGTTGGGTTTTAACCACATTTACATTTGTCATTCTTATTAATTTGCATTAATGTATAATTATTCTTTATTCAAACGATCGTTTCAATCATTATTTTTATTATATAAATTCCATATATGTAAAGTAATAATTTTTACTTAAATTACGCATATGTGTATATCATAATTTCTATTTTATTACATAAAATCAATATGATAATATTATGAATAATACAAAGAATAATGTTAAAACTTTATTATTTTTATATGAATAATGAACTTATTTTCTATGGCTTTAATTTTTGATGATTTAAAATGAATATTATTTTAATCTATGAATCTGTTTTTATTTATATATATATACGTATGTAAATTTAATATAAATTTTAAACGTAATTGCACTCGTAATTGCCGACATTGCTAAAGCGAAATATTAATAATTTATGTCACGTGATGTCTTATTATACGCTCGTTTTAAAATATTTAAAATTTAAAGAATAATTTTATTAATTACGTAGATTGTTGGCAATGACAGCGTTCACATCCTGAAAGTAAATATTTATCATTTATGAACGCTGTAAAAAGTGTGTTAACGATATATTTTTTTTTAATTTACTGTAAAAAAATATATATTTAAATTATATTCATCGTTACGATACATTGTTGATAATTAAATATAATATAAATAAAAATAGTATATATTAAAATTTATTATAAAAACAAATTTATATATTATAATAATTAATATGCTTAAATAATAAATGTGAAATAATTTTAATATTTATAGACGATGTATGAAAATTTTAATATTTTATATATATATATATATATATATATATATATATATATATATATATATATATATTATATGTGTTGCGTTATGGAATTATTTAGTATCATTTCAAAGATTGACCAGTAGACATCTGTCAAGGAAGTTCTAATAAAAACGTCATCTGCCTCCCATCCGTCATTCTTCTATTGCCATCGACCTCCCCCGCCCTCAATTTCACATTAATAATAAACAATTTTCCGAGAATTACAGACCTCTTCTAATTCAGGTGTTTGCATCGAATATGCTAAATAACCGCTGACAATTAAAGAAAAAAAACTCCGACCGTTTTTAATAACCGAAATAAATTTTATAACAGATCTTAATTATGTTTCTAGAGAAATACAAAAAAAAATGTAATCAACGAAACAATGATAAATTCTCGGAATTAAACATTCATACGATTATATATACATATATATTTTTTTAATTTTTATTTAAATTTAATTTAATATTTTAAAATTTTATTTTATATATTTTAAAGCATAGATTTAATTTTACACGTAGTCGAGTCGCCAATTCTGTGCTCAACCTTCACTTCATCACGCATATATTTTTATTTAAATTATAGATGTCTTCATTAAATTAATTACCGTTAAAAATTGATCAATTAAATAATATGCAATTTTCACGATGAACTGAACTTATAAAATATAAATATTAGAGATTGATCAATTTGTATATTTATTTAAGAAGATTTTATAATATTATTAATACTAAGCTATTTGAGAATTTTTTGTTCAAATATCGATTAAAAAAATAATGTATTTAGTTTTATTAAAAAAGCATAAGAAGATGAAAATTGAAAAAAAAATATAACAATTAGTGTCATCTATTTATATTACAATTATAAATATTTTTATAATATATTGAAGAATTTAGTATCATATTTTTTTTAAAAAACGTTATTTTTTGTGCTATTAATATATTAAATTTTTATATCGATTGATTGATGATAGTCTTCATAAATATAATGATTAATGATATTATATTTTCCTGAAATACATACAATGCAACGAATATTGAACAAAAAAAAAATAGTATATATATCTTAATACATTGAATAATTGTAAAATAAGTAAAAAAAAGTTTGAAATTATATTCCCGTTCGGTCGGTTATCAATAAAATTTTTTTTGATAAAAATCGTTAATTATCGCCATTCAAGCTTTTTTTTTATATATATATTATATTAATAATAATATCGCATTAGACATGAACTATTAAAATGAGCAAAAATAAATTCCATCGGTGTTATTAAACTGATCGAATGTTTCGGTAGCTCTTTTAACGTGTTATAGCGTGAAAACGGTTTTCATTACGGCTATATTAAATATATATATATATATATATATATATATATATATATATATATATATATATATATATATATATATATATATATATATATATATATATATATATATATATATATATATATATATATATATATATATATATATATATATATATATATATATATATATATATATAATATTTTTTTTTTGCTTTTGATTATATTTGTATGTCGAAGCGATAACTTAAATGCTTTCCGGTCGATTCGTTTTAATTGAAACGTTAGCAAATTTGAGCTATAAAAATATTTTTTTTGGTAAAAACAGTAATTTTTGTCAAATGAAGTTGTGCGCCTATTTAAAATTTCGTTTAGTTAATCGGCGATTTGTTTTTTTTATTATTTCAAATTATATAATAAATTTGATTTTTTTTAAATTAAATAGTGTATAAATGTAAATTTTCTAAATTCTTAGGTAATAAAGTACGAAAAAGTTGGAAACTTCTAATATAGAAAATAAACACTATTGACATAATAAGAAATATATATATATTTTTTATTTATATCATAATATATGATATATTTATGTATATTAATATGAATTAAAAGTTCTACAATTTAAACTACAGAGTATAAAGTTGTTTTTAGTTTATTTTTTTTATTTTTATTTTCACCGAATGATATAAAAATTAGGCATAAAATTTGATCGGAAAACAAATATTTTTTAAACAAACATTTTAAAGATCAAACTTTTTTTATATAATTTTTTGAAATTGCCAATTTCATTTTATCTATTTTAAATTCTGTAAATCTATTAATATGTAAATAGAATATTAAATCATTCAAAAAGAAATAATATTTAAAATGTCGGATATAAAGTTGGCAACTCAATCCAGTAAAAAATAAAATAAAATTACAAATCTCGAGTAAGTCCTTGACCTTTATAAGGTTGGCACTAATGATTTTTATACATTTTATTAAAAATACATGTTGCTATTGAATATTACCTAAGATAGTGTTTCAATTTACTATAATATAATATTATTTTATCTTATTTAAACATTTATACACAAAATGAAACATTATCCACTTTTTTTTTATAAAATATTATAAACGGATTATTCCGTACAGGTATTATTTCTTAAAATCTATTCATTTATAAAATTTCTAAGTATACGAAATGGGTGTATCAAATATTGATTATGAAATATAATATCCTATAAAAGGTACATACTAAAACATAATTCTAAACATTGAATTAGAACTTCAAAAATATGTATTAATTCGATCCCGATTGCGCTTCTTTTTAAAGCATATAAAAATTCGCAATTTCATCGTACAAAAATCATAATAGTCGAAAGTATAGAAAAAAAAACCGAAATCGAAATAAGAAAAAAAAATGAATAAAAACCGGTGGCTTTTCATGAAAATAATGAAAAATGTAGCGGCGTACCCATAAAAAGTTAAGTAAATTAAGATATTGGATATCCTTAAGTGCTGCGCCGAAATCCTTTCAGTCTCACAGACGACGAGAGCGGATTTTCATTTTTTTTTAATATTTATTTTATGCTCCCCATTGATGTCCTTCCACACCCCCGTTTCGCTTTTTCACAAATCTACCATTGTCAAATATCGTCGGCGAAATAAATTAAAAGACGTTACAACAAAAGGGGTTGAAAAACTACCCGTTTCTCTCTCGCGTGTGAATGCGGCTCTATTTTTTTTTTATTCGCCGTTCCTAAATAGAAAAAAAAATTTTTTCGAGTTTTTTTTAAATACAATCTGAGTTTCGAATCCTTTCACGGAGGATGCTTCCTATGCGAGCTTTAAAAAGCTCCTCATTGTGTGAGAATTCGTTCGTGTATATAAGTATTTATTATATTAATCAATGTTAACGCCGTTTGTGACAACTGGCAATGTCGTGAGAGAAGCCTTTTAGTATTTTAAACTTTTTTTTATTTTTTTTTCATTATTATTTTATTTTAAATATTTATAGTACTTTGAATTGAATTTTTCTCGCAATTTAGAACGTTGTGAATCAAATCGCAACGTGAATTTATGAAAATCAGAGGTCGTGCGAATTTTAAAAGCGTTATTGTGAAAATTTTGTTAATATTTCATTGAAAATACGATGGAAAATATTTGTGCCATGTTTATTTTAAATAAAAGTATTTTGAAATTTTTGATTTATAATTATAGAATTTTTACTATCAATATGTGAGATCAAAATCATATTTTAAATATTTTATTAAATATATAGAAAGTTATAGTTTTAACATTATTTATAAAACAATATATGAGTTAGCTGTTTTTATTTTCAATCATTATTTATATTTATTTTGCATAATATGTATAATAAATAAAGCGTAATTTAATTGTGTTTTAAATACTTATTTTTCTAGTAATTTTTAAATGAAAATTTATTTGAATTTAAACATTATATTTTAATACAACATAAAATTTCTCAAATATATCATAATCGAATTTTCATCCATCTGATAGAAAAATAGATTTAATCTATATATGTGATAAGAATGTTAATAAAGAAAAATATGTATAGAAAACTTCATTTTAAATCACGATAATTAGAACGTTTACTAATATACAATATAATGTGATTTTTAAGACTTGAACAACGCTTTCACGTTTCTTCATACAGTGACATTATCACAATATTAAATTTACAATATGATATCTAGATTTTTTTTATGGCTTTGTCCAATTTCAAAATTTCGAAACAATCTCACAATTAGTTAATAAAACAGTTTGGAAATGTCTTTCGATATGTTTGCGATAACGAAAACCATAATGTTATTGTGTTAATTTCGCTGAACGAAGTCTCTCTCTCTTTTGTGTGTGAGATTTTGATAAATGCGAGTTTTCATTCATTTAGACGTCGACTTCATTGTTCGTTAAAGAAATGAAAAAAAAAACAATAATAAAATGTATTTTTTCGGGGGAAAATAAAAATATATAACCGGAAAATATCGATCATTTTGTACGCAGTGTTCTCATAATATTTGGAATTTTCCAAATCCATATAAATTTTTAACGTTTCAGTAATTTGAATACTCGACATTAATGATTAGGAATAAATTAATAATATTTATAGCGTTGTGGTATATGATTTTTATATGCGAATTCGTTGTTGAATTTGTACACGGGTTCACTTGAAGTACGATAATGAGATTTTTGTATACAAGTATGTTCCTTTAAAAAAAAAAAAAATTATTTTTATACTATACATATTTTTTTATGACGAATAAAAAATAGAAATATTCCATCATTATTTATGTTTAATTTTAAAACAAAACAATATTTCAAATGTCAAACGAAGAATATACAATAAAATACAATTAATTTTGTATACAATTTCTTCATTTTAGATTTTAGCATTTAACGTAAAAATTATTTTAGTTATAAGCATCGACTTTTTTTTTCTTTAAAAATATTTAACGAACGATGAATAACATATTTTTAAATAGAAATAAAATTCAAAGGTTTACAGATCAATAGTCGTAAACATTTTGTTGTAAAAAAGTCAGATATTTATTAAAATAATCTTATTTATTTCGTATTATTATTACTATCTTCAAATTTTTGACATGCGATGAAACATATGCTTTGTTAAATTGTAAATTTCTAAATTCTAATCTAAATATGTCTTTTTTGATTTATTTATATAAAAGATTGTTATGTTTATGCAATATATATATTATATAAATATATTTTTTATTTAAAAAAAACATTGTTCTATATTTTGAGCATAGATAAAAAATAAAATATATGTATAAATATTACTTCATTCCTATTGTATAATATATTCTAATCGTATGTATTATACTTTAATGTCAGTTTAAAATTATTATAGATATATATTTTTTGAAAAAGAAAATAAGTTGAAAAATATATAAAATTTTTAACCGGCCCGCGGTAAAGTGTTAATATATTCAATTACGACGATTATTAATCCCGATGTGATTACATTAGTGTTAATCGATTCTGTCAAATGCGAGTCGATACAGTGATACATCTTTTCATATGTCAATTTTATTTTATCGCATCTTTCGCTTAATAGCCTATCGATTTATATAATATTGAGCAACGCTAAAAATACAAGATGTATAAAATTCAAAAGGGTAAAATCGAAAGATAGGAAGAATAATAAATAAATAAAAAAAAAAGATAATAATAATAAATAAAATAATAAACGAATCCGATGCACATAAGTGAATAGAGCACGGTCGGGCCGTTTGATTGATACAGATATCAACTTACCAATGGAAAAAGATGAAGAGTATAATAAGAGCGGCGTAGAAAAAAAAATAGAAGAAGAAAAAAGGAGATTTCGTCTCTATTATTATTATATTGTGTCGGCTCAATAAAAAGGATAGTATTCTTCCTGATCGTGTTCGCCTATCACACTAATCGGACACGGCTATTGCACACAAAACACGCTCATAAACGGGAATTTTCTAATGTTTTTTCTATACATTTCTAGCGATTGCAGTTATTCGTGATGATGATAATGATTATGATGATGATGATTCGCACTTCAATCGATAAAATATTAGATCATTTTGTGTAATTTCATATAATCGAATTAAAAAATATAATATTTCATCAATGATGTTTCTTTCAAATTCACCCTTTATTCATCAATTTTGTCTTTAAAATTGTTTAAATATATTTTACGTATTTTTTTGTATAACAATATTCAATTAAAAGTGTAAGTAAGAAAAATACCTACTAAATATTGATCAAATAAAACCTGCATTAGTATTAAGTATTTATATAGTAAAAAATAATTAACAAATAATTGTAACTTCCAATTTATTATAAAGTATCTTAATTATATAAATATATTATTATAATAAAATATTTATAATCATAATTATATCAAATATGTCAAAAAAAAAACTCATCAAAGCCCGTTCGGCGGCACACTTTGTCGATTGAACAATCGGAAAATGCCGAAAAGGATCAAGAGGGCGTATCAGGAATTTGACGCCTTCACAACAGACACAAGTACACGACTTTTGCATATACGGAATATTTGTGAATATGCGCGTAATAATAATGAAGGGTTTACATCAAAGAGGTGCGAATATTATATTATTATGTTGGCAAATACGATATCGTCCATTGTTGTCGTAGTCGCATTCTTTTATACAATCTTAACTTTGACAAGCTTTGTGTAATTTTTTTATTGTGAACAATTTATATTTTTTTAACGTATATACAATATACTTATCGTGTATATGTGTATTTTTATAATAAAAATATTATATATAGTCTAATTTCAAAAAAATAATATTTTTATATAATTTGAGATCAGAATTTTAATAATTGATTTCATCTTTTTATAAAATTAATTTAATACATTTATAGTTTTAAAATAATTATTAAAAGTATACATTATATGAAAGTAAAATTTTATTATTTGTAAAATATTAAATACTATTAAGTAAATTATTTCGTTGGTTATTTTTTTCATATTTGTGACTTTGCATTTTATATTTGTTATGTAATGAAATCGATCGGTTCTATTATACATATAAGTACAAAAATATTAATTCTCCGGGCCAAAATGTTTTTATTCCCAATTACATAATACTTGCATAATTATCTAATATTTAAGCGTTTATAACTATATTTTTGAGATATTTTATTACTTTTATTTTTTATTAAATTATTTATAAAGCACTTAAAATACACTTTATTTGTAAATAAATGAAAATTTTCTCAAGAATATATATATATTTTTAAATACCTATAACATTGAAATATTTAATAATTGTTGTTTTTTTTTTATAATCAAGTCCGCTATCAATAGCAAAGACAAAAGTACGATCGACTTTCTTATGGTCCTCACTGTACATATTTATATGGAAGTATAGGAAACACACAATGCCCGTCGAGGCTAATGGATCCATTCAACCTATTTACCCACGAAGCTGTCAAGTTCTCAATACGAAACTACTTAAAGCATTTAATAGTTTTTATTGTGAAGTTTCTTGCTTGTCCGATCGATGATATCTCCGGTTTTTTTGGACAAAAAAAAATGTGAAAAATACCGCAGCTGTTGCGGGGTTAATGTCGGGAAAGGGTTGAAAATTTTCCGCGTTTTCACATCCATTATCAATTTTTATGTTTTGTACGCGTCACTATTGTGATTATATTTGATATTAAAGGATTTTCATTGAAGTAAAATAATTTTTAGCGGGGGCGTGTGTTTTGATATTAAAAAAAAAAATACACATTCACTGTGAATGGTTACCGTGTAACTTAATATTTTATAGAACTGTACGAAAATATTTTATTTCTCAGATTAACATTGATACAATGTGCTTTTATAATAAATAATAAAAAAGGTTACATATTACTAATATTTAACCCACAATGTGTAGCAATATTTGTAAAATAAGTTGCTGTTTTTGTTATATAGAAAGATTAAATTTTTAATAATTTTCAATTGAATGGTTGAAAATTAGATTAATATTTTGTTGTGTAATAATTTGAATAATTCATCGATTTTATATTGTTCGATATTATTGAATTATGTATTCAATATTGTGACATAAAGTTAATACAAATATTATAAAGTCACCTGAATACATATTTAATATTTACATTTTTTTATGACCATTCATAAATATACAAAAAATGATTTTCAACATGTGAGCATTAATAATTAATTTTTATTCTTCATTCTTTTAAATGTCATATTTAATTTTGAATGATATTTTTTTTTAATTGATGTATGACTTTTATCAATGTGAAATTTAAATAACCATTTCAATCTTTGAAATACTTTTAGTTTTATAAGATATTATAAAAAATATTCACTTAGAAAATTATAAATACTTTTAGATGACACAAAAATTTTATGCAATAAAATTCAATTTTCCTATAATATTTTCTTATTTTACGAGCCGCAAAATTAACTAGAAATATTTAGCATCTACAGCGCTAAAACGCTAATAAATATTATGACATTAAATTATTTTTCGTTAGAAAATGATTCAGCCTTAACATTAAGCCTTAAAATTAAACAAAATTTTGTACATTAGCAGGCAAATTATCGGAATTTTTATCGATGCCTATTTTAAAACTGTGCTAATAAAATGTTTACATATCTTTTAACATATTCAGACATTCGATGTATCAACATAAATAGTGTGCAAGTGTTTTTTTTCGTATTATTTAATGAGTTTTCAGTTTATTCAAACGATTTAAATAATGTTTTTATGTTAATACCGATTCATATTATTAGTTTATCGCAATTCGTTATGAACATGTTTATACATAATTTCCATAAGGTCATTGAACGTTGGATGTTATAAAAAGATATTAATGATAAGTTAGACAAATATATCTGGGTTCATACTATTTATAATTTAATATTTATTGTGATGTATTTAAAGAGAAGATTATTGAAATTCTAATAAAAATAATTTTATAATATATTTTTCTTTATTATACTAAAAAACTCATGATATTCTGTTTTATGGCACGTTTATAGTAAATAAATTTTGAACTCATTATTTTTTTTATATATTTTAAATAATAAAATAACATTAATTTATAAGATTATTATTTTAATAAATATATTTAGTCCAAAAATGTTCATTAAAAATATATGAAATTAATTAAATACACATATAAGTTTGCGTATTCAAAGAAACGCAAAAAAAATGTCAAAATTTTTACCGACAAAGTTTTAAAGTAAGAAAAAAAAACGCGTATCGTAAGCATGCTTTTAACGACGAAAAATTTAAAATATTTTAAAAATTCCACGATTTAACTACCACGTTATTATTACGCAGAATGAAAATATTTCGGTGTATTTTTATAACAATTTATTTTTTTCAACTATCCGACATAACGTCGTAAAAAAAAGACGCACACAAAAAAAATGTACATACACAAATAAACAGAATGGCTCGTAAACCGTTCCATATAATAATATAATATGTATATATTTTTTTAATCTATTTTTCGTTGACTCTTTCTTCCGTATTGAAAAGAAGATTATTTTCATAAATAAGCGATAAAAGGTTGCGCGCTTTTTTACAACGTTATTTCGTCACATTAAACGCTCTAAAAAGCCCGAAACTCGTCCTTAAGCCTTATTTTTTTTTATTTTCTATAAGCTTACACGACTACCGATCAGAGACGATAATATCTTATTTATATCACGAAAAAGTGTATATATTTAAAAAAAAGAACTACTTTATTATCTGACTTAGTTAAAATGTGTTCATTATACTTTTTTAACATTAGAATTATAATATATATATATATATATATATATATATATATATATATATATATATTTGTATTTTTCAATTCAAATTTTTGTATTTTACATTATATTTTTGAAAAATAATTAATAAATTAAAAGATAATTTTAAAGATTGTAAGACTAATTTCTAAAAATAATCATCTTCAAAATTCCAAATAAAAATATGAAAAATTATATAGAAATTCATGAAAAATATTTAGATTATCAACTGATTTTATATAGCGATCTATCTAATGAAAAACAAAAAAAAAACGTCCGCTCAAACATTTCAATGACGTCCCGTTAAATGATGTTAAAATGGAGCGAATCCGTTTTTGAAATTTTATTTGGGCGTAAATAAATAAGGGTTATTTGTAAGAAGCCTTTTGTCATTTATACGTGGGTGAATTGTCGGCACCGCAATTTTGTAACACCTCTATTGTCGTTCGAAATATATAAATATATATATATATATATATATATATATATATATATATATATATATATATATATATATATACGCCATTTTTCTCTACCGCCTGCTTTGTTACTATTTTTTTTTCGTTCGTATAAAATTTTTAACAGTAAAATATGTACTCGAACATTTATCTCGGTCCAATAAATTAGCAGTACTGTGCGTGCGTGTTTGTGCTGTTAACGTGCGGTATTTTGTTAAAATTAATTACATGTTAAATTAAACCGTTCACGTGTAGTTTATATAATTAACAACGAAATTGAATATTTATATATATATATATATATATATATATATATATATATATATATATATATATAAATATATATATATATATATATATATATATAACAAAGGTAGATTCAGAAGTTTCATAATATTATATTGTATATATTTGTATATGTGTGTGTATGTGCACACGAATGCATCATTTTATTATCGGTATTTGTCAGAATTTCGTTTTGACGGATCAAAATAAAAACACTTTGTTCCTTTTTTTTTTTTGATTTACCGGTTTTGAGAATTGTATCAGTGATTTTAAATTTTGAGAATATTTTTATTTAACGTTCCTTTTTAATTTTAATTTTCTATATGAAATTAAAATAATATTTATGAAATAAATAATCTAATAATCTATATGAAAATAAAATTGGCGATTTTTTTCATGAAACACTAAATATAATGTATACAGGTTATTGATAAATATTATGCATAACCACTTTCATATTTGGTTTATATAATAAATATTTTATTTTAATCTTGTTATAAGTAGAAATCTATAAGGATAAATGACTAATTGCGAATTAGTTAATTAATAGCAAAAGAATACAATAGTTATGGATTAATTTAAAATATATATAATAATTTGAAAATTGGCAATAATTATAGCTCATTTTAAAATAAAATATTTTTAATAATGAAAAAATATTTAAAAAAAAATACAACATTAAGAAATAACCGTAAAAAAAATAATTAAAAAAAATAAAAATGATAAATTTAATTTTAGAAAAATTGTGATATTTTAAATTAATAATATTAAGATTCATTTCTTGAAATGTATGGTAATTATGCATAATTTCCAAGTCATGTTTTATGAATTTCAGAATAATTTTTGATGTATAGATAAAACAAATATGCATAATTTTTGCAAAAAAAAAAAATCAAAAATAAAACGATATTTTTTTAATTTTGACTGTTTTCAGTATTTGCATTTTTTATATTCCACACGGTTGAACCGAACAGGACCGCAAACCGCAAGTTTAGCCGCCATTTTTTTTTTTAATATGGCGGAGCACACTTAACATGAAAATCGTGTGAACTGTGAACTAACTGGTCCGCGCCGTGAGATTCTTTATATGTATGTACATAATATATGAATATTTCAAGATATCGATCGAAACGTCAAGTCCAAACCGATAGATTACCGGTAATTTTTCGGTTTCTTCTTTTTTCAAATGATCGCATTCGTACATAACGAAATTGCGTAATCGTAACAATAATCAAAGATTGAAATACATTTTAATTTTATTTTTTTTCCAATCAAATCCGAATATAAATATTCTCTTTTTTTAATATTTTGACATGTTTTCAATTGAGGATTTGATGAATGAATTAAATTAATTTTCTTTTAAAAAAATTCAAATGTCATAAGCAAAAATTAACTTTTAAATTAATTGATTTGATTTAGTGCAATCTAAATTTTTATATATTGAATTATAAGGAAAAATAAATATTTCAATATTTTTTATACTAATTTGAGATTTTTGGGAAATATATATACATAAGAAATTAATAGATAAATATTATGTGTCTTTATATATAAAAATATTTTAAGTCTTAATAATAGTGAATTATAGTTAATAACATTTTTTTGTATAAAATTTTTGAATATGTTTGTAATAATGAATGAATATGAAAAAAGTAGATTATGTAGAAAAAAAATCATATGAGTTTATTTCGTATCATTGCTCGAAATACGAATTTAAATAAAAAAAATAACACGAATCAAACTCCATTTTCCACGAATTCTCATATACGTTATTTTATTAGTGTTGAATAATTTTTTTAGAAGCGTATCGAAATTTAAAAAAAAAATATTTTAGTGGGCCGAAACGTAAATTATGTCACGAGCCAAAGTTTGCTCATCACTGACATAAGCGATACAAGAAGTATGTTGAAAACGAACAGAAAAAGAATATGTAGGTATATATATATATATAAATAATTAAACAATTCTTCAGTTTACATATCAATCACAAAAAAAAAGAGTATATTTACGATAGATTCACAACGAGTGACGCGTGAAAAGAAAAATATGCTTTCTACTTATTTTTCAAAAAAGATAAAAAAAACACTTCTACGAATTTTCATTACACGTTATTGAATAATAATAATAATAATAATAAGCGGAAAATATCAGATGATACGATTCGTTTATGACTTTATTTTCTTGCACTAAAAAAAAAGACGGCTTACAAATATTTTTCCATATAAATTTTCAATATTGTCCCATTAAAAGCGATCGAAGTGCCGGGGCGACGAAGCTTTCGTCTCTTTTGATAATCACCGCTCTTTAGATTAAATTCTAAAATGAAAATAAATAAATAAACCTTCATATATATATATATACGTACATATATATATATATATATATATATATATATATATATATATATATATATATATATATATATATATACTTATGATATTAAAGTATTGAAAAAAAAATTGGAAAAAGATGTGAAATAAGATAGGTACATAATAAGCTCACCGTTTTCGTGCTACGAAGACGTCATTCTACTCGCATTAAATGAAATAATATCGTTAATTTGTTGACGCTAATACCCCATTGACATCTCATTTAGTTGATCGGCTTAGGTTTCTCGCCGTATTATTATTATTATTATTATTATTATTGTGTCATTTTTATATATTTTATTCTATATGTGTGAATATATTAAATTTTATATATGCCGCAGACAATTTTGTATGTAAAACGTACGATTTTACACGTTATATTTGATATATAATAAGAGAATTTTTGATTAAAAATATTATAAGATTTATTTGACAATAAAAATTCAGGAAAAATATCTAATTCATAATTATTAACAAACATTTATTAATTAGTTACTTTTATTAATGTAAATATAAAAATATGTTTGTCTAAATATAACCGAAAACTGTATTCGTTCTATAATTATGTTAATTTATTTAATATATATATATATATATATATATATATATATATATATATATATATATATATATATATAATTATTAATTTAGATGTTTATTTATCAGTTGCAAATACACTGAATTATGATAAATTTTTACGTTATTTAAAAAAGTTATTCATAGAATTGGCGACTCGATCTTCGATTCCAAAATAGTTTGATGATTCCAAAATAGTTGTTATATTTTCAATATATTCCATTTGTCATATAATTTATTTATATTAAAATGAATTTATCTCATTTTAAAGGTAGCTGAAATATACAATTCAATTCAGAAACAAAAATATTTTATTTATTATACATTAAATATATTTAATTACTCGTTTATATTTTATATAAAATATTTGTACACTTTTTATAACGTTCTAAAATAAACATAAGACAAATCGGCGAATAATATATAAAATGAACAAAACATTAATTTCACAAACCGAACGAAGCGATTATTGCCAATAACACATATTAACACAGTATCGAACCACACCGTATAATATCATTTATTTATTTTTATTATTATTATTATTATTTTTTATTTCGCCTTACATCGGACGCTATCCGCGTATAAATCACGAGAGCACGGTTCGTTTTTAACCTTTTGCCGCCGACCATTTTCTCTTACATATTATTTTATATTATATTAAATTCGACTCGGTGCCGCGGATTAGTTTCGTATTTTACGATACTTTCGTATTATCGCTTCTCAAGAGTGCTGTAAACGAAATGAACGCATGAAAAACAACGCGTATTTATTATTTGTGTCCCGTTTACGCTGTATAGCGACAAAACAACAACAAATCGATTCATCACTTATACATTATATATATAAACCATTTAATATATATTTTAATTTATTACATATATATATATATATATATATATATATACCGGAAGTCCTCAAAGTATATTGGTGTTCGGTAGAAATCAATTTTATGAAAAAATATATAAATGTATTACAGATTTTGGAAATAGAATTTTAAATTAACAATACTCAGTCAATTATATGAACATTTCTTTCAATATAAACGATATTAGAAGTGAAAAAAAATATTCATTGAATATTAATTCTTTTTGCATTATTTGATTTATTGCATTGAAATTATTCATATAAAATTATATAGATTTAATATTTATAATGTTAAAAATGATTTTATAAAATAAAATTTATTCAAATGTATATTTTTATATATTAAATTTATATATTTGGCACTTGCTTCGATTCGAGCGAAACTCGCGTTTATAAATCATCGCGAACTCATAAATATGCAATGTAATGCAAGCCGCTTTCGTACAAAACGAATTAACACGCATTATATATATATATATATATATATATATATATATATATATATATATATACATTTATACATATACAGGGATGCTTATAATATAAATGAGCATAAATAAAAATAAATATATTAATTCGTGGCAACAAACGAGAAAAAGGGTTGAAATTGAACGTCGACACCGGATAATTTAAACGTTTAATACGCGCGCCTAGCTCGCACACATTTATATATACAGGTGTGCATGAATAATAACGGACGCGATTCGAATCGAAACGCACTACGTCGAATGTGTTAACTTAATCGTAATCACGCGTGTTTATTGCGATTGTAATTTCGCATTATGAAATTATTTATGCGATGTATGAAGGTGAAGTCGTTCAAGATTTTTTTTTAATTTAAAAATTAAATTTATATAATATAAATATTTTAATTTTTTTATATATGAATAAAATCGTGCTGAAGAAGAAATTAAAATAAATTAATAAAAAAAAAATGTACGATAGTTCTTTTAATGCAAAAATTTAGATATATTTAAATATTGTCATTTTTATACACAATCTTCATATATTTTTATTTTATATATCAATTAGTAAATTTTTGACATATAATTAATTATATTAAAAAATTCAAAGAATTCGTCAACATTGTCATTATATTAATGACAAAGATTTTTTTTAAATTAATGTAAATACAACGCTCCCGAATGTCCGAATTAACCCCTTACATGCCGATATACAGGGGAAATCAATTTGCCATCCACTAATTAGTATCAAATATCATGTTGCATGTGGAGACCGCTTCTTCAAAAAACTTGATGCGTCATTGCCTCTTAGGGAAATAATATTTCATTTTGACCGCTGAACAATTCTCATATAAAAGATACTCCACTCGTTTCAACATTAATTAAAATATATATGTTACCGTAAATGTAATTATAACAATATATAAAAAAAATATCAAATTTTGATCAATTATATTTTTAACATATAAATTTATTTATTTATATTTTTATCAATTATTAATTTATTAACGGTATGACATTGATTCGACCAATATCTGTTTCGTTTTATATAGTCGTTGAACTTGCTTTCAAAGTGACTCAATGAACCCATCAACGACTGGAGACAAATATTTCAGTGTAAAAAAAAGAAGTCATTTTTGTAAACAGAATACCTAATATCGTTGTTTAGTCGACACATTTTTAATAAATTCTATTTATTTATTTATTATTAAATTTACAAGTTGATAAAAATAAAAACGTATTGTTTTGTAATCAATCAATAACATGTTTATATTTTTTTATTTGATGCGTTAATATTGTATATGGTATATTGGTTAATATAATAGGAATTTAAATTCAATTTTTAATATGTCAATTATATTTTTTAAATGATTAAAAAAATAAATTAATCAATTGAAATATTTTTTAGTTGGCTTTACGTATTATATTAAAGAAAAATATATCAGAAAACACCTTGACCCTTCGACAGTTCATTGTTATTCAACTGTTTTAAAGGTGAAATTGTAAATCAAACACAAATAAAATATAATTTTTTTTATTTCGTGTTGTCTCGTGTTTTTGTGACAGTTGTACATACACACGCATAATATATTTGTATTTACATCGATTAAACGAATGTAAATATATCGTTATTATTATGTGACTTGATGATGTGAACACAGTTTTTTTATATTGCGATATACTGTGTAATATATATATTTTTTTATAATATTATTATTATTATTTATTTTTGGAAATTGTAGAGCATTTCTAGAATTTGATGTGTCTGTAGCATGTCGGCGCATTAGTATTGAGACGTGTTAGCATTTATCGTATACCTGGTAATCAAAATATAATATGACGTGGATGTCGGCCCTATTATTTATTTTCCCATGGGGCAATCGGTTGTGTCATCTGGCGCATTTTGATGATAAGAAAGATTCCGAAGGATCCTGCGCGCTCCTGTCAACCCATTAACTTGTGACCTTCTACTGGACGATGCGGTTAAATAAAGAAAAATAAAATAAAATTCAGACGACTCAATCAGATCTGACGACTTGTTTTTGAAATCATTCAGATAGAATTTTTGCATATATATTGAAAAATAAAGATACTCTTGTGACATTTATATTTATCGATATTTTTGTATATAAAAGAATATATAATTGATAAACTGTATAAAATATATATTTGGTATTTTAGTATCAATAATATGGTACATTTGATATAGAAATCGCGGTATTTCAATACCGCGAACTCTATTCTACATGACGATGTGTATCTCGGGCAAGATGGCCGCCGAGATACGACATGGCCGACCGATTTTTATCTTCGCTCATCGTTGTGACAAGTGCACTCCGGCGGACGATTATGGCAGCCGCCGGTCACACTAAAGGAAGAAGCAAAAAAAGAATAATAATAATAATGAAAAAAGAACAAGTATAAAATATGAGAAGAAGAATTCGAACGAACGATTGAATCGATCCACATACCGAGACGTTAAAAAGATTCGAAATGGCGCCAATTTTGAATTTATTTATTTTTCTATCATATGATATATGATACAATAATATTGGTCAAATTTTGATTTTATTTAGTATTTTTTTTTATTTTATACATTGGAAGATAAATAGTTATAAACTGTCTATAATCTTATGATATTAATTATTATACATATGTATAAATCTAATTTTTATTATTTTATCTATGATTAATATAATTAAAGAGAAGAAGATACTTGTACGTTAGATATTGAATTAATAATTTTATCTACTTTTAAAAATATCATTCTTTGATACATTTTATGATTACTTATTAAAATTGGTAAGTTATCTTTTTTTTGGTGATTTATAATATATAGAATTTTTAAATATAATCTAGATATTAAATCTTTGTCCACATATTTGTATCTAATAAAAACTATGATGTCGTGTTATTGATGAATTTCAATACTTGTTTATTTGCATTTTAGTTCAAAATATTCAAAAATATTTATACACGTTTATAGCTAAAAATACATATTATATCATTATTAAAATTGCGATAAATTAATTACGACGAAAAAAAACCATTATCGGTTTCATTTTCCATTATATTTCTATGAATATGCATAGATCGCTAATAGAAAACATGTAAAATAATAATAATTTAATTACTTATCTCACATAAAATACCATATTTTTGACGCGTATAACTATATATTTAATGTTTTAATAAATAATTAATTATCGAAAATTACTACGCGCACGTTATAGGAAAAGATGTAGCAATTTTAATTTAGCCGAGCATAAAAGCGTAACACATTAACGCCTGCTAAGCACGAATCGCTTCATTTAATAATTAACCCTTTGCGCTCCTATTGCTTACGTTTTTTATTTTTTTTTTAATAAATTATGATCATAATATCTATTAGAATTTTATGATGAATTCTGTGAATAATATGTTCATGTTTACTTAATATACATATAATATATATTTCACAAACTTCATAATTAAGCGGATCGTAAACGTGAAAATAGCAATTATTATTATATTATAATTAGACGAGGTCGACTTGTATTAAGTGTGAAACGAACCATCCTCCTTCCCCTTCTAGGAAACTTTTCATAAACACAAATTTCCGTTTTTAATTATTTTCGACCGCTATTTCGTAGAAAAAAAAAAGGCGTACGACTAACGAAATTCTGTTTGAGTTTCAATATTATAACCAACAACAATCATCCGGTTCGTTTGTGTGAAATGTACGTTTAAAATAAAAAAAAAAGTAACATATGGCGTCTATGAAACGGTGTCATTTTTACCGCCGACGTATAAAATTAGCGATTTTTTTTTTAAATGCCGCAACTAACTATAAAATTAGCGAATTTATTGTTTAACGATGAGTAATTTTTAAACTATTCCCTTTGGCGATGTAATATTTTTTTTTCTTGCTGTATATAAAACCATTATGAATGCATATTTTAATGTAAAAAAATATATATTTGTTAGAAAAAATATAATTTATTTTTCATGGGGTGAATTTAAAAATTTTAAAAATGTTATTATATTATTTTTTTTATTACAATATATATTGAAATCAAGTATGGATATTTATTTAAAATGTTTTATGGGTTAAAAGACTGTAAATATTGAAAAATCTTAAAATTAACATCCCGTTTAATATAGCATATGATAAAACTTTACATTATTATTATTTATTATAGTAATATTTTTAAATTTAAAAATAAATAATATACTATTGTGCATCCAGTGTGATGCAGACTTAACACATCATTCATCCGGTTCACGTTTATCCAACTTTCATACGTATTAATATATACTTCTGTCGTTTTTTTTCTTTCTTATATGTATATATTGTCGGTGTACATCTAACGATACGATATCTACATAGTTTCTTTTTATATTTTGTTAATTTTGAAGTAGTTGATAATTGATAACAATAAATACGAAAAAGTAAAAGCCAATCGTTGTCCTCGATCGAGTCGAATTATTCCGCGTAATCTCACACAAACGCGACCTGTCAACCCGAGTTTTTCATCTCCATTACTGAACCCTTCTCCACGACTGGATATTATATATATATATATATATATACAATATATTTAATACACACATATGTCACTGATAATGTTTGTCGGTTAAATATTACTTTATATATAATGATTAAAAAATATATACATATATATATATATATATAGGTATAAAATTCGCTTCTTACGTAGTTTTACGTAATCGGAACCTAGTGACGGAGCTGGTTATTTTTATCGTGCTCGATTTGAAGGCTTCCTGCGAACGCGGCGAATATACAAAGCCTTCGAAAAGCCTTTGAATCGACCGCGAACGACACTTCTTGTTCTGTATCGACAATCACATCTGGTGCACCGGTCATCGATCATATCTTGGACCCACTCCGCAATATATACTAAAAGCTCACCTGTAAACGGCCATCACGCTTATTTTTATTATATATTTATATATAAATCATATAATATCATCCCCTTTTAGATAATACAATTCTAATTTTTAAAACGTATATTTTCATTGATATTTTTATTATATGATTATCAATGTTGATACCTTATGTTTAATTTTATTAAAATATTTTTTAATATATATATATATATATATATATATATATATATATGTAATATTATGGCATAATAATAAACTAATTATCACCTTCTGAGGTCTATTTAAATATATAAAATTGTCATAACATACATTAATTTTAATAGAGAATTACGACATTCAATATTTATAGTACATATATTTTAATATCGCATCTCGTTTTCATAAATGTTTAATATTTTTTTTTATCATATATTAAATATTCATGAGTCCTTTAAAAATTATTCAATTATGTGCACATATTTGCAACGCGCATAATTTTACTATTTAATACGATTACATATGCGAAAAATGATTGCACAAATAATATAACGACCAATAATCAATGTTCGTTGTGCTTTTTTTGAGCATTTCGATTATACAGCTGTTTCATAATTATTTTTTTTTTAATATATACGACAATTTTTAAAATTATCCATTTTTTTGCGTATTCTCCATAAATCATTTTATTTGAAACTAGTGATTTTTATATGGTATAAAATATTTGTTTTTTGCGTAGAAATCAATGAAAAATTCTTAAGATTTTCAGAATGTTTCGCTCTAAATAATTCGTGTAGTTTCTTAATAAATTTTATTAAAACGTTTTTATGATATTGATATTTGATAATAATTATAATCAAGAATCTTTCAACTAGTATAATATTATTTTAATGTTTCTGAAAAATCATAGAATTGCGATTTATATTATTTCTGTATTATAAAAATATGGTCGTATATTAAATAAATTTCTATTTAAAATATTTAAACCATCAATAAATCATACATTTTCTCAATTTAATTATAAATAATTTAATCTTTTTCGTGTATAAAAATTTATTTACGGTTTAAAAAATTACGAAAATTTACGATATCACGAATTTTATATAATATTATTTACAACTATCAAATTTTTCGCCGTAAAACAACAAATAAAATATTATTGTTCCGAGAAATATGACACGAAAAAATGAATGATTACGAAATTCTCGATAAATCCAATGAACAATATTTTTTTAATTTATTCCAGACGCGTGTAGCGAAGAAGAAGGAAAAAAAAATATTCTCATAAATATTGCATCCGTTATTTATGTAGTAGTTTTTTTTAAAACAACACTTGTTTGACGATATTGATGCAAAATGAATAAAACATGCACAAACACACATGTGTCAATATTTGATTATCTATTTTTTTTTCGTAAGTGGTATGTCATTAACTATTTAAGTAATTACTCATGACCTATCCTCATATTTTTGTTTTTAATTTTCGTACGAAAATGTCGAAGATGAATTATTACGACTAGACTTGATTTTGAAAAAAAATATTTTTTTTTGTATAAACAATTGTCTGGCGACCTTATCTATCAATATTAAAAAAAAACAGCAATATTGTGTAATTTTTATTTATAAAATTAAAATTTAAATAATCATATTATTTATTTACCTTTTTTATTATTACTATAGAAATAATTAACTTTTTGATTTATAATTGGATTTAAATTGTTTAATAAAAAAAAAACATACATTAATTTTCAATTTATTAAAGCGTTAAATATAACATACATATTTTCCGCCGTTATTTTGAAGAAAAAAAAATGTAAATTTCGATGAATGAAAACGCTTTTGAAAATAATATTGACGCTTGTCAGGAAACGAAACATTCCTGATATATGAAAATGTATTTATAAAAGTGAACCGGCGCTGGTTCGACTTTGAATACGAAAATCGAGGAAACTCAAAAACGGGAACAGGATATTGTCGTGTAAATATTTGAGCAACACGGCTCGAATACGTTGACCCGCATTAATAAATATTTTCTGACGCCTTACATTTTATTTTATTTATTTTTTTGGCCATTTTGTACGCAGGAACTGAAACATTTGTACAATCAATTGCATTTTTTTTTTGGTAAATTGAAAATTCGTATTTTTTGTTAATAAAATTTCAATTTCCGATTTAGTAATTAGGATTGTGAAAATAAAATAATTTAAAACAAAATATATAGAAATAAATATTTATATTAAAATACTCATATTCCAATGTAAATACTTAATGCTGTTTACAATTCATAAAAATTGAATATATTTTACTTTATATAGAAAAACGTATATCTATTCAAAAAAAAAAGTTAACCAACATTGTATAACAATTTGTTAGTGTATTTATTTTTTTTATTTTGTTATATAAAATATATAACGCGTTAATAAGAATAATAATAGAGCGGAAAAAAATATAGAGAAAGATCTAACAAAGTATCAATCACCAGAAAGCACCTGCCTTAAAGTCTCCTAATTATGGTTGCATTGTGCTACTGAACAAGGACTAATGACCTTTAAAATTTATTATATGAAGCTCGCTTTAAAGCAACGATAAATCTTAATTGCAAAGGTAAAAAACACACACACACACACATACACAGTTCAATTTTAACCGCTTTTCGTGCCTTAAATTGACATACGTATATAATTTTAACTAAAAATTCTAATGAAAAAATATTGTTTTTTTTAATAATTTTCTTTATTTTTTTTAATATAATATATAAATTGAATATTTGTAATTTATAGACGATGTATAATTATTTTCAATGTTAACCGGCTTATATGAAGATCTCGTTTTCATAATTGAACTTGACGTTTTGTACGAGAATCGAATCGTTGAGCATTAATTCGTTGATATGAAAATATTTACTTGTACCGTTTAAGGGACGTATCAAATTGCACGAGTGAAAATGTGTGTGCGCGTGTGCGTGCGTGCGTGCGTGTGTGTGTGTGTATGTTGCAATATATAATATATTGTATAATATATGCGTGATGAGTGGCCGAATCTCAAATCAAAATCGTAATTGCTAATTGTAATTTCGCCACGAGGGTACTAGTATAATATGAAATGAAATTTAAGGCTGTAGTAACAAAAACTTTACACAAAAAACGCGCGTATGTATTTTTGTATATATACAGGGTCGAATTTATATTATTTTAGTCGCCTGAAATATTATTTATTTATCTTTAAATTTCACATTTGAGGATAGTTTAATATAAATAACTATAAACGATTACAAAATCTAAATCATACATATCAAAATATTTTTTTTAAATATAATATAAAAATAATACAAAATAAAATAAATATATTATACTGGAAAATATAAAGATCATGAGCAATTTTTCATAATATCTTTTTTTCGCCAGTCAATAAATGAGGATTCATACCATGGATAAAAATCTTCACAGATTTATTTAAGTTTAGATTTTTTTTAAATTAGAAAAAAATCTGAAAATTTCAAATGAATTCATAATTTTTTATAAAATATTTTTTTTTGCGTATCTCAAGGATTGTTAAGGATTGCTAGGTATTTTTTTTTTTTATTATTCGTAAGAGAATAAGTGCCCAATTCGACCCTGCGCTTACGAATATATATAGATATATATGTGCGAGTGGTTGCATACAGGTGAGTAAAGCGGCTGTTGTGTTTAAGGCACCAGTATTACAACTCAATCAAAGAATCACTGACATTCCTGCCTACTTCTTTGGCTAATGTTGGATACTTGCGCGTGTGTATGTGCGTACATATCACTTTTATGCATGTATTATATGCCCGTTGGACAGCAAGCTGCCAAAGTTATCCATAACCATTCGTATACTTCGTTCAAATCCAAGTGGAAAAATCATAATTTATCAAATTTAATTTTAGGCAATAATTTTTATTTTTAAATTTATTATAGAACATTATTTTATTTTTTTTATCTATATATATATATATAATATAAATTTCTATAGTAAAATTGAATTTATGATATAATTTATCTATTAAACAAAATTCGTATATATATATATATATATATATATATATATATATATATATATATATATATATATATATATATTTGTTTTTCTATTGACAGATTGACGAATATAAAACAATTAACGATTAGTTGATTTAAATTGAAGAATTCTACAAATATTTAAGATCTCGATTGTGGTGCTATTATGAAATGTTAAATTTATAGTACCAATTATACTATTAAGTTCTAATTGTCTTAGAGGATATGCCGCAATTTAACATCACAACATTTTATAACGTGACACAGCAGAACATTTCAAGAGAAATCGATGATTATTACATTTATATATATATATATTGACAATTAATATTTTTTTTTAAAAAAAAGGCTATATATGAAGTTCGTCATCAAAAAAAAAAAAATATTTTTTTTAATATAAAAAGTAGTTAAAATTTTTAAATAATAATAATAAAAGATTTTATATGTTTATTTTATTCGTGCCGATCGCATAAACTATAATGTTAATGTGTGTACGTATAGTTATTTTTTTTTCCGGTGTTTAATTGTTGGTCCATCGGTGAATATCAAAAGCTGTCATACGGATTGACGGATCGGTTCCTTTGTTGAGGGCGCATCGGACATAGAGCATGCTCCCACGAAATATACACCTTTTTATATGTACGCGATGATACAGTGGGATCACGCTTACACCGCAAAATATAATACAAACATTCCGCTTTATTAATATATGAATAGTATTAATATAACGTTCGTTTTACGTCAAGTAAATGAGTGTTGTCACATTTTTATGAATTCATTATAAAAATAAAGTAGATTATAATATATTATCGAGTTTTTAGTTGACAGAATTAATTTATTTTATAGACAAATTTTCTTATTGCAAATATTTTTTTTTCATTGTTTTTTTATAATTTATATATTAAAATGATAAATATATATATTTTTTTAAATATTCAGTAATAATTTGAAAAAGTATGAGTTATTCTTTATTGCGATCAATATTGGAATATTTTAATAATTATATAAAAAATCTGTATTTATAAATTTAATGTAAAGTTTTAAGTAAAAACTTAAATTCATAAATCTAACATACAATATTTTTACTATAGTTTATAATATTTTTTTTTTAATATAGTACTAAAAAAATATGTTTTGTAATAGTTTAGCGTTGACCAAGTGTACAGTGATTTTATACTTATGAATATTATATATGAAATCTAAAATCACCAAAAGCAATATATGTCAATACTTTACTTCTTATTTCTTACAATAATATCTGATGAAGAATGACCTTGTAACAATGTTAAATCAAATTTTTAGCAAAGTATTAGAAAAAAAAATATAATCTAAACAAGATTATATTATTAATGAATATTTTTTTTTCAATTTTTAAACGTGAAAAAATACGATCAAAGCCAATCTTTTATAAAATTACGTACATATTTAAAATAACTTCAATCACTTTATTATGCGAAAAAAATATATAAAATAATGAAGTATCAATTTTAAAATGTAATATATTTAGTCGATATTTTAGAAGTCCTAAATTTTTTTTTTTGACGATTTATTTATTGATCCCATAAAAAATAATATACATTAATTCGATTATATATATACGCGCGAAATAAAGACTTATTATATTATATTACGTGTTGGTTTTACGTGAAATTTTCGACAGGAAAGTCATTAATATCTCGAACACCTGATAGAATATAAGCCACGTGCCGCTCTCAACCTTTTTTTTTTCAAATGAAAATATTTTTTTTTTCGATTATTAAGTTTACCAATTTTTAACGCCGATCCCGAATTCTTATTATATTTCTAACGATTTTCAATGTATAAAAATATATATATATATATATATAGTCTTGCACCAATTAACGTCTCACCCGCGATAGGTCTATTAATTATGAAATGCCACGGCAGTCTCCTTTAATAAAATAATACGAGTCGCGAGTGCGAAAGGTGAAATAATACGGTCGAATTTATTAATTGAGATCGTACGTTTTTGATGTGAACCGACTTTTGTGATTGTGATCAATTTATTACACATTTTTTTATAATAATAATAATAAATATACATTTTTCAATAAAAAAAAATTATATATAAGGTGTTATTTCGTGCGATTTCGATCAAAATATTGTAGCGTATTTATTAGCGTAATTTACTGAAATTTACAATGTTTTGCATGCATATTTTTAAAGGGTAAGTCAAAAGTCACGAAAATTCTTATCTATCATGCTTGTTTATATATATATATATATATAAGATCATTGATAAGGATTTAAATTTTGAATGCGTTTATAATTTCTATTTTTCGTGCAGAATGAAATTGTTAAAAAGTTTACGATAAAATTTTGGTGTATTTGTTGGCACTGTTAAAGGGTTGTATTTATTCATAATTATGATTACACTATGATTTTTTTTATAATCAATGCTTTTCAAACTTTTTTCCATAATATTTTTTTTTTTATTAAAACATAATTAATTTAATAAAATTTATATAATTATTATTTTCATTTTCATTCATTAAATCTATATATTATATATATATATATATATATATATATATATATATATATATATATATATATATTTATATATATATATATATATATATATATATATATATATATATATATATATATATAGGACTATGAAACCATTGATTGTATATATTATTTTTTCATCGATATATAACTCGATTTTTTTTTTGTAGTGTGGACGCGGCGTTAACATTTTCGAATGCGTGATCGTCTCCATGTATCGTAGTAAAGTATATGAATATATTAAACGAAATAGGCATGATTGCATCTGTAACAATGTTTATGTCCGTCAATTTTCTAATACCCGTATTTACATATTGGCGATACATCATTTGGCCTTATTCACCCGTGACAACAACAACAACAACGACTGATATAATGCCGCGGCGGCTATTTAAAAAAAAAAAAATATTTTTTCTTATAAGGCACCGGTCCGAAAAAAAGACCCGAAAGACTGTGGTCTTCTTTTTTATTTTTTTTCTCTTTTCTTCGTATGTACACTTTTGTATTTCGTATTTCGCGCCAGACGTCTTTATTTAGATAAAGACGCCGCACACAATGCGCATCGTTTGTCGAATGAAAAAATATAAAAAAAAAATATATATATATACATATAATATAGAGTGGTTCAAAAAATATGTATATGTATTAAATTTATCCATTCGATGATATATTTTAAATAAATAAATAAGAAATGAAGAAATTTAAGCTATTTTTATTTACTTTATTATGATTAATTTAAAGACTATATATTTTTAAATTTTATACAAACATTAAAAAAAAAATATATATACACTTTTTAATTTAGAAAAATTGAAATATAACGAATTAAACAAGGATGGCTCATTAAAATTAGAATTTAATATTTTATCAGATATATAATGAAATATTTTTTTTATAATTTTTAATAATAAAATCAATATTTTGTCTCAAAAATAATAAATTATATATGAATATAAATTGAATTAACAAACTTAATATATATTAAAGAAAATAAATTAGTATTAATATTTTCAGAACGATCTGTATATATATGGTATATATATATGTAATAATACAATAACAATATCAATAATCGAATAAAAATTACGTTAATATATTTTGCAATATCATCCGTATTGTACGTGTGTGTGTTTGTGTGTTTGTAATGCGTCTGTTGAATGATAATAATTATGATGATATCGACAGAGAAACTAGTGAAAGTGAACTACGGACGATGCTTCGTCATAATTGATAGTTTAAATTGTAACATAAAAAATGTATAAAATTAAAGAAAATTTTGACATTTTATTATATGAATATATTAAAAATTATGATTATAATAATATATATATATAAAAATATTTTTTTTATTACCGATTTCTTTTGAATCATTATGATGACTATATAATATTTTTTTTCTAATTATTATTAAATATTTATATATTTTGATATAATTAAATGCAATGTTTTTTAAATGTTGTTTGATAGTGTCTATGGTGCACGATGACCCCCCGGGTGTCACGGCACCTCGCGGTGTGACGTCACGCGCGGGTCATTTCGGATTCACGTTTTATTTGGTGCTAATCAGCACCGCGGGACCCCTTCGAAAAAGGGGACCCCCCGTTGGGGCGCAACAAAACACCTCATTTGTAATAAACGCGCCCCGCAACCCTACAAAACAACGTATCGAAATATCCTTATGTACTCGAAACGATCGTCACCCTATTCTAAGGAACTTTTTCGCCTGATATTCGCGACGAAAACGACGTATAAAAAAATATTAATTATTTTTATTTTATATATATTTTAAAATTTATTTTGTTATATAATTAAACTTCGATATTCTAATATGAATATGAATATTTTATATATTATTATTTATAATAAATATGTCGTTTAAATCCTTATGATTTTATATTATAATCATCATTATTAATATATTTTTTATATTGAAATATTGTTTCTTTTTTATACATGAAAATTTTTAAATAATGTTACATGAATTTTAATCTATAACATAATGATAAGTGAACATTTGCATTACTATTCAATTGTTAACTATATGTTTTAAAATATTTTTTTAAAATAAAATTTAGTAATAAAATTGTATTTATATAATATATATTATTATTAATATATGTTAAAAAATAAATAAAAAAAAAGTGTCCTCCCCGGCGGGGAATCGAACCCCGGTCTCCCGCGTGACAGGCGGGGATACTGACCACTATACTACCGAGGACTTGATTTAGGTATTTTTAATTTAAAATTGAATATTGTCTTAGTCAATTTAGGTATAAAATTATTTTAAATATAATTTAAAAAAATATTATAAAATATCTAAATTTTTCTTTTGATATATCTATTTTCTATTATATAAATATATTTTTTACAAACATGTCTTCTAATGCTATTTATCATCTCACATATCAATAAACGACATAGAAAAGAGATAACTACTTGTATTATATACATACACACACACACACACACACACATATATATATATATATATATATATATATATATATATATATATTCGATCAAGAATATTATTGAACGTAGATATTTGGAAAGTGCTCATCAGAAAACAGATGCTGTTATAAACAGTTAAACGCATTTCGCCGATTAAAAAGAGAAGATTTCACTGTCAATAAAACGCAATTTTGCACAGAATGAAATATTGAGTACCTCATTAGACATACCGAATTTCACATTACACACACACACATACAAATACATATAAATATATATATATATATATATATATATATATATATATATATATATATATAAATAATATTTAAAAAAAATCAATCTCTTCAATCGAGCGAAAAATTGACGATTTGATTGATGCATCGACTGCCGTCTCATTAAGAATTTGTATGAAAAAAAAATTAAATAAAAATACTTGTTTAAATCATGATGAATGTTGAAATTTTTTCTCGATAATCCAACGTTATTTTATCTATATTCGGTCGTATTTTCGTTGTAAATTGCTCGCGTTTATTGTATGCGAGCCTTAATATTATGTATAGAAAGTCATGCGTGACGATACAAAATAATATCATAATAATAATACGCGTGTCTAATAAATTTAATAACAATATAATTATGGGAAAACGAAATGTTGTAATTGTAAATTTATCGTATGTCAAATATGATACGCATGTTTTAAGATCGAAAAAAATATTTTGCGTGTGTGTGTGTGTGTGATTTATAATTAAGCTTTCGCAAAATTGCGCTAATTAACGCGAGAAAAACGACACATCATTAACTATAAATACGATGATGCTGATAGTCTTGTTTGTATTGTAGAAATGAAAATAAAATTTTAAAAAATCACATGTGCGTTTCACAAATGTCCGATTTGTATAAATTTAAATAAATCTGTAGATTAATGTTTAAATAACAATGAATAAATCAGTGGCGTACGATTGTCAGTGAGTTTTCGCAAAATTAAATTAAATTTTAAATATATAAAAAAAAAATTCATGAAAGATTCTAAAGATTTCTTATGATTAAACGTATCGAATCGAATTCGTACGAAAAATATCGGAAACATTAATTCAATCAGACGTCGATCGTCTGATATATTAGAATTTTTATGATGAAATATGATAAATTATATAAATTTGACGTCAATTAAAATTTTCCAATTGCTCGAATTATGAACTGTCGATAATGATATTTTTTTCGACGATTTTAATAAATATGTATGATGATAATTTTCGATCAAATTGAATATTCAATGATAATGATCTTCAAATTCATGAACCAATAAAATAATGTTAGATGTAATATTTAATCATTCACAGCAAATTATTAAAATCCGTCCAACGACAATGATGATATTAAAAAAATAAAAATAAACTATTATTCATACATAAAGCGTAGGAAACCGATCATCTATTTATACCAATTGTTTCTATTAAAATAAAAGAATGATTCATTTTCTAATAAATAAAAAAAAATGTATAAAACAATTAATTAAATACTCAGTAATAGCGTAAAATGCCACGTATCCATTCATTGTTCTATTAATTTCGTTCATTTTCATCCAAACAACACCAAAATGACCGGATTCATTCATCGGTTCGTATTCATTCAAGTCGTTTTTGACCCCGAGCGCAATTCACCCCGATTGACTTTTAGGTGGGTCCCGCGATATGTACGAGCGTGACCCGCGACCCGACACCGTTTGATTCACGACCAGCATATGTCAAATCATATAACAGTGAACAGACGGCGTTACTCTCGAGGATGTTGTCTTGAATTATTTTATTATTGAACGTCATACTTGTGCTGCCTGTTAATAATAATCAAAGTCGCATTCGCGTGCGTGCGTGCAAATATATAATAACTCTATAAATACTTATAGTCTTATTGTATGATACTTATTATATTTATACATGTTACATATATATATATATATATATATATATATATATATATATATATATATATATATATATATATGTATTGATAGAATGACATATAAAATAAATAATACGATTCTTACTGTTCAAAAAATCACTTAGAATAATATTTTTAACATAAATTAATACCAGAATAATTATTTTACAAATTATCTAAATATTTATATATATATATATATATATATATATATATATATATATATATATATATATATATATATATAATAAATATAAAACAATAAAAATTGTTTATACACTCGAATCGTAGTGCAATGTTGTAACATCTCGGTGACTCGTCACACTTCTACAACGTGTTATTCAATTAAAAGGGTCAATAGATTTATTGGATGGCGGCGACTTTTGACTCACGCTGTATAAGCGTCTTCCGCCGCGTTCAATTAATCGCATTGCCACGTAAGACGGACGCTTCGTCAAAAAAAAAAAATTTTTTTTTCCTAATAGACAATCGACGTTTGAATCACGCTTAATTATCGTCTGAACGCGGCTCAATAGCAATAAAAAGGATGTTATATATGGTTTTTTTAGTCCGGTGAAATTTTGATATTTTACCAATGTTTTTTAGTATATAAATATTGATCAGAATATTTTTATTGAACATCAATATAAAGTATCTGACATATGTTGTAAATAATATTGAATATGATATTTTATTTTAATTTAAAATTTAATAAAGATTTTGCACTAACGAAAAACTATGTTATAAATTATTAAAAAAATATTGACACTGAAGCCTTGTATGGAATAATATTTTTATATTTAAAACGTCAATCAATTAATTAAATATAAAATCAAATATATTAATAGATACGTTGATTACTTTTAATTGATAAATATATACAGATAAAAAATAAATTTAACATGAATTGTATAAATAGACAAATTTTATAATAAATTTATTTAAAAAACTTACAGTATCAATGTTGAAAGGTTGATATTTTAATTATTTATCTTTATATTTAAAAAAAAAACATGATGAAAATTAAAAATTATATAGACTTTATTATTAAATTGAATTGCTAAATGACACTATAGAAAAACATTCTGTAATCTGAATGAATGTTTTAAAGCTGAAAAGATTATTAACTATAAATGCCTTCAAAAATTTTCTTAAAAAACAGTATATTAAGGTATACTGATTTACGTAATCGTTTTATCATTCCGTGTTTATAAGGATTAAAAATTTTATCATTATTAATCTTTCTGGTGACATTGTCAAGTTTGAATTGCACTTTCTAATATAAATTGATATATTTTTTTAATTTTTTAATTTATTATATATAATATACGAATGGTTGTCGACTCGTGTCCACTTTTTACATATAATATTATTATTATTGTTATGTTATTGTTATTAAATGCGCGTGGTCGAGTCCTCGGCAATGTATCAATAAAGCGACAAGTGGACACGCGTCCTCAAGCAGCAGCTGTCCAATGCATCATCAGGGCTGCCATTCAATTTCATCTCCAGCATACCATGTCAACCGTGATGCCCGTTTGGTCATCAACACCCAATAATATACTTTGACCCTTTTTCCGTTCTTTTATAAAGTCAACTTCCTCAATTGATAACAGCGGCATCGTCGCAATCGTTCCATGATTTATTATGGACATAGTGAAAAAAAAAAAGAATAGTGTCATTTTATCCTATTTTTTTTTTATCTATCTATCTGGACATTATGTTGTATCCCTTTCGTTTTGTGGTCGGCTTCGTATTAAAGGTCCATTATGCGATTAAGGATAACTCGTGCAATCATGTTGCACGCACAATTGCGTTTATAAAATATTGTTCTGGTCGATATGAATTTGTCCTGTTATAAACGTGGGTGGTTATTGATATTAGACATCGAGAGATAATAGGATGAAATCGTCAAATGCTATTTTAGATTTTTTTTTATATATTTTAAAACATTTATATGATTTTTTTTTGATACAACATTTTTCATGATTCAGTTGAAAGCTGAAGAAACCATAAATACTATTAATATAATATATTGTATATAAGACATTAGTTGAATAAATTACGATGATTTCTGTAAACCTTCGAAGATTGAACGTATAGCTGATAATTCGAAAAATAATGATACTAATTTATTTTATTTTATATTTTTATACTGTATTCTAAAACGTATTAAAAATAGAAATAATTAAATCTATAGTAAGAATTAATAAAAAATAGATAAATAATATTTAAAAATGTCTGCAGATTTTATTAGTTAAAATCTCAATATTTTTCTAAATAATCTTTTCTAAATATTTTTTATTGTATTTTTTTCTGGTAATTTCTTAAAAAAATATTCACAGTTTCTTCTAGTTTAAAATCCATTAGCATTTTTATAAATGCATTAACAATATTTTATCTGTCACACTAAATAAAGTAATTAACGAAGTGCTTCAATTACGTATATTGCATTTATCAAGTATAATTATACGATGTGACACAATGTCAAGTAATAGACTATTTCTAAATATATTAAAAATGTATATTTTTATGAATATTATATTACCATAAACGGAATAAAACGTAAAAAATATCATAGGGGCTTCTAGTTACTGAAACAATTATTCAAATTGTAGATCAGATAACGAATACCATGTATTGACACGAGCAATTGCTTTATCCGTCGTCGTAAATACTCCAATTCTTACATCAGATAAAATTAGAAATAAAAAAAAAACAATGTCGGTTCGCATGCCAAAGGTTCGACACGACATCCGCACATACGAGATTAACAAACAGAGGAAAGAAGACAACACAACAAAAAAAAAAAATTGTTCAACGACTCCGTTTCAATTGTTTGATTGGAGGATGTAAACAAAGCGACAGCTGCGAAGTCCTTAATTGTGAAGAATGATCTTCAGGAGACCGGAGACCCTGGAGATGCTTCTGCGGACGTTGGTTCCTGTTTTATTGACTTCTCTGGAATCAATCACGGTCTCCGGATTTCCTCGAATTCGCGATCTAATCTGGTTACTTGTTTCCAATGGTGCATTCTTCTTGCCGTTCACGTCATTGAACGGTTTCCTTCTGAAGATAAATTGTGGCATTATCGTCTGTCATTGTGATATGCTTGTCTATTTGAAAATTTTTTTCGGCGTATCTATCAAATATTATATATATATATATATGAACTATCGTATTATGCAAGGTGATAGATTTAAACATTTTCCATTGTGCTAATATAAAGCATCAATTTAGAAGTTACCGTTTTTTTTTTATATATAGATCAACGATAAATATTTAGATGTGAACTTGTGATATGAAGATTTATTTTTATAGATATGTAAAGATTGTTCTTATATATTTATAATCACTTACAAATTTATAATCAGTAAATAATGTTTATCTAACAATCTACGTTAATCCATAATTTAATATTTATATTTTTAACGGAAACTAATCAAAATACATATTAAAAATTGATCAATTTATCGTTTCATCTAAAAATTAAAAATCTAAATTATTCATAAATAAACATATAATGTAAAAAATCGCAATAAATCATCACTTATAACGATAATCTAAAAAATAAAATAAAATTCATACTGTTGACCAATTTTCGACATAATTTTCCGCAAATCGATTCATTTTGATCGCGTTAACATAAACCACTTGATTACCATGATATACACGCCAACATGAACATGTGCACTGCGGTACATGCACGCATGCGAACATTGTTGTATATATATATATATACCATATATATGTAAGTATGTATGTAAATAAATATAGTAAGGGGGGGGGAGTAGGAAAAAAATGAGCATTGTGGTCATAAGTGGGATTAGCATATTAATTGAGCGGCAATTAAATTTTCACGGTCGCCGGTCAACATTGAACACCGTTTTACACCCCCGTCACTAATGTGTGCTGCCAGCCTTAATGATGATGAAACGACTGCCTTACCTATGTATGCATTATGCACCATGCTATATATTTAACAGGGTTGTCGTGGCATGGTAGTCATTAAATATATATTTTTTTTATTATTAATATATATTGTATTTTATATAGAATAAATATTTTTATTTTGTATTATTAAAATGGGATGTAAAATATAAATACTTTTTTAATATGAAGCGAAATTCAATATTAAAATTTTATATATACACTCAAACTTCATTTTATGCGGTTGACATGTTCCAGAGCAAATCGTATAAAAAAAGCTTAGATTTATTTACATTGCATTTTATAAAATTGCATAACTCTGAATTTTTTGACTAAAATACTCTGAAAATTTCATAAATAAAGTTTTATCGTTATAACTTTTCATTATTAAGAGTTAAGTCAATAATATCTTTGTCATAAATAGCGTTATATTGAAGCAATTCATTAATACTGTTAACGTTGAATGTATCCAGAATCTTCTCTACTAATTTTATGAGCTAGAAATGTGCAAAATATATCGAAATCTGTGTAAAAATGAGAAAAAAAATAAATTTAAACTTTGATTTTGAAATCGTATAAAAAAGTAACATAAAACGAAGTTTGAGTCTATTTGACAAAAAATACTTATATTTAATAGAAAGAATTTTAAATTTTTATTAAAATTATAAATTATTTAAAAAAATATGACAACCCTGAAATAAGTAATAGTAAATTGGGGTGATTTTTTTTTGACAGAATCGACGATAACAACGGATATAAATTTGTACGATATTTTACTTGAACATTTACTGTAACATATCTTAATCGCCATTATTGTAATATTATAATGAAAAAAAAAGAAGGAAACTCGCGCGTCGTATTTATTATAATGGAAATAATGCATATCAAAAATATTATTCATATGCGAGACGACCCGCTGAAAAGTAAGCCATCGTCTATATAAATATGCAATAATATATATTTATTTTTTATAATTTTATATAAAGCGAAGGAAACGAGAATGATGTATGTGCATAATATAATAAATTATTTTTAATTTAAATATATATTTATATTTCAGATATTGATGAATATTTTAAATCGATTGAAAAAATAAGAATTTGTGACTTTTAGGTATTTTTTTTAACATAATCTAGTTTAGTTTCAATTTCAAAATGGCGGATATTTTCTTCGATACATTCGATCGTGCGTTTATATCGTTCACACTCTGAACACATTGAATGCTTATTTATCACACATTTCACACACACACACACACACACGATAAAAGGTGAAAATATGCAATTAGCCATAATAAAATTTTTCGCCATAACAAACTCTCTCGGTTGCGAAAAAATTAACTCGCCATCTTGATTTACGATCTGTTCGCGCGGTTACGTTACGTTATTTATTTATGACGGCCGCATTCAGATTTATGTTTTTATTAGCGCCGTATATATATTTATATATTTATTTATATATATATATGTATATTGATATAAATGTGTACATAACACACAAAATTCGATATTGCTCGTGTGTAAATTTTAATTTGATTTTTCCTCACTTCGACGCGGTTCGAATCGTAATTCATTCGAATAAAATCTCGAATGACCACACTCGATCCTGTGCCGGAGTCAGATCATATTTTAAATACATATTTTTTTAAATTCATTTTCCATAAGTAAATCTGATATTACACTGAATATTCGACCTTCAGATTTTATTGTCTAAAGTTAACTTTTGGTAATTTTATCTAATCATATTTAATATCAATCATATAAAAAAATAAAATTAGAACTTATGCGTATTTGCTAATGCAATTGCAATTCTAAATTAAACTCGTAATCGAAATGAACAAAAATATAAAATTTTATAAACGTAATTCGTGTAATTACAGTTTAACGTTTCGACTGTCATATTTTTGATGAAGCGTTTTGTTTATAAATTAAATTAAAACAATACGCTTATAAAAATGCATTCGTCTACATCTATTTTAATTCGTTATCGTCCCCATCAACAAGGGTGAATAATTAAATTATGCTCTTTATTTATTTATATATCCATTTTTTTCATTCCTTTAATTTTACTAGAGCACCAGATGTTTGATTTCGTCGGTCGATTTTTTTCCGTTTTTCGTGTGTAATTATAATTTTTCATCGGTCGTCCAAAAATGTATTATTTTAATATTATTCTATAGCCTGTTTTTTTATTATTATTTTAACGCCACGGGTGATTTTTGTATGACTCAATTAACTTGATAATTTTTTACTTCCAGTGAACATGAAACAAGTCGTAGCGCAAATTTAGATGTTTTGAAATCGATCCTAATTAATTGTCGCAATATAATTTATTTTTATTAATGTATAATAAATTTTTAAATGATATATTTATATAAAAAAGCGATACAATTGGGGTAGATCTTAATTAATTTTATTATTGTAGTATAATTTAGATAGGTACAAGGATTGGTAAGATATTTTAAAATTGTTATATAGTATATATATTTGGTTCTTTTTATATATAATATATTTATATTATAAATCAAAATATTTACATAAATTTGATATAATTTTATGATTTTATTTATAGTCGTTAGTAATTAAAATATGACAATTGAATTAGTTATTTTTCATACTAATGTTTGTTATATAAGAGCTGAGTAGATTTTGATTAATTATATTTAATTATAAATTTATAATTAACTCTGTTCTAATTTAAAATATTATATTCTGCTTTATAAAATATCGAATCAGTATTATTTGTCTCGGTTCTGATTATAAACAATTGTGAATTCGAAAACAAATCAAGAATATTAAAACGCAACATCGTACACTGTGACCGAAACCCGACAACAAATATTTATAAATTTTATAATCAATACTAATCACTATCAGAAATAGTAGTAGTAGACACGGATCACAACATTTGATTTATTCTGGACGTAAAATTAGAAGTCGACGAAAAATTTTTCGTTCGAATCTCGTTCGCTCGTTAATAATTTTCGCCATAAAAACGTCGAACGATCGCGATTCACACGATAATTTCCTTATATATATATATATATATATATATATATATATATATATATATATATATATATATATGTGTGTGTATATCATAGTAAAACATATCAAAATAAAGCGTTGTCGAGGCTGCCCACAACGATGAGGAATCAAAATCTACGACTATGGAAAAAAGAAACACCGGCAGCTTCTATGAGCAGGTGGCTTCGAACTCGGGCAATAAAAATGCTATACGAAAAATCGAACCTGCAGGAACGCACGCACGATGATTAAGTGGCCGCATAAAAACGGTGAGCGGATAATCGAGTTCCAACTTTTTCTTCCTCTTATTTCCAATATATATATATATATATATATATATATATATATATATATATATATATATATATATATATTTTAATTACTTCAAAACTTCTTCTTCTTCCTTACGCCGTCTCCTTAAGAAGGTTGGCGATCCACACGGCCATTCAGCCATGCCATTTTTTTGGAGGTAAATAGTGTAGTAGGAGCTCCGTTTCCTTTCTACACCGCAGATAGTGATCCTTGGTGAAGCTGCTGCCCTTCACTGTCGGAGATTTATTTTCGGAGTTTTCATCTCCTAGGCTAAGCTTATTTTAAAGTGGCGGCTATACTTCAAAACTAACTCATTTAAATTATTACTATTATATAAATGCGAAATTTTCAAAATATTCATCCAAATTAACACAGATTTTTTCATCTTATAATGTAGCATAGAATGCGACTCTACAAGTCAAATTATGTTCAGTATTTATAGCAAAGTTATGTGCGATGAAATAAACAAGAATGTATGAAAATTATTAAAAGATTGTGTTGGATGCATCTAGATGATAAGAATCATTTGTTGATAATCGTTTTGACATCGCAGTTTTTTCAGTCAAGTTATGAGCGATAATATAAAATAAAATTTGTATGAAAATATATAGTGAGCTTTTTAAGGGTACACTTTTAACTCGAATGTGTGCCTTATACGAGTGACCTTTCAAAATATCCAGCTAATTAGGACAGGTTATATAACAAATTAATTATCGTATTGACGAGATAAATTATTTGCCGAAAGCGATTCCAATAACGTAGTATTTTTAGCAAAGTCATGAGTCGAAAAATGTACGAAAATATGTATGAAAATGATTAAAAGTGTATCTTATTTTGATAGTTAAATATTCGATTACTTAGGACATATTTTGTATCAAGTTTTACATCGTTAATGTGTCTCTTTGAAACGAATAATTTGCTGAAAGCTGATTTACAATCAAAGCCTTCTCAGCAAAGTTATTAGTGAAAATGTTCAGACGTGTGTCTTAATCGCATGAGCTTTGAAAATAATTGGTTAATTCGGAAATAAATTATGCAAAGTTTTATATCTTGATGATGCAAATCGACGAGAAAAATCTTATATATCAAAAGTGAATTTTTATGATACATCGTTTTTTAGTAAAGTTATGATTTATAATAGAAACTCAAATCATTGAAGCGTGAAAAAAAGTACGAAATTTAAAAATTAATTTACATAAAACTGAATGATATAAATTGTATATACGTTTATATGATAATAATATATAATGATTTATTTATGCCAACCTTTATTTTATATGTACATAATGTATTGTAGGATACACATTAATGTTTATGTTAATTATGAAGAAACGTTTCATGTTTATCCTACGATGTAATATATCAATGATACTCATTCAAAATGAACAATTTTATCAGTCGGTTCATTCGGGTGATTCCTCGAAAAATTTATATCGAATTATGGCGGCTTCTAATACCGAAGTGGCTCTCTGATGAAGCCATCAAGCAATTATTATGTAAAAAGAATAAAAAAAAAACAGAAAAAAGCATGTTAAAAGCACGCGGAAGGGAATTATTTCATTAGCGCTTCGTAGCTTTATCTATGTTAGACGATCTTTTCGTTAAAACGCCGCTTGTCAAATTAACTTATTCTCTCCCCAAAATTTCACTATTGTGTTGTTTTATTTATATATATATATATATATATATATATATATATATATATATATATTTGGATAAATAAATATTTACGTTGTTGATACACGTTTAAAGCTATCGATTAGTAAATATGATGTATTTTTATAAAATTGTTAAATGTGATCAATTTGAGTATAATACTTTTATTATTATTTTATGAAAATAAAAGCAGCAATATCTAAAGAAGATTTATATAATTTAATAATAATATCATAGAAAAAAATAGACGGTTTTATTCGTAATAAAAATATTTAACATTTCTCTTATCGTATGCATTATTATGATTAATACTAATAAATTTCAATATATTTTTTTTACTATTATACAGATTATAATTTAATTATTTTAAAACACTTGCCGACATCCATACGTGTATAATAGTTATATCTTTGATTTTAATTTATTGCTTTTTTTAATACGTCAGATCAAAATTGCGCATAAAAATATTTATAATATAGTCTCTTAATAATAATTGAGCCGATGCTTATTCGACTAATTGCTGTAATAAATTTAAAATGTTAAGTTTTTATTTTTAAAATTAGTCAGTTCAGATATCCTTAATTATTGTGCAAGAAAATTATTGCATCTATTGAAAAGATAATTAAGATTTTTTTCACTATTTTTACGCATATAAAAAAAATTATAATTGCTTTATTTGCAGATGGTTATTAAGACCACTGTCTAGACTAGTTTTGTGTTTTATTTAATTTATTACATTATATTTAATTGAATATTTTATCTAAACATAAATTTAATAAAATTTATATTATTTTTTTTATATTAATCATCATCAACATTAAATTCCTGACCTATTCCATTAGTCGTACTTTTTAATATTTTTTTTTTAATTATTGTTCATATGAACTTATTCAGTCCATCTTTTTAATTTCTTTTTATTTCGGAAAATTAAATTAGAACAAGATATACAAAAATATATAGTTTTCATTGATATTAAAATAATTGTTTATGAAAACGTAATCGTTTATGATTCTTCTAGAATTTATAATTATATAAAAATAATTTTAATATTAAAAAAAACTTTTTTTTTCACTAGAAAGTTATTTAATATAAATTTCAGAAAAATTCAATACAATATTTGCTCCAAAAAAAAAAAAAAAATAGTATAATAATATTATAAATCAATAGACGTGAAATAATATACATAACTTAATTTAAATAACAATTTAATCACACGCTACCGTAATACATTTTTATATTGTTTGATCGCTCAATTACGCCGTTAAATTTAACGTATATCGAATTAACGTCGCGCGTTTAGCATAAATTCGATTAATCACTGTAATTTTTGATTTTTAATTCATCGAATATATAATTTATAGTAAACTCGTATAGAACAGAAGGGTGTTATCACGTCGCAAAACAGCAATTAATTTCATTAAACGTAACGCATATATAATTATGAACGTTTTATTTTTCCGTATTTTCCCTCGATTTTTAAACAATTTATCGTCGTATTCTTCGTAATGAGTGAACGCGTAATATAAATTTAAATTTTTTGGGGGTGCATAAGTTTATTTTTTTTTTCATATATATATATATATATATATATATATATATATATATATATATATATATATATATATATATATATATATATATATATATATATATATAATATTAATGTTATGGAACGTTAGATGTGCCCCTACAATGTTGACAATTTAATGGATTATTATTATTATTATTAATTTATATTATATATGAACCAGTTAAAAGAAAAAAAAACGAACGATGTTCATATATATATATATATATATATATATATATATATATATATATATATATATATATATCTAAAAATTTTATTACAATATCGAGCTTTCAAAAATGAACTTTCTAATTGTGTTTTTAGAGTAAATCATTATTAGCAATATACCATATGTGAGTCAAAATATTCAACTTTCTATTATATTTTAAAACAACAATCGATAAATAAATCATAATAATTATTCAAAATATTCATAATATTTATTTATTTTGCACCTAGTCAAATAGACGAGTTCGCTAATTGCCATTGTCATTAATAAATGTTTAGAAAATAATTCGACCGAGACTTGTTTATGTTTTTCTAACATTTTTTTTTATTATACTGAAAGCTGTTTTTGGAAGCAAATTATATGTCTACTTTTATTTTTTCAATATACACTTTAATATTATTATTTATTGTATTTACAATTTTTTTTAAATCATTCAATATTAATTATACAACTTAAAAGAACCGTTTAATAATATAAATGAATAAATAGAAATTTATATATATATATATATATATATATATATATATATATATATTTAAAAAAATATATGTAAAAATAATAAAACTGAAGATATTTTATTTTCTATATACTAGTGCGATGCAAGCCTTAAATTAAAGTTGTTTGTACATTTATTTCTGCGTATATATTATCATAAATAAAATAATAACACATCGACGAACGAACGGACCTCACTTTTTTATTTAGAATAGACTAGAATAGGAAGCGGTAATTAGATGAAGCCATTATTCAGACGGGCATCGTGTGTCAAAATGTTGGCAGTTTATCATTTTTGTTTTACGTGTAAAAGTTAATTTAAACCAAAATTATAACCGAAAAAACGATAAATATTTTTTTTTTCGGTGGGCGCAAGATAACTACAATAAAAAAAAATCCGAGCCATTAAACCCGTATAAAAATTTTACGCTTAACATATATATTTATACGATTTTTTTTTATTTTGCTTTCGGAAGTTATTATTTATTAAGAATCAGCGTAATCTTGATGAATCAGTCGGTGTGAATTTGTTTTTTCATCTTTATTTATGAATATATATATATATATATATATATATATATATATATATATATATATATATATATAATAGGAATTTATTAAGGATGTATTAAAAATTAAAATCTATATAAAATAATATAAATATTTATAGTTATGACTATTTACTCAATTCTGATAACAATTAATGAATATTATAATCGGTGAATTTTTAGTATAATAAAAAAATATTATTCGAATGTGTTAATGTATCAAAAATTATAATGATCAATAATCACAATGGATACAAATAATCTAACTATTACCTAATCAATTCACACACACACACACACACACACACACATATTACAATTACCAAACAACTGGATCGGGTAATAATTTTATCGGTTAACAAAATATGTACGAGTTAAATCGACGGTTCATCTCGTAACCGCAGCCTCCCGGGCCACGTTTATGTTAACGTGTCGTAAATTAACATTTACAACATGTTTACATTTTTACTTATTAAATATAATTGCTTTATTTGAACGTGTTTTGAACGGTGCGTTCCTTTCACGCGGTTTCACATAGCATTTACGACCGGTCATATATAATATTGTTTTATCTCGGATTTTTCTCGACATTTCTAAAAGGACTCGCACGCTATGAAAAAATATATACACACACATATATTTAAACAACAACCCCGCCCATATATATATATATATATATTATATATTTTCCATTTCTGACCGTTTATTGCTTTATTGCACATCCCTCGTTAACAATTGCTATACAATGTGTTTTTCTTCAATATGGCATTGGAATTATATGAAAAATATATATATATATATATTATATATACATAGAAATAACCATTCATATTGAACGAGGATTATATATATTATTTTTATTTATTTATTTATTTATTCTTGTTTTTCCTGACGTCCTATGTGAATGTTTTATGAAGCGTCTATAATTTACGATCATATATCGAATTTTGAAATTAATATCTCGTTTAATTTACAACTGATGTCTTTTCTTTTTATTATTATCGATGATCTTTCCTACGAGTATTCCATAGCGTATTGGAATTAGTATTTATTAATACAAATATTTTTATTTATACGATCATTTTTTTTTTTTTGAGGATATGTGTGTCCTCGATAAATTTTCAATATGTTAAGCATTATAATATCGTTTAAATTTTTTACATTTTCTTTATATATCTTGTAGTTTGATTGTGGAGTTATTATATATATATATATATATATATATATATATATATATATATATATATATATATTAGTTAATTTGAATATAGGTTGTAGAATTCATCTTGTAAAATTGTGTAATATTTATTAAAATTCTACGAAAATCTATAGGCAATTTCTTTTAAATATATAATTTTTTTCCAATTAATAGTTTTCGATTTCAGATGATGTTTTTACACAAATACACATACACACACGTCATATGACGGGCATTATAAACTAGTAATTTATAATAAGAACCTACTGAATCGACCTCCCGAGGTGACGAGAGAGAACTTCACATTGTTTAGATTCACGACGTCGTTTTACAACAGTTTACAGCAATAAAACTTTGTCGTTATTTATTGGAGCTGTCACTGAAGAACCTCTGCTAAGAAAAAAATACATTTATATATATATATATATATACACACACACATTTAGATTTAATTTACCTTTATTTAATTTAAATTCTTGTGTATCGTTAAACTAGAGTCAGTAGTAAAAAAAAAATAAAAATAAAAATAAATAAATGAAAACGGGATTCATCGTCATAAACGCGATCAGATCTCAGATATCGAACCACGGAATAAATTCAAATTCGTATGGTGCTGTTTTTTTTATTCTTATTAAAAAGGACATGTGTATATTGAAGTATGCAAATTAACGTTAAATTGAAAGCGATATGCCATTACACACTTTGACAAAAATAATTATTCGCATGTTGCCGTTTATTATTATTATTATTATTATTATTTCTATTATTGCTGTTTAATGTTAGCGATTAATTAATTTTATTGTTTTTCGCAAGCGTTTGACACATTTATTTTGCACCACCTTTTATCCGCATCCTGTCTGCGGTAATATTGTCTTTATATTGCAAAAAAATATATACAAATTAGATCAGAGACAAAAAAATGGATTATCTAAAATCTTGTATAATTTATTCGATATAAATATAGAACGATAAAATTTTAATATATTCTATAAAAAAAATATTTTAACGTGCAATTTGTAATATGTAGGAAAAAAGTTCACGTTTCAATTAAATTAGATTTTTTGCTATTTGATATGTTAATATATTAATTGTTATTAATTTAATATTGCATAGTATAAAAATATTTTTTTTACAGTAAATATGTTTCAATTTTTTTCAGGTCACCAATTTTTCGAATATGCATTTTTATGATATATATATATATATATATATATATATATATATATATATATATATATATATATATATATATATATATATGAAACAAAATATGAACGAACATATCTTAGCCGTTTTTCGATGAGATCAATCATCGATTATAAACAAGATGGATAGACTATGGTAAAATGAATGAAATATGTATTATTATTATTCATATTATTATATATGTATAATAAATGTATGAACGTGTGTACGAACATTGTTGAAACATTGATTCAACAAAACGTGGCTCCTTATTCTTGAATGATGGATCTGGACTCATCTTGTACTACCACCTGCTGTCGTTGACTGTCAACTACTATGACCGATGTTTCCAATGATTTAAGCCCAAAAATGTTTTGGAAACACTGGTATTTGTTGTTTCGGAGTAGTCGTTATGTTCACTCGTTTATTATAACTATGCAATGAATGTGAAAGTTTAATTATGCATTATATATAATTTTAATTATAAATATATATATATATATATATATATATATATATATATATATATATATATATATATATATATATATATATATATATATATATATTATTTGAAAATTAAATCAAATTAATCTTTTTTTTCAACCAAGTTCGTGATTTTGAAATAAATAAATATATATTTTTATATGGAAGTTAATACTAAAAAGATTTTAATTGAATTTATATAAATAAAATATTTTTTTTATTAATTAAATTCATTTTTTATGCATAGAAATGCTTTAAAATTAATATTTTATTTTTTTCATATATTTTATGGTGTAAATTTCAGAATTTGATCTTACTTTACATAAAAATGCACTCAAAAAATTCTTTCAAAGAAATTTATATTATATCTAAAATAATCATCTCTTTTTATAATATAATAGTTGTAATTTAAACATCATTCAACAAATACGTTCAAAATCTATAAAATATATATATATATATATATATGTAACTATTACATCATTAAATATTATTATACTAGAATATAAAAAAAACATAAAGTATCATATGTGATTAATCGAACGAAATAATTTCACAGATATACACATACAGAATAAATAATAAGCGTTCGGCGAGATAAACAATCATTAATATCGAAGAAAATAATTAATCTTACTATTTAACGTAAACAAGTTATTAAAACTTGTAAATACGTGTTTTAATCGAACACGTATGGAAAAACGCGCGTAATTAACAATTAAACAGTTAAAAATACCGGATATTAAAAAAAAATAAGATTAATCACAAAATTAATAACGAGACGTGCTCGAATATAAGACAACGTTTAATATCATCATTAATGTATTTTTTCTTATTAATTTTATTTTTAATATATATATATATATATATATATATATATATATATATATATATATATATATATATATATATATAAATGAAGCGTCATTATTAACGCTCTCATATGAATAAATATTATTCATACATTTTTCCATGTTTCTATATTTACATTGTCTTTTTTATATTGTATATTAGTTTTAGACATATTTTATTTCTTTTATACCATCTGCACAATGCATAATTTTCAAATGCAATATGTCTTTTGTTAACAGTGGCCATTTTTGTTTCACCAATCCTGAAACAATCGCACCTCCCGTATGGTATAAACAACAATGGCTCCGTAAAACCAAACAGTTTCTTCACGGATTTTTCACAAAAATGCATCACGAAATAAAACAAAAATAAACAAAAAGAAAAAAAAAGCACGTGTCGTCCATCATCGTCGTCAATGTTCGATAACAGAAGGACGACAAGGAGATTTTCTACACTTCAAGGAATCGTAAGCATAAAAATGAATGCCAGAAGGACCACATAGTAGCAAAGTTCGTAATTACCGTTTAAATCTGATCTCTCACATGTATATATATATATATAATATATGTTCATGTATCTTTTGGACCCTCTTGGCATGGGTTCGTTTGTTGTTGGTTGTTATTGTGATGTGTCATTGCATTTTTTGACGTTTAGAATGAAAGATTTGCTAGTATATCGTGCTGTGCTATTTGTTTACATGCGTATTTCATATATATATATATCATTTTCACATTGGACACTCTCTAATCACTTATTTGTACATGTATAATGTATTATTGTATATTTGATCGTATTTTAAATAATGATTATAACGAAAATTATATGTAAAATTTGCATTTTTATCTTGTAATATAGAGATAGTTTTGTGATTAATATAGTTAATTTTGAGTTATATTATTTTAAAATTTTTATTATAAATTAAAAAAATCTAATAATATTTTTTAATATAAATAAATATTTATAGATTTAGTATAAAAATTGCAATTAAGTGGTTCAATTTTGTTAAAAACGGACATCACAAAAGTAAAAATTGGAACTATAAATTTGATTTCTTAATGTAATTTATTATTTCAAAAAAGAAAATAAAAAATATTAGATACAGTTACATCAATAAATAATGTTTAAGAAAAGATTGTCACATTTTTTGATAACAGAAATATTTCGTCAAACATACATTATTATTATTATTGTTGTAAGAAATTTAAATAGGAATTTACTTCCGAATTGTTCAATTTACTAACAAATTCCTGCAAATAGCGTAAACTATTTTGTTATAAATAGGAATAACTTAAATTGTTTTGAAAAGAAACTAAAATATATATTTTAGAGAAATAATTAAATTATACAAATAGGATTTTCGAATGCATATATCATGATGATATTCGTATTCATCTTTTATTTTTTATTCATATATAAATAAATGTCCATTTGTAAAATATTTCCTGGTAATTATGTAGCTCATTGTCGAACCTAACTTCCAAGAAAGAAATGAAGAATTAACAAAAACCAAGAGAAGAGAATATAGTAGGATAACAAAAAAAAAAAAAAAACCAAACGACAATTGTCCACGAAAAATTTGAAAGTTCGCATTGTTTACAAGGAGAAACGTTCGTTTCTTTTCATTTATTTCTATCATATATTTTCCAAATCAGTTTAGCCATTGTCAAGATATGTCAAAATACTGTATGGTAAAGCTGAATGTGGTGTGTAATGGGGCAATTATCGTAAACCTCCCGTGAGCTTCTTGCGATATTTGTGAAAAACTACTTGAAAAAAAAAAGGTGGAATATTATAATTTATTTACGTTATTGTCGAATGAAACGTGCATTTTCTATTGTTTTCTAATTTGGAATTCTTGAGGGGTAAAATAGATATTGTGAACGAGGAGAAATTTTGACAAACGTCCCACGTCTTACTGGGTGTTCTCTATATTTACTCATTTATTCATCGAAAATTCATTGTCGTTTTTGTTTAGTATTTTTTTTTTTTGTTTAATAGTCCAGAAAATATTTTTACATTGCTCGGTCTAATCTAAAAAAAAAATATTAATATTAGTTTTTATCATAAAATTTAACATATCATTTTATTAAATATATTTAAAAGTGTTATGCATTGATGATTAAATAGATTATAGTATTATTTATAATAATAACGGCACATTTGAAGTGATTTATTATTTTTTATACATTTTAATTTTTAAAATTTTGTATCTAATTTTCAACAACTATTTAAAAAAATAAATTTCAAAATATTCAATATAGAGTCAACGAAAAAAAATAAAATAAAACTTCATACCTAGAAATATTCTGAATTCATTTCATTTATAATAAAATATTTAGAATAATCATAATGGATTATAAATCATATAGACAGATGTAGAAGTATTATTTAACACGTTCGCATTCGCTTCCTGTGTTTGGAATTGTTTTAATTAATAAGCACAACAAAGAAGTCCGTCTTGGGATGCAACGACGCGTCCTTTTCGAATATAATGGAGTAAAAAAAAGAGCATTCTGATGAAGAAAAGAATTCGTACTTTTATATGTATGCACTTTTTATTTAAACTCGTTTACACAACCATTTCATATATAACACGATGAATAAATGCCGACAAAAATTCCCAAATAAATATGTCAAAAAATAACCCATATTCTTCCGATATTCTTAGCAAATATAATAGATTTTTAAATAATAAATCAATTATAAAATTTAGATTTTTGTTTATAAATTAAAAAAAAAGTGTTTCTATTCTAATAAAGTATTGTAAAGATAGTTGTGAACATTAATGCAATGTTAAATTATTGCAAAAAAAACCTGTCAGTCGAAATTATGGGTTTTGCATGAATTTAAAACTAAAATTATCGATTATATTAAATTTTGTTATAGGTTCACTTTTTATAATATAAATGTATTAATGAAAATTATTTTAATACATCAATTTATAAGGTGATTAAAGGGTTGAACGTGCAATCGTCCGCCATTTTGGTATGAATCAAAGTAAAAAAGAAAGAAAACAAGATGGCGGTCGCTAGTAACGCGATATTTTCTTGTTGTGGCCAACGAAGGTGCTCCGTGTTTTTCAACATCCCGCCTTCTGTGTCTTTCCTAAAGGAATAATAAACAAAATGGGGAAAAAAGAAAGGAGATGCAAGGCGTTTGTCGTTTATGGCTGCACCGCGAGGAATTCATTTCACCTCCGCGATAAAGGGAACCAGTTTGCTATTATATTTTATTCAAATAAAATCATGAATTACACACACACACACACACGTTGGTGCATTTGTAATTTGGTTTTTGAATCAAATGCTTATTAATAAACAAATAAAGGGGTACGTTTATGAATTTTTTAAAATCGTCAGTTTTTTTTTGTATCGTACGTGTTGAAGAAAATTCAAAACTGCGAGATTTGGGAAGCTTTTGAACTGTTTATGAGAAATAAAAAGAAGTTTACGATTCTTTAAAATGAATTTTCTTTCAGCGATATCAAATTTCATTAAATAGTCATTGAGAAATATTAGCTTTAATGGTATGTACATACATACATACACACACACATTATTTTTTTTCTAACAAAAGATAATCCTTTCCAAATCTTAGTTTTAAAAATATATAAAATATGAGGTAGATTATTATTTTGATTTCAATAAATGATTTTTTCACATTTGTTCCTTTATTTTCTTTTTTATATTAAATGAAACGATTATTAAATTATTATTCAAATTAATTTGTCTATTAATAATAATATTAACAAGTATATTTTATGTTTAATTTATTCGTAATCATAAATTCGCAATAGAGTCCTGCTCTACAATATCGTCATTAAATACAGGTGTGTCTCAATATACAAACACCTGTTTATTGTAAATCGTAAATCAACATATTTTTTTTTATCGATATTAATTACTTTTAGATATCTTATTTAGAGTTTAATCAATTTGTATGTGTTTCAAAACAACAAAAAGTGATCAATGCAATTTGTCATCGATCTAATCATCAGATATTTTCAAATATACTTTATATGAATATAAAACATATGTAAGTTAAATAGTTTTTTTTTACGTGGATATGATTTTTGAGTAATTATTGTTTTTTGCATAATAATTAGTGAATAAATATTTAAAAAAATATCAAACGGTGAGTTTGAACTTTAACCTTGCCGAATACGATTATAACAAGTTGAATGAGGCCAATTTAGAAACGATATCCGATCGCATGTGGATTGCTGCGGGCAGAATTTTAATATTTCATGCTGCGATCGAGAAGAGGATATATATGGAAGTTTACCGATGTAACAGAAAGCAATGTCGTCCAGGCACGCCAATAACCGCAGGTCATCATATTATATATATATGCAATTGTAATAACATCCTTTGAAAGCACCATACTGCTTCTGTTAATTAAATCTGAGGTATAAATTATGACGGCTTGTAATTGTTGATCATCCAGTTTGTGAATAGAAGTCATTTATTATATATTTATTTATATCGTATATACGGATAGATATATTAAGAATAAAATATATAGACATTATAATAAGTAAACAAGTTTTCAAGATATTTTATGAAAACATTTTAATAATAAAAAAAAAATATTTCAATAAATATACAATTATATATACAACATACTAATGTCACATTACATCTAAATACAACAATAAGTATTTTGTACAAAAACGAGTCATTTACAGCTAATGAACAGGTTTACTCGAAGATTTATTACAGAATATATTTATAACACTAGGTAATAACGTAATTTTAATTGGTTTAACTTCAAATTCTTCGTTATCAACATTAAACCAAATCTCTTTTCCAGGCTCCGAAACGTTTATTGGATGTAATTCAATCGTTCGCGCTTTAATACCTTTAACGTCAGATAAAAATTCACTATTTAAACGTTTCCATCCTTCTGAAACGAAATCAGTGTAACTAATATACATTTTATTCAATACGAGGGATAAATAAGGAGGTGAATCTTCCTGCCTTTTGGGAACTATATTCAAGTTTGTTGTTTTAAAACTTAATTCTTCAACAGCAGTACATTCTGGATTAAGAATTTTGTTATAATCTTTACTATTTGTATTTTTAGATTTGGGAATGAACATATCCAACCATCCACCTTTTTCAATAATTGTTTCTCTGCAATTATTACAACCATCACATGGGGGTGAATATTTAAAGTCGCCTTTACACTCCCAACAGAGAGAACTTTTATAGCCATTAAATATAAATGTTGCGTAATTTCTCAAACTGCCATAAAACCAATATGAATCGCGTTTAGCAAATGCATCTCGAAAAGCTCCCCATTCGATTCCACCTAAAGCAAATATTGGTTTTCCAGGATGTTCTCTTTCTGGTTCAATTACTTCTAATTTCATAACATCAAATTGTTGCGTTTCATTTTTAATTATAGCCATTGTGGCATTAGTTAATTGTTTAATTTTACTTAAATGATCACCAGGAGGAAAAAGTTTATTTCCAAAATAACTAATTCGACCAAGAGGTAAAACTCCAATCAATCTTTTACAATTATATTCATTTGTACGCAAAATTCCTAAAAAATATATGATTAAATATAAATTATATCAATTATTATTTTCAAATAATTAAGGTATAAAATTACCAGTTATTGTTTCACAAAGAGTTCCATCACCACCGGCAACGATAATATTATGATTTTCAGGAATATTTTCAACTAATTCTTTGGCATGCCCTTCATAATTAGTTTGTATAATATCAACACTAATACCGGCTAAATGAAGAAGCGGTTCACAGTATTTTTCAAAATCTGTTTTTGCAGTACGCTTATTAGCTGCAGGATTTAGTATAACTGTCACAGAACGCGGATTCAACGAATTAGATAAGATTTCGTTACCATATTTAAGTGCTTCTTCACAACATACCCTCATATGAGTGTTGGTTCTGTTAAAGAAATATAAAAAGTTAATAATTTTTATTTATAATTATATTCGTAAAACTGTAAATAAACTAAAAATTAAAGTATTCAAAGTTTTAGGTTAAAAACATTTACTCGTAATAGGTTTTAAAGCGATTTCCTCCATAAGTTAGAACTACAAAGCCAAAAGTTGATTTCTTCCAATGATTTCTAAGAGTTTTAAAAACATTCAACACAACTGCCATGTTTTTAATCAATATTTATTATCTGTTCAAAGAAGTGGATTATTAAAATACGACATAACCAAGCACTATACTATATGTCAAACTGTCATTTTATTTTGGCTATAGTCGCATAAAGTTTGAGCATTTGTAATAAATCTAATTATATATATATATATATATATATATATATATATATATATATATATTTATATATATATATATATATATATATATATATATATATATATATATATATATTTATATATATATATATATATATATATATATATATATATTTATATATATATATTTATATATATATATATATATATATATATATATTTATATATATATATATATATATATATATATATATATATATATATATATAAGGGTTAAAAACAAAAAAAAATATTATACTTCTTTGTATAATAACGAGTTTAAAAATTATTGTTAATAATTATTATTATAGTTTGTAGGCCATTAATTTTATCGTATGTAATAAAATTATGCTTAAATGTTTAGATTTGAATAAAAATTAAAGAAAATATTATTCTATAAATAATATGAAAAATTATAAATCAAAGATTTTTAATATTTTCGAATGGTCATAGTTATATCTGTTTATTTTTTTTTTTATAACCATGTGCTTTTGACATTTAGAGGTTATCACAATATCGTGTATGTCAAACGTGTTTTTGTATGTGATATTAGAAATATTTGTACAAAATCTAATGTATCAGTGCATACCTTATAATTTTAAGAAATGAGTGACTTATTTAAATTAACTAAATTACTCGAAGAAGAGGATATTTTATCTGTTCTTGACACGTTGCATTTGGACGAATATGTAGTAGATGAAGGAATTGATAAAATTATTTCAAAATCAAATATAAGTACTCGTCAACTAAATACTTTGCTAGTGTTTGTGAAATATAAATTAATGTTATGTTTGCAAGAAGATGAAGATTGTGATAATAATGTAATTGTTGATTATATTTTACAACAATTATTACAGATCCCAGAAAGTTCACATGAAAATTTCAGTTCTCTATTGCAAGTCTTTTCATATGCTTTATTATTAAATAAAAAAAGTTTGTTAAATAATGTAGAACATATCACTCAACAATTAATATCTGAAATTATTACTTATCAAACATCAGCCATTGATGAAGAAATATTAAAATGTATTGTGTATTTAAGAATATTTGACTGTTTAATCACCACTTGTATGCGTTATGGATATAATTTAAATTCCAGATTTTTAAAAGTTGAATTTGAAAAATTTATAGATAACAAAGACAAAATTATTAAGAAGCACATTTTTTCACAAACGGTGCCGAATATAATTAAGTGTTGTAAAGATGTTACATTTTTAAATATGATATGGAAAAAAATAATCGCTAATATTGAAAATCTTTGCGCAGATGATGTGTTAATATTGTGTATCTTATCAGATTTTTATTTTCCTTCACCATCCAATGACTGCTTGTATAGTATTAAATCATATATTATTAAGAATGCTGATTTTTGGAAATTAATTCAATATGGAATTGCCAGTAATGATCACTTTCTTAGAAAATATAGTGTATATCTAGGAAAGAGAGCTATAGATTTCACGCTCGAAAACAATATAAGTGTCAATCTTAAAATGGAAAACGATCAGATTTGCTTTATTTATTCTGGTAATGAAAAAGTGGAATTTGAAAATACTTGGAAAACTTTTTTTATTATTATGGAATCTCTTGAAGAAAAACAAGCTCATCTGGTAAGCAGTGCTTTAAGTTTATGGAATAAATTGGATAATTTCCAGCCAATTTGGCGTAATTGTATTTTAAAAAGAGCTTTAGTTCACGAAACTGATTCTGTAGTTAGAAAAGCTTTCAATATTGCAATGACAATTACAAAAAAACCTGAAAATATTATTTCTTTTCCATATAAAGAATTATTAAAGGCTCTCAATAAGACAAATATTTACGAAGATTTTTTTATTACATCTAAGAATATTTTATTTATTCAATTGAGAGATTTTTTGAGTAATCAAGAAGTTTTGAAAAACGTTTTTAAAACTTTAAAGAACGATTCCTTATCTACAGTTCCAATGTATTGTTTCAGTTGTGTTTTATGTGATTTGAATAGATTTGAAACTATGTCATTTAATGATTTAGAGCTATATATCAATCAATATTTAAACCAAATTGACGCATCAAATAATCCACTACTTGAAAGTGCAATTAAATATAATATTTTAAATTTTTATATTAATCAACTAAATGTGCTTCCTGAAATAGTTGAACTACAAAAAGGATTAATGAAGTTTTCCAATATTCCATTAGATAAAAATATGAATATATGGAATAAATTTAAAAATAAAATAAATGATATATATAGTAAAGATAATTCTAAAATAAACACTAGTTTGATTGAAATTTTTGATACAAATATTATATCAGATTCTAAAACTTTTATTAGGCTATTTATGCTGCTTTTTGATGCATCTGTATTGAAAGAAAAAGAAATAATAGATTTTTTTAACATAAAATTGATGCTTCTCAAAGATTGTGATAAAAGAATGTATGCTAATATTGCTGAATTTGATTCTGTTTATTTTATTATTAGTAATTTTGTAGCGTATGGAAGTAATATAATTGACGAACATAACAAAGAATTATATAATAAATTAATAGAATGTATTAGAAATAATTGCGATTCTCTTACAAATTATTTGTTAAAGCGATTACAAAATACAAATAAAATAGAGGAATTTGATTTTGTCAACTTATGTGTTGATGGACTTAATCATTTACTGATGTGCAAAGATGTAGGTAATTTTTTGTATGTTCATATACAATCTTTAATTGGCAAAGCTAAAGAATTATTAAAACTATCCAATATCGATCTAGTCCAAAAATATTTTGCAATTAAAATGTTATATAGAATTTCTACGTTTATCGAAAATAATAACTTTTTCTATATAAATGAGAAACTCAACGTTTTTGCCAGTTATTTCGAAGTTTCAAATTTTGCTTTATCATCTTTGATGGTTAATCGTAATGATGATGCTTACATTTCTAAAGGAAAAGTGATTTCAGCCTTTAACCAGGCATGTTGTGAAATCAAATGTTTTTATTACAAATATATAGATGTTTGGAGTCCAGAAATTTTAGAAAGTGCTTATGAAAATATAAAGGACTTCCTGGAGAAAGGTGGTAGCGGTTGTATTATATCGACAATTAAACTTGCTGATATAGTCTTACAGAAAATGATCGAGCTGGAACGCTGGACCAATATTAAATATATATTAGCACAGATATGGAGGGAAATAATGGAAGTCCGGAGGAATGATCAATTTAGAAAAGCTTTAAAAGCTTATACCGCTTTATTATTTCATGAAAATCTTTATAAATATAAAAGAATGCAGCAGTTTTTAATTGATTTTGGATATAAACTTTTTGAATGTGGCGATGTTGCACCTTATACCGTTTACCTAATGATGAAGCAATTGGAAAGTCTTGCAGTTAACGATTTACATTCATTACAACCATTAATTACAAAAGCTCTCTTATTTGGAAATGTTCCTAGGAAAGATCAGAGGTATTGTAACATTTTTATAATATGTTATTAACTATTTGAATGTACAGTATATTCTTTATTTTTAGGATTGAATTAGATATATGCAATCATGCAGTATCACAACAGCCGTATCTGCAGCATCAAGAATAGTAATAATTTTAATATATATTTAACCATGTTACAAATAACATCTTATTAAGTTAACGTCATAATACGCTTATATTTTTAAATGTTTGTGTAATTTTAGCTCTTTGAATTTGAATGAAGAAATAAAGTCTTCAGCTTTATTTATAATAATAAATCAAGGCAAAGATTTTCATGAACTCCTTATTAGGGATTTACGAGATAGAGCACATTTATTATTAAAAAATAAACAAAGATATCATGGAAACTCTATGACGCATAGAATAGTACTAAGAGTATTTCAAGGTTTACTTCTTTCATGGAAATCAACATTGATTAATTCGACAACAAATGAAACATTGAATTGGTGTATTAAGATGCTAATAAATCAACCTCATCATGTTAGCATTAGAATGTTAATAGAATGGTATATCTCATTACATTTAATATTCAGTGTAAGTACTTCTATGTTTCACAAGTTTAAAAAACACATATGTATGTATTATTAATTAATTAATATTTTTTTTCAGAATAAACCGCTAGAGGAAAGTGTTAAAGACCTTGATCTTTTACAATTACCACAGTTATCATATTTTATGATAATCTATCATGTGGTAAAACATCAAATACTTTTGATTCAAGGAAAATTTTCATATCAATTCAAATTAGACATGAACTGTAATCATAATTATCAGTATTCTAATTTAGTTAGTCATGATCTCGTTTGGAAAAATTTTAATTTTGCTTTTGATGCCTTTATGCCATATACAATGGGTCAGTTGTTTAATATAAGATTACACGCCCAGTATTTAATATACAAGCTATATCAACTGGTGGAATTTACCGAGAAGAAAGAAAATTATGTTATTTTATATAATAGCATTTTAAATAATTTTAAAATGAATGCAGAAGAAAAGAATTTTAAGAAAATTAAAAAAGATTTCTTCGTTAACGATTTTGATATATTATTTCATCTTGATGCTTTTTATGTGTATAATATAATACCTGGGAATGTTGGAGTGACGTCAGATGAACTTATTTCTAAAAAGTTTTCAGATTATTTAAATGTTAGCAAATCTAACATTTTATTCGATAAAGTTGATCTCTTAAACGATTTACAATTGTTAAATAATATTAATGATGCGGAAGACATAAAATGTGAAACGAACGATATAGATATTGAGCTGATTAATATTCAAAAGAAATTTATTCCATGGAAGAATATGTTAGCAGATTTGGACATTGTGCCAGTAAAAAATGTATATTTTTTACTTTTTATAACTTAATATTATTTGTGTTATATATTATAGTAGCGAGTATTACGATAATTTCAGAATATTATCAAAAACGAATTAATAGTAGTGGCATCTTTGATAGATAAATTACCAAATTTAGGCGGTTTGTCTAGAACATGCGAAGTGTTTGGTGTAAAACAGTTCGTAATCGGTTCAATGAAATATGTTCACGATAAACAATTTCAAAGTTTAAGGTGAGTTTGATATTTAAGCGATATTATCGATGAGATATTTTACGAATTATTTTTGTTATAGCGTTTCATCAGAAAATTGGGTAGAAATGTTGGAAGTTCAACCGGGATCTGATCTAAAACAATATTTAATAGAAATGAAAAGAAAAGGATTTAAAATAGTCGGAGCCGAGCAAACGTCGTCCAGCATAATGTTGAACAAATATTTTTTCCCAAAAAATATGATTTTATTATTAGGGTATGAAATTTCGTTTTTAAAATCGATTTACAAATAATGATAAATGAAATTATTTAATGTGTATTTCAATTATTACTAATTGTATTTAATTAGTTTATAACGACGTTTAAGTCGGCTTAAAATTTATCAAGTAACAACTGATCTTTATTATATGCATGTTTTTTTTTTTTTGGTTGAATTTTTAAATGTTTCGTTTTTATTTTAGACACGAAAAAGAGGGAATATCACCCGATTTATTGAACATATTAGACGATTGCGTCGAAATTCCTCAACAAGGAGTGGTACGATCTTTAAACGTGCACGTGACGGCGTCCGTTTTCATTTGGGAATATTGTAAACAACACAATTTTTTAAATTCATCGTCTCAATTATACGATAACGAGTAGTAAATATATGTATATAATATTTTAATTTGAAGTGATCAGTTATATTAATTAAATAATATTTCATTATATTTTAAGGTATTTTCGTGTAAATAATTTATAAAAAATATAGTGATTTCTGATGAATTAAATTTTGTTTTTTTTTAAATTGATATCGTGAGTGTGTATTTATAAATATTTTGAGACGTTATTTTATTTACTTATCGGATTTTACGATTTTTTAAATTATATTTGAAAATTTCGTTTTGGACGAAATTTTCTTCGACCGACGAATCTTCGAAGAGTTTCTCGCGATGAAATTAGATCTTTGATAATATAATTATAAACCGCCGAAAACGTTCGAGCGGTCGATCGTTCCGTTTCGGCGGGCTATATTGGAGTCGATTTTTTGATAAAAAGTAAACTTAAAAAGTTTTGAATATTGATTGTAAGCACAAAATAATATGAGTAAATAATTGATTATATGCACTAAAAAAAGGATAAAATTTTGAAAACGGTCAACCGGTCACTTGAAGTATGTTTAGTAATATTTGTAATTTTCTAGTGTGTGCATATTTTAAGGTTCGCCACTGTGGAATTAGTGTAACTTCGCAATTCTTATATACGTTAGCGGATATCTTATAAGAATTGAATACGAAATTAACGTATTTATTTTCTATTGCGATAATCTAACGCTAATGTTGCCACACTCCCCGTTTTTGAATCATATGTTTTTTTTTTTAATGCGGACACACCGAGGCGTGTTTGTGTGCGAGCGCCGGTACATTTGTTTGGTTGCGGTCGTTCGGTGCGGTCGCGCGCGCGGAGTCGCCTCGGCCGTTCGCGGGGGGGAAGGGGACAGGTGGATTCGGAAGGCGGATTCTCATGCTAGACGAGTCGGACAGATGACCGACGAACGGGCGACAATGAGTCGTCGGCGCCGATCGCGCTCCCCCGATTCCTCGGCGTCCGACGAACGACCGATCGGACTCGAAGGGCGAGACGAAACGGCTCCGCCCCTCTTCTCCGACTCGGCTTCTTCGTCGTGGAGCGAATCGGCGTCGGCGTCGGCGCTCGTCGAACGCGCTTCCCCTCGACCGTCCGACTTCGTCTCCGTCTCCGCATCCGCATCTTCGGCGTCGGCCTCGGCGTCGACGTCGCACGTCGATTTCGACGCTGGTAAATTATCACCGAAAAAACTACCATTACTCGTTCGTCGCATATTAAACGATCTTCGCGGCGTCCATCTTGAATCGACGTGTCAAAATTGACAGTTGCGGAAAAAAAATGGCGCACGACCCTCGCATGTCAAATTGCGTATTCGACGCAATTGACCGCAAAAACGCTATCGCTATTTATATATCGGAGCTTGAATTTCGATATCGCGAGTCCGATAGTCGATATAAATTTTTGCGCTCCGCATTTTGCACTTTGATTTTGAAGCTCTGTCCGTACGGTCGTAAAGTTCGCGAGAAGATCGTTTCGCGGTCAAAATATGTAAACAATAAAAAATGTGTTCGGATCGAATATATTTTTTTCTCTTCTTTCGAATTTGTCCCTTTTTCGTTTTAAATTTTTTAACGGTTCGATCGTACAAATTTAGACTTCGGATGATAGCTTTAATAGTTGCGCCGTCATTTTTGCCTATCGAAATTAAAAATTTGAATTATTTTTAATGTTTTTTATTAATCGAGATAAACGAATATCTCGTTGCGATAAATATCTATACGCTTTTACGGTAGTTATCCAATCATAATAATAAAAGCTCGAAATAGTATTATTTTTCGAATCCAAAAAAAAAAATATCAATAAATTTATATATTCTATGAATAACTTGACATATTTTGTTCCCCTAATATTGATATAAAATTTGTCTTATAAACGTAATCGATCGTGTCTGAAATCTTGAATTTTTAGGTTGTTTTATTTGTTATAAAATACTAATAAGAACCCCATACGTTATATATAATATATATGATTAAAAAATTTCCAAAACGGCAACCGTCAATATTGATGCTGAATATTGTTACCGCGAATAAATGTTACAAAATAAATACCGTTGCAAAAAACTTATATATTTAACTTGAAAGTCAGAATATATCATTACCAAGATTACATTAATAACTAACAGTCTGAAGTATTAATGTAATCTTGTAATAAACTTCGTCCCAAGCCCGGTCCGATTTCAAAAGATATACACTATATATAGATAACACTATAAAATTTTATATTTAATAAATTACCGTTAATTGGTCAATTAATTAATAAATCTGTTAACTGAATCATATATTCTAGTAGAAAATAAGTATGAAAATCTACAGTTCAATTGAGTATTAGTAAGAAATAGATAAAAATCGATTGCAAGATTTGTATATTGAATGAATGAAGGAAAAAAGGAAACATGTAAATTTGCCAAAAATTCGTATGAGTAAATCCCTTATAAAATATGGAAACAAAAATAAATCATGTATCTCTAGATTTTACTTTGATTATTTAATAATCCTATAAAAATTTCAAACGAACGTTACTATACAGTTACAAAATAGTGTAAACGGCAAGTGGATGTTTTGAGTTTTTTTTTGTCATTTTTTAAAAACGTTATGTGGATATTTATCTTTTGAATGATATGTAATATATAGCTAAATCGTTTGTTTCAATTGTTCAATGTTGGAGTAATTCAACATTTTAAATTTCTAATAAGATTCTACTTGACCAGAAAATTTAAGTGGAATCAGGAAGTAAAAATATATGTCATATTTTAATATCGCGTGAGACGTATTTATATTTTATACAATTAAAATATTGACAGATATTGATATATACTAACATCTTTCGACAAAAAAAATAAGTCTATATCAAGTTCTTTTAATATTTTTTTTTATGTCAAAGTTTCATCAATTTTTATCCCGTGAAAACGCGTGAATAGACTGTAACGTGTTAGTTATTAAAAATCACTGAAATGTATAAATTTTCGAATCAATATATTGAAGTTATCTACAATGCATCAGTCATCTTTATTACTTATTATAGAAAGTGGTACTAGCAAAAACATTTGTGACACGGTTGTGAATGAAGTTGTGGATGATGATGATAATATGGATAGTGGGATAGGTGCTGAGAAATCGGAAAGTGGGAGCAGCGATGTACCAATGTCTTCAGTTAATCCAGTTCCGGCGAATAATTTAAGTGCTTCTACAAGTGCCAATACAACCGAAGAACAGGCTTCCAATACGCGCAAGTTTTTCAAAACCAACCGAAACTATCGTTCACGAATTGCTGGCTTCGGAAGTGATAGTGATGATGATGTTAGTATGGATTCTGACGATAACTTTAGAGCAGAAGATTTGGCCTCTGAAGATGAAGAAGAATTGGCTGAAGACAGGTGATTAAATATTTTTTATTTGATGAAAACTTATTTGTAATATTCTTCTTTTATAAACATTAGTTAAAACAATATTTATAGTGACAACGAAAGCGATTCAACTATTGAGTTAGGAAGATATTTTGTTGAAGATTCTCCTGGTAATGACGATAGTAATGAATGTGAAACACCACATGTATTATTAAAAAGAAAACCAAAACATGAATGGAGTGTTGTTAAAGGTGAATAAAATTAATCAATTTTTTAGTGTTTAATGATAATTATATTTCATTCATGTGCCTTTATATGCTTTCAGAATTAATGAGGAGAGAAATTGGAACTAGTTTTCGGCCAGGAAAATCTGGTAGATCTGATATAGTTTTTGAACAAAGATTTTATGGATCTTTGCATACTGTTGAACGTTTAGAACTTATGTATAAATTAAATAAACATAAAGGTTGTGTTAATTCAATTAATTTTCACCCTGAAGGTTAGTCATTCTGTCGGTTTTTGTTTTCATAAATCTAATGCGCGATATATATATATATATATATATATATATATATATATATATATTTCGTATATACTAGTTTTGTATGAGTTTGGCACTGTGTCAAAAAATCCATCGTTCTACATATTTATATTTTCAGGAAATTTCCTTGCATCTGGATCTGATGATTTAAACATTATTATCTGGGAATGGGCAACCAATACTGTTTGTAAAGTTGTGAGGACGAACCACAAGTTGAATATATTTCAAAGTAGATTTCTTTATCTCAATTCTGCTAGTCAATTAGATATAGTTTCATGCGCCAGAGATGGTCAAGTATGAGTTTTTTTATCTTAATATTAAAAAAAATATTTGTGTATATATAATTTCGTATATGTAAAATTGTATTTAAGGTTCTTTTAACACAAGTGCTAACTAGCGGTGGTGCACCAATAAAAAGGCATCTTGCTCAACACTCTCGTTCCGCCCATAAATTGTATACAAATGCTGCTGAACCTCATGTAGTAGTATCAGCTGGCGAAGATGCTCATGTGTTTTTATCTGATGTCAGATTAGAAAAACCAAATAAGTTAGTATTTTTAAAATTAAATTAATACGTATTTTTTACTCAAATTTTATATTTGTAATTTTATTATTATTAATCTTTCAGATTGTTGACTGTTAAAGATCGTAATTTAAAAGTACCATTATTTAGTGTAGTATGTCATCCGTTAAATGTTCATGAAATGTGTGTAGCTGGTCAAGATCGTAAAGTGATGATATTCGATAGGCGTAAAATCAGCAATGTTAATGCAGAGCCAGTCAAAACATTTTGTCCAGACTTCTTTCGAATTGTTATATTATATTTTTTTAGTCCGTATATATTTATTGATAGTTATTAATTTTCTGAATATTTTTAAATATATTTTTAGGATACTAATCGAGCTCAAAGAAGGCCTTTTACTTTATCAGCTTATATTACATGTGCCGTATATAATTATAATGGTTCTGAGATACTAGCGTCATATAATGATGATGATATTTATCTTTTTGATACAGTGACAGATTGGTAAGTTCACATATGTATTATGAACATTTATTTAATATTATTAAATATCTTATAACTATTGCCTTTGAATTAAACAGTGAAGCGAACAATACTGGACATGGTTTTTCGTATTTCTATTGTGGTCATAGAAATAGTGCCACATTTAAAGGAGTATCATTCTTTGGTCCTCGTAGTGAATTTGTAGTTTCTGGTTCTGACTGCAGTTATATTTATATATGGGATAAAAAAACAGAAGCTATCGTACAATGGATGATGGGTGATGAAGGAGGAGTTGTGAGTTTTTTTTACTTTTTTATAACATATGTTAAAAAAATAAAATATTTATTTATTATTATTTTGAAGGTTAATTGTGTTGAGTGTCACCCTCGGTTTCCTGTCCTTGCCACTAGTGGTTTAGACAAAGACGTTAAAATTTGGGTACCTTCTAATGAAGCGGACCCTAAACTCGATGGTCTCAGAGAGGTATTTTTTTTAAATTATTTTTTATATCCATTACCTTTAGTGCTCTTTATATAATAAAAGTATCTTTTTGCAGACGGTTATTAGAAATACTCGTGATCGATCATGTCGTCCTTTAACTCACTTTTTACCCACATTATTCGACATTTATAGAGGTGGTGTTGATAGAGATAGAACCGATGATAGTGAATCATTTTCAGACGCTAGTAATTCAGCACACGATGAAGATAGAGATAATGAACACACATGTACAGCTTTTTAGTATGATTATTTTATGTGTTTTTTGTAATAATTATATAAAACACACTAATTTATATTTATTATTTGTTGTATAAGTTATCTGTTATGGCTTTTCATGATTTTATTTTAATATATTTGTTGATTTGGGTTTATCTCTATTCCAATACGTTCAGTTTTCTTTTGCTATGTACTTATCATCATATATAAATGATATTAATAGTGCAATAGTTTTAACTTACTTATTTTATTCCTGTTTTACAAATTTAAAGAATTGGCACTTAGACATGCAAGTTTCTACCTCAATATATATATAAAAATTTAATATTTCTTACGCAGCTTTTTAGTTATTAGAATACGAGTAGTTATAGTTTTCAATTTTTTTTTATAATATATATATATATATATATATATATATATATATATATATATATATATATATATATATATATATATATATGTATATATATTTGATTAAAATGCCGATTACTTTATTCATGCTGTTTAAGAAAAGCACAAAGAAGATTTGAACGTATTTTTCAGTATTTATATTATGAAATCTCTTTTTCATATTTATTTAAAGCTTTCAGTAGTTTTCCTTTATTTTTTTGCTTTAATTTTATATTGCCATTATATGACGTGTGTTATCTATGAGCTTTAAATAGTTTCTTATTAAAAAAGAGCTTTATATGTACCATAAATTTTCTGATTGATTTTCCCAAATTTTCATTTTTTGTTCAACATTTATTTGCCAGATTTTATTAAATAATCTTTATAATTTTCAGATTAATTAGTGATATTACAATTAATATTGGTATCTGCGTGATACGCGTAAAAACGTTTATATTTAAAATTTGAGTTAACAAAATAAAAAAGCAAGTTCCAAAATTAGATCACATTTTTTATCTGCAGATACGAATTAAAAATAAAAGAGGAAATAATTTTATTTTATAAATAAGATAAATTTACGATTTAATGCGAAGATGTTCTTGTAAATGCAGCAGTATATGTATATATGGTCATAAAAACCGGATTTTAGTAAATATTAGGATTTATTCAATTCATATTTTACGATTTATTCAGCAATTTCTATATATTCTTAAACTATTTTGTTGTTAATTTTTTTTCAATTTTATTAATTCAATAATAGTGATGAAATTCTTATGTATGTAAATATTCTAATATAACTATTTAAAAATGGTAATTCGAGATAAAATGTTATGAATATCGTAGTAACTGTTTATAAAATTAATATATTTTGAGTTTCTTCAACTGTTATTGTAATTTTGAAAAAAAAGTTTGGCGAAATTTTAAGGACGGTTCAATTTATTTGTTGATAACTAACTACTGTACTTAGAAATAAATGAAATTTATAAAGGCTGTGATTCTTCATTTTTATCAATATATAAATAACATTACTTTTCATCAATATACTAATATACAAATACACGTGATAACGTTAATGTTTCTCGCATTTTAATATCAATATTGAGAAATTGTCTAGATTATTTCTGTTATGGTTTGACTAACAATTCTAAATTATAAATTTGGTTCTAATTTCTAATTCTTAAACAAAATATTTGTACATATCTTGCAGTCTTCATAAATGTTTGTTGATTAAAATTGACGTAAAATATAGAAACGAATCTGTAAGACTAGTCAGCTTTTTTAAAAATACTAAACTTATTAATAACAATGTGTTCCGTTTATAAACTCTTACCTGGTTATAAATACTCTAAAAATATATAATATTTACAGTGTTTCATTTGTGATTATTAGGATATTTGTAAATATGAATAAAATTTTTGTAGTGGAGAATACATTTTATATATATTGAATACAATGAAAATATTCATATTTAATATATATATACGAGTTTATTATAAATATAATTTAAAAGTCTTTATTTTTTTCAAGAAACCAGAAGTCAATCTTAATTTATTATATTATTTAAAGTTCTGCAAAATAAATGAACACCTTATATTTTGCAATTGAATTTAACGTCTTTTATGTTGTAATGATTATTGAAAGGGTAAAATGTTCCCAATCAATTATTTAAGTGATGCTGTAAATATCAAATATATATGTAATTTTACCTTGTGTTAAAAAAATAAAGTTCAATATATTACTTATATTGTATTTTTATGCCTTAACCAAAGAATTTAGCGATATTATATTCAGATGATTCTAATAGACCTTAATTTAGTATTTATGTCAAAAACAAATAAATCTAAATTTACAAGTAATTTTTATTGCTTACTCTGAAAATTAAGAATTTCTTTTGGTTAATTTTAGTTTGGTTATTTTTTTAAATATAATTTTAATATGTATACAAAAATAGAATAATAAAATATAGCAATGATAGATGTTATAATATTTATTGTTGACTGTTAATAAATATGTATTGAATCATTATTAAATTCTTATAATTGTTTAACGTTAAAAAAAAAGTTTTTGCAAAAATCTATATTTAATCACATAAAATGTTTTTCTGATTACATGTAGTAATTTAGAAATGAAAAACATTTTAAGTGTCAATGGTAATCAGCTTAGTTTAGAAATGGGAAACGTGCGGCTTTTATGTAAAATGCATATATTTTGGCACAAATGTAGAAATTTGCGATCTTTTGTCGCTTTTTGAAAGGAGTGAGTTTTTTAGGTCAATATTTTTGCAGTCAATTTAACTAAGTTTAGATGTTAAAATATTTCCAACATTTTATCAAATTTCACACATTATTTTTGTTTAAAGTGGTTTTTATGGAATAATCGTAACTGAAAAGTGTACAAACAAAAATGCTCTCCACTTCTGGCTTAGTGCTCTCAGTTCATAAAATATTAAATAATAACATTCATGTAAAATAATATAAATAAAACTATATATTTAAGTATAAACTTTTATTCGAAAAATTACTATATTGTTCACGGATAGTAAGCAAATTTTACTATCACAGAAGGTAAAATAGGATGACTACCCTTGACCCTTGACAATAAAAATCAATCTAGCTATATATTAATATAAATTACCATTAAATTACAATATAACATTAATGTGTATATTTACACAATTTAAAATTACTGGTTTATGTATCAAGTATAAATGGATTTATTTAATAAATACATTACTTTATATTTATACAATAGCAAAAAACCTAATTACCAGTACTTAAAATATTCCTAATGCTTGAGCTAAACCTGTATAAACATAAAGAGTAACAGTAGCGATTGTAAAAGTGACTATAGATTTTATCAAGAGACCAACCCATGGGCCAGTAACTAGTAAAGAAATTATAGTTTCTAACAATAGAGCTTTGTATGGAGTTAAAATTAATAAGGCCATCACGATGGGAACTAATTTTTTATTTAAATCGTGACGTCCCCATAACCAGACTAATGTGACAGTCGTGATGTGTTGTATGAGTAAAATATTTGACTCCAGACATTTTTGTATATATTTCCAGTCAAACTCTGCACCTCTTGCTCCAAACCACAGTAGTAAAGCTCTTGTCAATATAACCTGAGAACAATTTATTTTGTTATTAAGAATATTAAGTTATAATCAAAATGATTTGAATAGCAAAAATATAAAAACAGTAACCTCAGCACTAGCCCATCCGATTCCTGCAGTTAAAACTTTGGAATGACCTTTGCCTGGTATTCGAGCTAGCACAATATACATGCCAACTAAATCGGCTACGTCAACTGTAGATTTTAAGAATTCCTATATCAAAAACATAAGAAATAAACGATTGCGCTTCATAACATTTCTTATTTAAAGAAAAATGATAAAACAAGTTATATTTACGCCTAAGAAATCAACCCCGCTGGTAATAGTTTCACTATCGGTGTCTGGAAAGAAAGTAGCAAGTACAAGCATTTTACAAAGTTGTGTAAAAACATATACACCGCCAGCCTGAATACATTTCCAGAATGCTCCATATTCAGATCTATAATATAAAATGAGTACATATCAATTTCTAAATGGTAACAGTAAACATCATCATATGAATACTGAATAAAATAAAACATTTGACATGTAAGCCACAATGTAGAAAACTAAGAATACATAATTTAATTAAATAGAAAACATAACCTCAATATTAATACTATACTTACAGTCCTGAATATTTATATGCCATCCAATATGGAACGTAAACAAGCGCTAAGCAATTACCGAAATGATATAAAGTCATTTTTATATACTTTTAATATAAAACACAATTCCTAATCTGTCCTACTTATTAACAACCATTACCAACTATGGCACACTTTACAACTGTCAAATGATAAGTAAAATATATTAAACAACTATATATATGGCCATTATCCAGAGTGATATATATTTAATTTTACTACAAGTGAACATTTTTTCCTATAAATTTCAACGTCAAATAATTTATAAAATAATATTTCATAATAATAATTTATAAAATTTAATTTAAATCTAAGAATTATATTTCAAACAAATTTTTAATTATACCTATATATAATTTAGTTTATATACGATAATTTTCTTATAGTTTATTAAAATTATCTGAACAATTGTTAAAACAAACATATTAATTATTCTATATTTGGCAAAATAATTTTATTAATTGAAAAAATTATATTCAATAATATATATTTCAAAATTTAAAATTTAGAGAATTATACAATTTATATAACAAATCAAAAAATTAAAATGAAGTACTTTTTATTTGTTATTTATTAATATCAAAAAGATTTCAAAACTTTTACTGGATTAATAAAAAAATCCAATTGGAATTTAGTTCACAATTGACAGATGGACGTTTGACAATGGCGGCATCAACCCTTTGGTAAACTCTTATAAAAAATGTGTAAAAGATAGAAGGGGTTTATTTTTTATAGAAAGGGTTGTTATAAACACGGTAGGGGATATGTTTTACCCTTTTTTATGGATAATGTCCAATCACAGATTGTATTATTTTAACAGTTACTATCTGCTTCAAAGGTATCAAAATTTTGAATTTTTGGTTATAAAAAGTTTGTTTATAAGGATATTTTTTTACAAGTTATGTGTATTTTGATTATCTACTTTTAAAATAATTGAAAATTATGTTTAACTTACATCAATAGTGTGTTGATATAGAAAAAGCAAGGGTTCGGTGAAGTCGGTGTACGGCTATTGAAAGCCGAGGGTTAAAAAATATTCAACCCCTTCAAAATGGCATTTCTTTGAATGTGTTTGTATAAAAAAAGGATAGGGTTAGTTCTGCCTTTTCATTTGTATATAGAGTTTCAAGTTAAACGACCGGAGTAAGCATCGGAGCTCTCCGACGGACCGATAGTCAGTTCACCGCGGACGCTCCGTGGAGAAGATTGTGGTGAAAGTAGACTATTGATGGCTGTTTTAAAATATTTTGAGAATATTATACACTCGTGAACGATTAATTACATTTATTTTTACATTTATATAATTTTTTAATAAGAAATTTTATAAGTTTAGTAAATATGTTGTACTATATTAAATCATTGAAATATGGAAGTTTTTCAAGGAATATATTCTAAATAATGTTTTTTAAAGCAATTTTTATTCTTTATTTTTGGGGATTTATATAATTTTTATAAAATTAGTGTAAATATTGTGCATTTCATTGGATTTCAGTGTCAATTTGGATATTTTTTTTAATGATTGGAGTTTTTCATACTAAATATCTAAGGTAAATATATGAAATACTAAAACCTATTACTATATTTATTTATTGTAATTATATTTTCATTTTTAATAAATGTCTAAATAAAAAAGTATGCATTTTTAAATTAATAATTATGTGCTTTTTGATAAAATTCATACTTACATGATATTGAACAAAATTTTTATAGTTAATATTTATTTTTTAAGTATATTTGTCTGTTTATCATTTTTATATTTTAACAATAATTATATTTTATATATTTTTTATAATTATATATAATTCTTATTTATTTTTATTCCATTCAGATAAAATTTAATAGCTATTACATATCAGAATATTTATATCAATTTAAAGGGTTTAGTGGATAAAATTATTTATTATAAATATATTAAAAATAGTTTTATACCACACTGTTGTAAGATAAATAAATACGTAAGTATTATTTTGTATAAATTGTGGTTAAATTTTAATTTCAAAAACCTACTTTAATATGAAAAAGGTTAACCATATATATTTATATATTAGAATAATATTACTTTTATTATTGCAGTAAAAATATTAAACATCGAATATTTATTATATTGAACTACAATTATAATTCAACTATTTTATTTAACATTTTTGTTTTATCCTAAATATGAACTGTTTTGTATGATTTAAGCTATTAATCAAATAGTTTATTTAAATCATATAATATATATTGTATTTTATAATTAATTATTAAATAGCATAGTATTATTAACATTATGAATATTCTAAAAAAATGATATTTTATTAATAATCAATTTTTATATTTTTAAAAGGAATATTTTATTGTTGAATTTAATTTTTCAAATTTTCTGTAAAAATATAAAATTATGAATAATTATTATTTTTTTTAATAATAACAAAAAATATTTTTGTTTATATATAATTGTCGCATTATACTAGTGAAATTGGTTTCGTTTAATGATTTATTTGTCTATATTATATATTTCAATTTATTTTTGTTCCAAAAATTTGCCTTTTTTTATATTTCATTTAAAATTTTTGAAAAATATAAATGTAAATTTTATAATAATTTCATAGTATATTTATTTTATTTTAGATGATCTTAAGTGCAATGATATATATATATATATATATATATATATATATATATATATATATATATAAATATAAAAGTGATATATATTATATATATATATATATATATATATATATATATATATATATATATATATATATATATATATATATATATATATATTAAAGTTCTGTTAATTTTGATTTTATTTTTATAATAAAATTTGTAATATCAAAAATCCAATATTTTGATAAATAATATATTTTTTTAATTCTATAAAAGAATATATTGTAATACCTTAAAAGTAGTTAATTTCCTTCGTATACGACTTTATTTAACCATTCAACTTCATTAAGATTTTTATTGAATAGTTGATATTTTACTCGATTGTCTTGCATTAATATTGTTCACAGTACTAGCGATGTCTTTGGTTAATTTTTTTTATTATAGTCTATGTCTATAAAAATGAATTATATCTATGATATTAAAATGATATTTTTTTGATTTTCAATCATCATTATATATACGTACTGAAAAATCGATTTATTATATCATTATTGGAAATCATGAATTCCATTTATATATACTTATTTAATGACAGTCATAATTTGGAACCATAGTTCAATTATATGTAATAAATTTGGGGTAAAGTGGATGAGAAATAAAATTTTTACTTTTTATATAATTTATTTACATAAATTTATTATTCATGTTATATAAAATTTATAAATATTTTATAAACACATCGTTATTTTACAAATATAAAATAATTGTGCGAAGTGAAAACAATCAAGAATAACACTAAAAAAAAAAAGTGAATATGAAAATTGTCACAAATTTTTTTACATACTGCAAAGAAAAGATACATAATATTATTGAGGGGTAGAAAAGCTTTATCAGTGAGAGCTTAGTCATAGCTTTGATGGGGTCAAGAGGGTCGAACGTTATACTAAAATGCGTCTTTATTTTAATACGTCTACTCTCTACCCTAATATAATTTATTACTTCACTTTATGCGAAACTCATATATTCGCCTGACAATAAAGCCTCAGGGTGAACGACATTCTTCCGAACTATTTTTTTATATGCCATTTTTTCCTGTTTTTCCTCTTTTTTTCTTCTTTTTTTATTTCTGTCTTCTGGCCTTCTTCCGCACGAATGAGATTATCTTATCTCGCGAGAAAGAATTACGAGCCGCTCTTGAATTTGTTTTTTTTCCTAGATGTAATAGTTGATTTTCACCAACATAAAATTAAAGAAAATGCATATTTTTTTCTCATTATTGTATAAAATTAGCTTTTGAATATTTTTTCTTAAATGTATTTGATTATATAAAAAATATTTTAAATTTGATTATATACTCGTATTTAATTTTCAAATTATGATATAATTTATAAGTTATATATGTTTAATTATAATATATTTATTATTTTTTTACACTACCCATAATTATTACAATATATAGTTTTTAATCACAATATTTGAAGTATACAAATAAATTTTTAAATTTTGATTGTATTAAAATAAAGTTCTCTACGTGGCAGACTCTTCACGGCAAGAAAGGCGATAATTTATCTGTAAAAAGAGGATCGGGAGAGGGACTTTGTTTTCATCCCCCAGGACGTGTCCATTGTGCTTCAGCGACACAAAACTTGGGGATAAAAAATGTCGCTTCTGGGAGTTTGCATCGGAGCCTAAGCCGTTTTCGATAAGCCTCGATCCCCACAAGCAGAGCGCAAAAACCCTAGCCACGGCCCTGGCCGCTGGCTTATATGCTAAGAGACCGTCCCCCCCCCCGGCTCGCCTTGGGGATGCGTTATTTTTTTATGTATTCTGGAGGGGAAGGTGATAGATATTCTTTAGGACAGTGGTGGCTTTCTTTCTTTCTTCCTTTCCTTCTTTTTTTCTTCCGTTACTTTTTTTTTACTACATCCTCATCTACACTTTTCCCCTTTTTCTCCCGAAGGGTGTCTTGCGATCGTTTTTCGCGAAAATGTGACGCTCGAAAAGCAAACATAAGTTGCCCTGGGCGATCGTGTTTATTCTAGATTTTGTATTTTTTTTTCTCGTATCAATTTCTTTATCTTCACTATTTTATTTGTTGCCATAATTAAAACAATATATATATTTTAAATTAATATTATATATTTTAATAATCAAATGACATTATTTTTTATAATACAAATTTTCGATTGCTTTCATTATCTTTCAAATTTTTATCTATAAATTGAATATTTCTTTCAGAATGGAAAAGGTTGATTTATTTTTATATACTTGCATAATTATTTTTTTAGATATTGATATTATTATTTTTAAATGTTAATAAGGATTGTAAATTATGTAGCTTCTAAATTTTATATTATACATTTGATATAATAATTTTATCATATTGAAAAAAAATATAAAATTTCAGGCATTTCCTGTAACATATGCATCGGTATATTCACACGTACAAATACATAGAAAAAAAAAATGATGTAAAATGTATAACGCGGTAGTCCAGTACATAGGAAAAGACGTTAGTTTGATGTGTGACAGGTTCGTCCTCGTGTCGACGACACGGCATAATGCGAATTTTATTTTTATTTTATGCCCATTCTTGACATAACCCCGAATGATATTTATGTGAGTGGGTTCTGGCGGAAGATATGGGGAGATAGTCGCTCATTCCCCCGAAAACCTTCTGCGGCTCACACCTTCGAGAGCCAGGTGTCGTCCATTTTTATGAGGGGCGGTTTTTCGGAGGACTACACCCTGGGCCGGGGGTGTTGTTTCGTGTCTTGTACGCATTATCCTGAAAATCTCGCTTTCTTTTTTCTTTTTCCGCGTCACCTTGTCGTCTTTCACACGAGTGTTTCTCGACGACACCTTTGACTCGAATGACGATGCTGTGAAACGAACGGGCGTCGTGAAGATATTCCACGGTTTACAGCCGCTTGAATTGAATTTTATGTCCCAATTGGTGACGATTCAAAAATATCTATTGTACCATATTATATTTTAAAATTGGCATTTTTTATTATTATATTAACTAGAAAACGTATAAACTTGCAAATATATAAAGCATTTAATATTTTTATTTGAACTCAAGACAAAGACCATATTTATATCCATTGCTGGTTTAAATGACAGTCTCTATTCTTGGTCTGAAACGTTCACAAGTGTGTTTTAATGATTAATATGGACATTCTTAAATAGAGTGTCACTTTGTGATGTGATTTCTTAGTGAGTATTTTAACTATTCTGCATGCATAGAAGTTTGAACTATTGTAATATGGATTGTTGAGGTTTTATTTATTTCAATTAAAAATGCTGATGTTGTTCATATATACGGCTTTTCAGCTTATATAGTTTACATTGTGTTTATCAGAATATGTAAATAATTTTTGTGATATTTTCTGATATAATATTTAATATGTGAGCATCTTTAAGGTCGCGAGTCTGTATTTATTCATTCGAAAAATAATATCAGAATGTAAAATTAACAATTTGTCGTTGTAAACGTAAATATGTGTAGATAGGTAACTGTCAAATATAAATGGTTTATTATTTTTTTATTTACGTGTATTATAATTAATATTAATTTTTAAATATATTATTATAAAGATGTGACTCATATATATATATTTTTTGAAATTTTATTTAATATAATATTATATAAGGTATGAGGGATAGTACAGAGAAAAATTCGATTAAGACGATAATGCGGACGATACGATATGCGAATATGAGATATGAGCGCGCGCGTATAAAACTCACTCTCCTATATTGAAAAATGTATCGGATAAAGGGTCTGATCCTCTATAAAAAAATACGTGACCCCTGTCTCGAATAAATGAATACGAAAAACGCGTTGCCAGCATTAAGTTATTCCGGGTGAGACCCGAAGCATGTTCCTGATGGATGCCGTAATATCAAAAAGCCCTAGACTTCGTGGACTTTGTTTTCGTTTCATATTCCATTCATTTTACATGTATTTCGAAAAATCGAATCGGAATTCCTAGATATAAAGCTATACTTGTATGATGGATATGTTTTTTTTTTAACTCTTTATTTGTATATTATTATATCAGTTGTGTTTTTTTTTCAGGTGAAATTTCTTTTTATTTATCGAATCTATATTCTTTATTATATTTAATAAAAATGTATTTGAAGTATGAAAAGAAAATATTTTGTATATATATGGAAGATTGAAATTGATTTATAAAAAAAAAAAAATAATTTAAAGAGAATAAATATTTATATTTAAAGTCGGAATCTGCTATATTTTTATATAAAAAATTATCATTCATATAAAATCAAAATTGGCTAATTTTAATATTGATTGTTCAACAGTTTCTATTTGCACATCAAAGATAAAAAATCGAACCACCTTCAAAATAAAGCGATCATATTAAAATGAATATATTCATCGTTTCGTTTCTGCGGCGATTTAATTTTCGATTTTTATAAAGCGTCGATATTCCTACGCGGGAGGGGGTGGGGTGGGGGTGGGTGTTGGTGTTTTTATTTATTCCGCCTTCTTTTTTTTCTTTTTTTCTTTCAGGATGAAGGCTTTTTTTCAGCAGGTCTTCGGCGTCGACCTCTCGCCATCTCATACAGTATTCAGGACGAGAAATATAGCTCCATCTACCTAGGCTGGTCTCCCATTCTTATATACACGTGGCTCTCTCTCTACACGCATATCATCCATCGGCATATCCCAAATACGACCCTGGTCAAATCCGTGCCAGGTGTCCTCAATCGTTTGCGCGTTCCGAACTTAAAAATATTTAAATCTTTTCATATTATTTTTTTATTACACATATTATTATTATTTTTAATATCGTATTTAGAAATAATAAAATATTAAATTATTATATAATATTTATCAGTGAAAAATAAATATCGACTTAAATATAAGTAGATATTTAAATCGTTTTATTTTTTTTTTAATATCGATAAAAGGTTTCTTATTTCTGTTCTTTGAATCATATGTATACATCGTTGGATATGTTCTCCATCCCCTAAGTCGGATCGACAGAATTCGAATTTCCAATAGTCCCAGGGTCGACTAACCCTCCCTTCTATCACGGCCACCTTCTTCAGACCTTAAGGACACCCCCTAGATTTAACTCCACCCTTTTCTTTAGGGCCAGAATATGTTACGGACGATGGGCAAAGAAAGAGACGCTAGTATGGATGGATAAAGGATAGGAACCACTTAAAACTTTGTAATTGGCCGAATTGGATCTTTGGAAAGCCAACAATTTTAATATATATACATGTAAATATTTTGAATACTTTATATATATATATATATATATATATATATATATATATATATATATATATATATATATAAGTTACGTTTTATGTATTTTATTCAATTACATTTCTTCATTTTTAAATGGATTTATTTTTGGCTGATATAAATTGAATGATTTAAAAATATAAATAAATTATTTTTTGAATTAATAGTCGAATATTAATTTAATAAAATCATATTTTAAAAAATTATAATAAAATAAAAGTTATCAAATAATATATTTTGCACTGTGAATTAATTAACTATATAAATAATTAAAAAAATATATAGTAAAATATTTTAAATTGACATTTTTCGAATGGATTCTTATAAATATATAATATATACGATTTACGCACTTATATACTTATAAATTTCCACATACGAACGTTTCTCTTTCTAAGGGTTGTTACTAATGTTATTTTTCAGGGATAACTTTGCAATTCTAATACATTTTCCCATTACGTTGCGAGCACATTCTAATCCGACGATTTCGACTGAAGCGTTTCCCTTTTTTAGATATATATATATATTTTTTTTTTTTCTTTCTTTCTTTTTTCTGACTTCTGTAAGTACCACTATCACCAATACTGTTGCAGTTACAGTTTTCTTTTTTTATTTTTCTGATTTAACGATTGATAGAATAGACTATCCCATACTATTTCCGATGTGAAACGAGAAGCCTAGTTCAGTGACGTGTCTACTTTAAAAAAAAATAAATGTATAGTCACTGTTTTTTTATGTTATATATTTTGATTTATTAAATTATTATTATATGGATTTTAAATACTTTTTGTGGAATTAGATTTTACTATTAGATTCGAATATGATATTTTATTATTTCTATTTTACGATTAAATATATAATATATCCAATAATGTAGAATTGTTGTAAGGTGTCGGTGAGTCGGTAAAGGGATATTTAGGGCGCAAAAATTATGAAGCAAAAATATCTATATAATGATAAATTTAAATTAAAAAAAATAATAAAGAGAACTGCTGAAAATCGCATAATGTAATTAGATATGAAATATTGATTTTTAGCAAATTATAATAGATATTTGAACATAAAAAATATAGATTCGATTTGATAAAAGGAAAATATATAAAAATTCAAAAATAATATTAATAAATAAATATTAAAAGTGTGACTATTTTTAGTATTCATTTATTTTTTATATTAAATTTTATTTTAATATTTATCAGACAATTGTAAATTTTATTTATCGTTCCAAAAAAAAAAAAATAAAACTATTACTGATATGTATTTTTTTTTACGTTACGCCCCTGAATCGAGTAAACACACATCCTCAGAATAAGATTTACTAACCTACGTATGCACAAACTGGCCCCGGGCTTTAAATATTTGAGTCCAATAAAAGTTGTTACATTGCGATTCGCTTTTTCCCGTTCTGGAATAGGGACCCAATAGTGGAAAAATAAAGGGATGCAGGGTTCGGAACACGATGAGAAGGAAAATGCTAGATTCGTGTAAATCGTACAGCGCGATTTTTCGCATTATATTATACTTATGTGTTGGTACGGTGCAAATCGGAAAAAAATCGGTAAGCCGAATCGGGAAAAATAAGGAAAATTGTACGTGTTTCGATATGCATTCGATTTTTTATATGTTTGAATTCAAATACGCCAGTGGACGTGAACCTTTTTTTTTCGTATATTAAAAATATCTATAAATAGAAATTGCTTTATTTAGATATTAGAATGATTTAGTAAATATATTTTTTTCAAATAAATTTATGTTGTATTGTATTTATACGTTGACTTATAGGTGTTGAATGTAATTTTCGCATATAATTCGACCGACGCTATATGGACAATAATTTCAAAATAATGGGGAAAATCGTTACGGTACATTTTCTTGGAGATTTTCCAGCTTCGTTTATCGTCCATGAAATCGAAGTGTCTACATTAAAAATTGACAACTTTATATGCAACACATACATTTAAGTTTTTTTTTTTAAATAAAAATTATATAATTATAAAAATATGAATTAAAATTAAAATTATAAAAATTTATTTGTATGTAAATAAATTTTGACGAAAAAAATGGTTGATTATTGCTGAATTATACACATAAATATCAAATATCTGAACGCGGATGAAAGATCAAACGATTTTTCAGATTGAGTTTGATTAGCTTCTGATCTTTTCGTTTTGCTTTTATTTATATAAACTTATTTGTACCATGAAAAATTATGTACAATAATATAAATATGAGATTATTGTTCACAATAATCTAATAATTATAATATTGAATATGAGATTTATTGATTATAAATAAATAAATGAATTTTTATATGTATAAATACAATATATTATAATTTATTAGTTTTTATCGTTTTAAAAAATATTTTGGAAAAAAATTAGAAACAGTTTAATATTGATACATTTTAAGTGGAAATATATTTTAAAACCGATGAAAGGGGGGTACTGTAAAATAGCCACTGTTGCGTCCAATCGTAAAGTGAATTTTACAAGGGGGAGGCGCCCCCTCGGGGGGCGACGACGTCCGGCTTTAACTTGAAAGGAATGCGAGCTTTGTTTTGCCGGCTTACCCCTAGCACCGTAGTGAGGGATGAACGAGGGTCCGAGAAGATGATAGACCATCGAACCGAGAGTTTCATCTCTTTGAAGAAAAATGCGATTTACCGAATAACTTTATCGCTTTGACCACTCTTCGCAATTACGCGTCCGAGTGGCAGTTTTCCTGCGCGAAAGCTCCTTTTTGCCTCGTCGGCCAAAGGAGCGAAGGTTTTTCCACGGTGGAAAGACGAGGAAAGGACAAAAAGACGGAACGGCCCGAGCGAAAAGGATAAACGGACGAAAAAAGAAGAAGAAAAAAAATAAAACAAAGAGAAGAATCGAAATGGGAAAGATTCGATTGTTGTTCTTTTAAATAAACGGAATTCTCCCTTTCTATTGAAGAAAACGGACGTTTTGACGTCATTAAAATTGTACTTGTTGATCGATATCAAATTTTTACGCTATATATTATATAAGAAAAAAACACTTTTAAAATTTATTTTATATATATTGTGTAAAAATGTTTTAATTATATTTAAGGTATAAAAAAGGAAAATTTTATGAACGGAATGTTAATTTTTTTTTATATAAAAATGTATATTTTTATTTATAATTTAAATTATTATATTTGAAAATTATATTTTATTTTAATAAAAGCAAAAATTAAATTTATAGTATAATATTATAAAATTTTATATACAGACGGTTTAAATTATGATGAAAAAATTTATACGATAATATAGTTCAATAGTTTCAGAATAAAATCATATAAATGATAATCTGAAGAATCGTACTCAGTACATTTTGTAAACTGTATAAATATGTAAAATTCTAAGATATCGTGAATACGAATATATATATTGAATTTGATCAAATGAAGCATTTTATAAGAATATGTTGGATATATATATATATATATATATATATATATATTGGATTTGTTTGATTTTGATTTTCCATGTGATCACTATGTATGCATAGTATGTAAGCGTACGCATTGTAATGAGAAATATTCGACACTTTCGTCTCTGGATATGGGCGCGTGTATACGAAAGCGTCCCTCACCCTTTGAGAAATACGGACAGGGGTTGCCAACCGAGGTCCATGCATGATGCATGAGGTTCGGCCGACACAGGAATCCACTCGGTCTCGTCTTTGAATGCGTGAACACGCGATCGGAATATTAAGCGACGGCGATCATCATCCCTACGAGGCTGGATTTGTGCTCTCCGGTAATATATTTCCGTAGGCACGTTTAAAAAGAGGGTTGGGGATTGGTTGTTGGTTGTTCGTGGTGCGTGTTGTGAAGACTTCGAGGGCGGTCTCTTAAGATTTTGATTTCGCTATGAAAGAATCTGAATAAAGCTAACATCTGTTTATTTTCATCGTTTGATTGATTATCTGTCAAATGTGTAGTCCTCAACACGTTCGTTTAACGTGTAGCAGGTCATGAGTTCGAATTCTCGTATTATCTAGTTTTTCCCGCATTTCGGTTCAAATTTTATTTTTTTATATATAAAAATGTTTTTATTTACGTTTTAAAAATCGACATTTTATCTATATTCTTCTTTTTCATAACACTTTCAAAGAGTTCTATTGACGAACTGTTGAACCAACGAAGAAGATTTTTAAGCCACGAGTTTTGACGTCTTCCTATTGATCTTTTCCCCCGAATTTTTCCTTTCAAAATTATCTGATGAAGCCTATATTAATCGTTTCTCAAAATGTGGCTGAGGTATTGATTTTTTTTATTTTAACCGTTTTCAGTATTTCTGATTTTTTTTTAACTTTATCCAAAACTTTCATATTTGTTGCTTTGTCTATCCAAAATATTCTTAGTTAGTTTTTCGGTTCAAGGGTCTAGTGTCCATGTTTTAGCACTATGCAGAAGAACAGGAAAGACATCTAAGTATACGTATTTTTAGTTTCATACTTGTGCTCTTCAATGTTAAAAACTTTTTCATGTCTATGAATTACATTCTGGTTTGTTCTATTCTAGAACGGATTTTCTTGAGGGTCATAGGTTGCTGTAATGTATGTCTCCAAGTATTTATAGAACGTTACTTGTTCAATTTTATCTATAGATTTAGCTTTTCATATTTATAAAAAAAAAAACTATGAATTTAAAATGAAAAAAAAATTAAAACTGTTAAATATGGTATATTAAAAATATTTTTATATAGTTTGTCGCATATAATATACTTTCAGTAGTGTGGAGGGTAGTGGAGAGGAAGAAAATATTATTTTTCGACTCTGTAAACGTCTTTACCATTATATTTATGATAATGACCGAAAGTTTTCCTATAAAACCTTTGTGAAATTCGTATATAAATAATATTGTATTAAAATACAAACGTAATAAAATGCTGATATTGTTCTTGCTGCGGACGACAAATGGCATATATGCCATTATATTGATTTAGCTCGTATTGAATTCAAGAATTGCCAGTGAAATATCGTACATTTATAAGAAATCATCATATCGTAAGTGTGTTTGAAGATTTTGCGTGAAATATATTCGCGAATAGTATTTTAATATAGTGAACATAATATAATGAGATATTCTTTATTGTTGTTTGTTTTTTTTTTATTATTTTCAAATTTCATTGTTATATATATGGAATAATAATATAAAAATATGAAATACGTTTATTGCGGAATCATATATTATATAAATAATAATTTTATATTAATATTAATCGAGTTTGGTTGAAAAAAAAATACATGACAAATTTTAATAATTATTTCAATTAAATAAAAATAATATTTCATAGTTATTACATATTGAATTTTTTATATAATAATATAAATGCATAGTTTTAAATATATATATATATATATATATTATTATAATATTTGAATAAAAATTCGATATTCACATCTTTAACTAAATCTTCAAGAGCCATATATACTATTTCTATAGAGACGGCAAATCTATCCACTCTTCAACGTTGTCCCCCCCCAGAAATAGTAAAATATAATGGTAACACTACATCTATACACCTACACAGTTATAAAAATACTTTAGCGTAATCTAAAATTGTATATATATATATATATATATATATATATGTGTGTGTGTGTGTGTGTGTGTGTATTATTAGTATTTGTATTGTCGGTGCAAATGCATCTCGTGTACATGTAGCGTTATTGTTGAGTCGAATTTGTGGCCATTGTTTGTTATTCATGTGTCACGAGTGTAACGGACGTGTGCGGGGGAGCGTGAGCAATCTGCCACATTTCTACCCTCTTTTGGAAACAGAATACACTCACCCCTAGTGTCCATCCCTTAAGACTGTTCTGACCTCGCCATCGTCAAAACGCCGCCTTATGCGACCAGCGACGGTACGGCTTCAATAACGAACTACGACTATTATTTATAAATTTAAAATCCATTCAGATATTTTAAAATATATTTTGGTTCATGTTAAATATTTTAGTGTTTACGATTCAATTTTGCTACAATTTCCTTCCATTTTGATAGTTGACCATACTTTTCGTCATCATAATTACACATGTATATAATAATTCTAAAGTAATTTTTTTTATATTGATTTCTAAATATTATACTAAATTTATTATATTTATTAAATATATAAAAATAACACGAGTACTTCTACTGTTAATACATAATTATTTTTAAAACTAACAGGCACAAAAATTAATGATACGTCATTATCAATATTGTTATTATAAGATTGCTAATATTATATATGAAATAAATTTTGTTAGTTTTTTTATTTAAAGGTTGCAGCAAATCCCTTTTTTTTACGAAACGCACTAAAAACGAATCACATTCTAAAAATCACCTGCATATATTTCTTTTCACATATAAAACACAATGAATTATTTATTTATTTATTTCTTTAGAATTTTACTACAATAAAAATGGTCGACAGATTAAATTAACGCAAATCAAAAAACGTATTCAACGTCAAACACCATAAAGCGCACAATTGTAGGGTAAAATGCTCGGATTAACAGTGGATTTTGCAAGGTTGTCCGTCAAAACGAAAAAGAATCCTGTATGATTTTCCCATAAAAATCCTCCCCCACAATCTTATTTTTTATATTGTTACATCGTGCACTTTTATTATTCGACCCTTCGGAATTTAAAATTTTCATAAAGTCGCTTTGAATAAGCGAACGACACGTTGACCCTTCACAGCCTGCGAGTTATACGTGTTGAGAACGCTCACACTTGGGGTCTGACACACCCCCTCGTGTATTTCTTTCGTGTTTCGTAGAACTTAACAGGTTTAAGCAATTTTCTGGCGTTTTAAATTAGACAGGGGACGAATTACCGTCCGAGCGAGCGCGATGATTCGTTTGACCCGTTTCGGGGTATGCCACACCCCATGTCCAGATTTTATAATGCGATCGTATTACCGGGATGTTCTTGCGTAATAAACGAGAAATTTGAGGGACTTTTTTTTTTCGCATCGGTTACAAATGAGGTGTTTTCCCATGGGGGATCAATTTTTTTCGTATTCATGACAATTGCATTCGCGGTCTGTTGTAAGGTCGAAGTAAAAATGGACGCAAAAAAAGCATATCGTTTCTTAAAACAGGTGTAAATATTTGACGGCGGTTCGCATAATAAGCCGGACAATTGAGTCTTAACTATGTCTATTGTGTGTTTGCCTGTTGTGACTCAGTTTTTTTTCCATTCTTAGTCTTGATATTGTGCAAAATTGGTGCGCATTGAAGAAATGTAAAAAAATTCTATGAAATGTTAATACTTTGTTAAATTGTGTTTACGCGTAAAATATACGTTTTTTTCATTTATATTGAAAAAGGAAATAAAATACAAAAAAATGATTACATGTTACTTAGTAGTATATTTTATAGTTGTCGAAATTTATTTGTTGAAACTAGTCTAAATATGCGATACAAAAATGGGTATTAAAATTGTGGAACTAGTATTTCAATAAAAATTATTATTTAAATAAAAATATCCAAACTTGTTTTATGGCATACAATATTAAAAAAATAAAAAAATTATATCACACTTTTATTATATAATATTATAAATAAATATATGAAAATTCAAAATATATTACTATTTTTTTTATATTTTGAATTTGTATATAGTGTAAAATGATATAGAAAGGGTTCGCATTCGCCATTATGAATTTTATTTCGTATCCCGTGTATGTATTATAAATGTCATATTATATATACATATTTATATATGGTGGAAGTGCGATAAAAGGGTTAAATCCGAAACTGTATGTATACATATACGTGTCGCATTTCAGCCCTTAAATGATTGATCACGCATTATCGGCTTTTGCCATTGTATACTTGAAAAAGTAATGGCGTATCGCGACGCCAATAACTCTAATCAAACATTGTTCTTACTATGCGAAAGTGATGAATCACGCGAAAGGTGAGGGGAACGGCGAAGGGGAGGGGAACGAAAAAGGCCGTCGCTTAAAGGGTTAAACGAATGGGAAGAGTTTTTCGTTGCGGATGTTACGTAAATTTATATATTTTTATATATACATATATACAAATTAATTTAATATTATATAATTGATATCGATATTAAAAAAATATTATATATAAAAAAAATAAAACGTAGCTTTCGAATCAGATTTGATATTTTAACGGCGGTAAAAAAAAAAGTAAACGACGACCGATATAACTCATATTTAATTATTTTAACAGTTTTCCGCGTCGTAAAGTCGGAGCTTTTCCCTACTTTTACCGATACGACGAATAAATATGTGTATCAGCACAATTTTTTTTTTTGCGTCCGCCATAAAAACGGCGGCCATGTTGAATCGTATATTGGCGAGGAGGTCGAACAAAACGGGGCACAGGTACACAGGAGAACGGTGATTGTAAAGCTTAGAAAGCACATTTTTACTCCCCCCCCGCCCTTCGTCGACGTTCACCCTCTTCCCCCCTCGAATATATACATATGTATTTTGTGCGAATATATGTTATAGTGAAAGTCGTAGAAAAATAATTATATATTTTTAAGCTATTTTCAATTGAAAAAAAAATATTTCGTTTTGTCGATTCGAATCGATAGTTTATTATAATAAATTAGAATATAAAATATACTGATGATTTATTTAAATCACGGTTTCTCAATCTGTTATACATAATATATTTACATGAAATATATAGAGCTTAATTTAAATACATACTATATAAAAATTTTATTTTTTTAATGATGACTTAGTAAATATTAAAATTATATTAAAAAAAATATTAAAATTGTTTTTTTATTAATTTAAATTATATAATAAATATTTACGATTTTATTTTTTTATTTTATATACTATTTCAGTTATATAAATACTAAATACACATTTGTTGATATCTTTAATAAATAAAAAAAATATTACAAAGTGCGTCATAAATAGCATGATTATTAGTAGAATTATTAATTTATGTTACTTTTATAGTATTAGCAATTTAATTTTATAAACTGAATATATATAAGTGTGTACTTCTAATAACCTAGTGTATTATTATGTTATATATATATATATATATATATATATATATATATATATATATTCAATGACGACGTGGAAAATTTACAATAGGAACTCGAGAATATGTTTAGTATGATTGTATTAATGAAAGTTTATTAAAAAGAAATGAATTATAATATATAAATATCTAGTAAATGTATACAGATAAACAGTGTTAAATCATTAGTATTATGGAAGTGTGTAAAGATTGAAAATTTATTCTTTGACGGTAACATATATATATATATATATATATATATATATATATATATATATAATGTATTCACGGTTGATTTGAATAAAAAGCACAAGTGTTGCAGTGGTCGAATGGTCGTTGTTGTGTAGGCAGCAATCGATACTCAATATAGCATCGATTAGCCGACCACGCCCTGGCCATCCGTCTGGGTTGGCCATTGCAGTCGACAACCCTAATTAAATCACCACCTTATATTGACCACTTAACTGCCGTGCCTCGGGACAAAAAAAAAAGAAACCGCCTTCGAATCCTCGAAACCGCGACGATACGTGTCCGTTCTTTGGACGTTCAACGGGCGTCCAGTATGATGGACTTCCGGTGAAATGACGGAAGTCGTCTACGAAAATAGGATTTTATCTTTGATTTAAATTATACATTATATATATATATATATATATATATATATATTTTTTTTTTTTTTGTTTGAATAAATTTAGATTGATCAGGAATAATTTATAAATTATTATTTATTATATACACAATTAATATTGATTTTTTTTATATAATATGTTAAAAAAATATAATAGTATCTAAGGATTGTGCGTAGAATTGTACAAAAACAAATTATTGCATCCGAACTATAACAGAAAGAGAAAACCTGATTTATAAGGGTTGTACTACTGATAGTTTGTTTATATATATATATATATATATATATATATATATATATATATATATATATATATATATATATATATATATATATATATATATATATATATATATATATATATATATATATATATATATATATATATATATAGAAGTGCAAAATACCTTTTATACCTCAGAATTTTTATTGTATTATAATACTTTTGTGTTAATAATTTTAAGATTATTTTTTTTAAATATCGCCTATTCGATTTATATATTTTAATTATAAATAAATTAATATTTACGGTTAATCGATCAATTAATTAATTAGATCGTTTATATTGGATGTAAAATATTTTTGTATATTAAAATAAATTTTATAAAATTAAAAGTTCAATTTTAAATGAAAAGTTTACATACCATATATATTTATTATGATAATTTTATTTATAAAATAGAAATATCCACGAAGTAATTAACAAAATTTTCATTATATTTTATGACATCATTATTAATATTATATTATAATTTATTTTAAAAAAGATTAATTTTATAGATAAAATTATTATTTTTTTACATAAACATGTAAATGCTAATTTTGTTCGAGCACGTTTTAATCATATTTACTGTTATCAGGTTTTTTTTTTTGTAAAAAAATAATAATAATAAAATAAAATAAAAAAAGGTTTTCCGCCCCCGATAGAGTTCTAATTAAGCACTTGTGCTCCCTTTCGAACGAATAAATCCAATGGGGTGTTCCCGTTTCTAATGTGCTCGAGACTTTTCATGGGTCGTTATTACTTTCAGTGTGTAACGTCTTTATGTACACGTATATACGCGGTCGAGTATATTAAGCCATTTAATTAATTTTTATTGACGACAAATTAAATAAATATATCTGTTTTTTTAAATTAAATATATTTATATTAATTTAACACGAGTTTTATGTGCGATATTATATAAAAAAAAATATTTTGATATATATATATATATATATTTCGTTCATTATTAATTAATTTTTATATATTATATAAAATATATTAAAATAAAAAATAATAATCAAATTTTGAAGTTAATGTGTAAAATTTTCTATTTAATTATTAAAATGACGCGTAGTTTTTCTTTTGATTTTTAGTAATAAAATGTGCTGTAATATTCAACTCAAGTTCTTCTTTATATCAGTAAAAATAATATTTGTAAGTTTGGCGTGAAGTTGGCGATTTGACAATATAATAGAAAAAAATTGGCTTCTTGAAAAATCAAAAGAAATATTCAAACATAGAAATGCCGTTGCATTATTGGTTTTATTTTGATTTATTTAGAAAAATGGTATAAAAGATTGCTATGATTTATAAAAATAATTTAAGATTATTTCTTGATATATATTCGATAATGTATGGTTGATAATTTAAAGAATTATGTATGGGTGAATTTATCCTCACTTTTATTCGGTATAAGAGCATGTATATATATATATATATATATATATATATATATATATATATATATATATATATATATATATATATATACTTATATATATATATATATGGATAGAATAAAAGTGTGCGGAAAAATACACATTTTTTATGACGAAATGTTCGCAGACAAGTGTCACTCGACGCGTCAACGAGAAAAATTTGCGCGAATATTTTCTCGGCTCAAGTTTTCCACGCGATTTTTCCACGAGGGGCGCACGAGGGTCCATCAGCGTCTAATGTTTTGTATGAAAATAAAAAATGTTGGCAGTCGTCGTCGTCGCAAGAACCTACCAACGGATAGCGAGCATAGGGATGAAAAGTGGGCGCGAGGCGGGGTTGGGAGTAAGGGTGGAGGGATGAAATGAAAAAAAAAATACTAGGACCAGACCGGGGTGGGAAAAAAATAGGGAAAATGGGGTGTGTTCCCGTAAGTTTGGATACCCGTCCGCCATCAATTTTTTAGCCGCCGTTCAAATCCCTCGGCGACAGGAGGCCTCGCCAAAATAAATATTGCCCAGTTGATTTTCCGAATAATAAAAATCTTTCAAGAACAAACGTTCAACACGAATATATATATATATATATATATATATATATATATATATATATATCTGTGTTTCTATATATTATAGACAGGATAAATTCGTTTTTCATGGTATATTTGATAATTAATTGATAATAATTTTAAATTTATCATGATTATTTTTTATCAAACTATACCGTTTTTATTGGATTACAGTCAGTTCTTAACTTACGACGAGGTTCGGTTCCGCAACTTTGGACGTAACTCGAATTTTATATTATTTTTATTATTATTATTTTAGTTGATTAAGTAAATAACTACTATCAAAAATAAGTATGTATAAATATTATTCTGATTCATGGTTCATTATCACATGAGCAATCGATTGCAGAAACGTTCAAAATTATATTAAATATATATACATATATATGCGAAGAAAATTATAAAAAAATATGAATTTTTTTTATCATAATAATGAATGGATTATAAGTCGAGAACTGACTGTTTAAACATACTAATAAAATTTTAAAATTTTCATTAAATTGTTCCTTTTTTTTATCATATAAAAATAAAATAAAATTTATAGTATTATATATAAATATGATTACATAACAAAATATTATTCTTATATAAGTACCTTATATAATATAAACTTATATTGGTATGTATTGTATAAGGGAGCTTCGTATCAGGGAATGTAACAGTCCAGGAAAAAAAAAACATATATTATACCTTAAAGGTGAGCACTTTGTTTACACAGAGGGTGATTTATGATATTTTTCCAATTCGCTTTTATTATTCATGTTGTTGTGTACGTTAAATATTTGTACTTATTTGTTAAATTGAAAAATTATAAAAGCGCACTTGTATAAATATTATATATAATATATATATATAGATTGGTTGATTAATTGTAATATATATATATATTTTATTAATTAAAATATGATTTTATTTCGATAAAATTATATTTGTGTATTGGATTAAAGAAAAATGTTATATTAATTGAATAAGAAAATAGTGCTATATTTTAAGTTAATTATAAGGTTTTCTGCCAGAAAACTTTGGCTTAATATTTACAGAGAAAATTGGCTTACATAGATGGAAATAGAAACGATTCACTATTTTTAGATAAAAATGAAAACAGAATTAACATATACACGTAAAAATCATGCCGGTAATAAATTACAAGATAAGATAATGGAATTCGGGAGTGGTTACGTCTTCATCCCTTTCGTACACAGCGGGCGGTTCACCTCATGGGGGAGATGCCCTATCGTACTATGAAGAATGGTTATAATAGAATACGCACACGAACGAATGAAAATAACATATATAAAAAATGTATAAATAATATATAAACGGTAATATATTCGCGGGCAAAAAAAAAAAAAAAAAAAAGAGGCGGCAAAAGGATTGCAAAAAGCCGAATTCGATTTTGTTCCGTGGAGGTGAGCACGGCCATTTAGATTAAAAGCGTTGAGATTCATGGCGTATCGGCCGCCTATAAAGTGATACAGAGCCGTTCCAGGTTTGAGGGGTTGGTTGTTTCCAGAAATTTTCGTCCACAGGATACGAGCCGGCGGTTAATGTGGGCGGTTACAAGGATGCGGTCGTCGAAGGAATGGTTGTGGTGTTGGGCGTCGTCGGGCGGAACCGGGCGGGTTTGGGCGGCAATAAAAGTTGGCCGTAATAATGTATATAGTGTCCCTGTGGGAATAGGCCAAGATGCGAAACGAAGAATCCGCCATTCGATCATATGAAAATCCTCGCGCGTCCCGGAAATATTTATGGTGACCTTCTTCTTCGAAACGTACTCATATCTATGCCCCTTAATACTGACATATATATATATATATATATATATATATATATATATATATAACGCCATATTTATATTTATTTCATTTATATTGTTCAATAAGATCTCTATTTTAGTGCGATGCGATCTAAATTCGAACATATAAAATAAATTTAATCTAAATATATAGTACTGTTTAAATATTTTTGTATGATTATATATTATTTATGTGATATCATTTTAAATTTGATATCTTCATTGTGTATTTGAAAATTGTTTTCTTTTTATTACAAATTTAAATCATTTTAATGCACAATTGAGGAGTTGAAATTTTAAATATATTATATAATACGAATTAATTAAAAAATATTTTTTTTAATAAATTTATAGCGCAATTGATATTTTATTTTTTCTAAAAATATTATAATAAAGAAAGCGGATCTATTTTATGTACTTATATATGATAATTATACTAATTATTCATAATTAATATGTATTAATTATAATTATAATAGAGAAATAAAACACAATTGCGTATTGTTAAATGAAACAGTGTATGAATAAATGATAAAATACTGTCATTTATGGAATAGAATTAGAAATCTTTTTAAAATCAAAATTTTAATCCATTGTCTCGAGATAGAATTATATATATATATATATATATATATATATAATTTTTTATTCTTAATTTAAAATTAATATAATATACATACAAATTAATGTATAAAGCTTTACTATTTTAACATTTTTTTTTATATTTCTGCTTTTGAGCGGTTTTATATAAAATATATATAATTATTGAATAAATTTTTAAACTAAAGAAAAAAACAATTTTTGCTACCATTTTAGATTTTTTTTAAAATAGTATTTTCATATACATAATTGTTTTATTATATCATTTTGTGTATTATTATATAAGGATTACAAATTTAACTTTAGTAAACTTTCTGGCAAGTTTAATAAAGGTTTCAAAATTTCAATACCAAAAATGCAATCCGTTTTATGGCAATGCTGTTGCGTTTTAATTTAACATAAGAAAATCTTATCTTTATTTAAAATGTTTTCATTTTACACTTCATTATATTATATAAAAAGAGTATGAGAATTCGTTACAAAAAAAAAAAAATAACCCTTTAATAGTAATAAAAATTAATTTAAAAAAAAAATTAAATAAATAAAAGTGGCGCAAAATGATAATCAATCGTCCGATTGACGTATGCAAATTTCGGGCGCCCGAGGCGAACATTGCTTATCGATTCGCCAACGTCTCTGTACTTTCCCTTCCCCCTCCCCCGAATACTTGCACGCGTTCACGTGCGTGCATTCATATGTGTGTACATATGCAGGGATGTGCATGTCGGGTGCAGATTGGGGGCGGGGGAGACTGGGCTCTTTGGATCAATACCGGTCGCGGAGACCCATACATATTTATTATATGCCCCTTTACCTTTTACTTTATTTACCTACACATTATACGCATATAAAATATACGTATACAACAGAAACACAAAGGATATAAAATACGATATAAAAAAAAATAATTAAACGATCGATTCGATTATCTGTAATAATTATATATAATATAATTGAAAATTTGTAATATTGTTTTTTTTGATACGTACAGAAATTTTTTTTTTTTTTTGAAATGCCATATGCTTGCTAGATGATAGGAAAAAGATTAATTTTACGGTGGCACAAAAAAAAAATAGATATAAAAACGACATAATAGCATGCGAAATAAACATAAATGTGACTACCGTTATAAACGATATTAGTTTAAAAATATTGCGCGGAATTTTAGTAGGACATATTATTTATATATTATATACGAGAATAATATCTGAAGATTTTATAATTTTTTGATCTCACAAAAAAAAAAAATTATTCGATGATTTTCATGAAACATTATATTATTTTAATAATTTTAGCAATCATAATAATTCATTTTTTGAGTCTTTACTTGATCATAATGTGGAATCAAATTTTAATTAAGATCATTTTTATAATATAATTTTAATTCATTAAGTATTAGGTATTTTAAAATGTTGTATTTTTTATATTATTTCCAATTTTATTTAATTTGATTAAAATTTTCTACAAAATATGTGAATAATTTAATATTTATGATTAACTATTTTAGTAATTAAAATATTTTTAAAGCTAAAATTTAATTTATGTATTATTATTCATCTTAAAAGAAACCTTAAATGAATCTAATTATGAATTCTTACATTAAACTGTTTTCGTATGATAATTAATAATAAATAAAATATACAAAAATATATAAATATTGTGTGATTAGTTAGAAAATATTTATATCATAAAAATAAACTGATTAACTATTTCTATCAAAATATCGAAGTGAAAAGTAAAAAGATTAATATTATTTAGGTATGAATATATTTCTTATAAAAAATAATTAAATATATTAAATGTGAGAAAATGAAATTGGAACGAACGGTCAAAGTAGGACAATTTTAAATACGTAACATTCCCGTCTATATCTGGACGTATGGTCACCCTTTTTTATATCTATTATTTAGTATTGGAGTAACGTGTGACCGGTCCATTATTAGCATCGCGTGACACGAAGATGTTTACGATAATGAGAACACAATTCCAATTTCCGAAATTCGAATTTCGAATACTTTTTCATTGTGTATCGGAAGCGTTTATATTACGCTAAAGCGGCCTCGTAAATTATCCACTGCGCAAATAAAGTCGTTCTTTCTTTTTTCAATATACTCTTCACTATACGACATTAACGGTCTCGCCCTGTATATTGCGTTTTTTTTTTAAATTTAATATTAATATCACGGTGTATCGTTTTTAATTTTCCCGCCACGTTCTTCAAAAAATGTTTATTTATTTAATATTTTTTATTTCTGATATATTAATTTAAAAAAAATGTTTGAGGAGTTGCGATTTATTGCTAGTTTGCGTTTTCTCATATAAATAATCGTAATTTAAGCGTGTATGATGCGTTATGCGAACGTTTGTTTAAACGTATACGTTTCGATTTATATTATATGATTGCGTGTGAACGTGTATGGGCTTATTTATGGACATTTTTAAAATATTGCATTTCATATTTATTATATGTATATTCGTATAATTAGAGGATAGTTCAGTAGATTGTATAAATTTTAAAATATATATTAAATCTTATATATTTATAAGTGGTTTTGTAAGAAGTAAAACAAAAATATTTCATTAATTATTTTAGATCAAAATTAATATTATCAAGAGTATTCAATGTAAAATTTGTATAAAATTATATTTTCATTGCATTTTTAGAATTAATTTTATTCTAAAATTTTCGGAAAAATATCAGTGAATCATCGTACATTTATATCGAATATAATAATAACAAGATATTCGTTTGATATGCGCACCAAAGAAGTGAACACTTGCATAATTTATGCATCTATTTAGAATATGGATGATCGTTTTTCCCTATTTTTTTTTTCCACCCTTACTCCGAAGCGTCCCTTTGGATTCTGGTCGCTTCCAAATTATCTCAATTCTTGCATCGCTTCTATGCCCGTCCCTTCCGTAGAAGAAATCTCCCCATTTACAGGGCGCGGCTTCGACTATTAATTGTCGTGTGCACAAAAAAGCGGAGGGTCAATAATTGCCCTTCGGTTTCGCGCATGCATGCGATATTCAAATGTGCACAACCGTGCAATAATAAGTGTGCGAGTTCAACAAACAGACACGTTTTATTTATATTTAAATTGTCGCCATGTATATAAATATTTATAAATGTCACGGTGACAAAACGGCGATTGTAATACTAAACGAGTACGTTAATATATATTTTGACCTTTCGATTTCCCGGTGATATTTTTAAAAGTAATTAATAAATTATTATAATTTAGTCAATGCTATCAATAATATAATATAAAATTATATCAATATTACACTTAAAATGATTAACATTACTATATTAATTATGTATATATTATGACGATTTTTATGTGTTATTAATTATATGATATTATTATTATTTTTAAATTGCATGAAGTGTTTTTGATAAATAACCTTTTACAGAATATAACGTTATTATTATTATTATTTTTTTAATTTATTTATTATTTCATATAATTAAATACATTTTATCCTTTATGTATACAAGAAGTTCAGACTTCGAGTTACTGGTCAGTGACCATTTTCTCGATTACAAATGGTATATTATTAGATATAATTTATAATTATTAGATATTAGGTATTTATAGGAAAATTCTGTAAACCTATTTATAAACTGTTTGTTTAAATATAACGTTATACAAGTTTAAAATGTCACATATTATATATATTTTATACATATATAGAATATTTATCTTATATTTAATGAAAATTATTTATATTTTATATATTAATAAAAAATATTTAAAATGTTATTATATTATATTTCATTTTTTTAAATCATTAGATGATTCGACAGATTGTACGGAATTCGAAATAGAAATTAAAATTATTTCGAAATACTATATTTATTAAATATTTTATATTTTATGAACGTTGTAATAAATATATTTGCTGAAATTTGTATAATTTTTAATTATTTTTTTTTATGTAATATGTAATAATAATTAATTATTTAAAAAAAAAAAAACGTTCGCAGACCGCGTACATACATACATGATTGCCGCCGCGGTCAATTTAATAAATTTCAAAACGCGTTTCCGATTTTGCGATTTTGTATACGATGAAAGTCAGACCTTCGCTCGGTATACAAAAGGTGCAGGCAGTCGGCGATCGGTAGTTAGGAACGCCCGCCGGTTGTGTGGCCGGGCGAAACGTTCGAGTGTGCCGCGTCGCCCTTTGACGTTAGCCGCCCGTTCTGTCAACTGTCAACCATCAGTCTCGTCTTCGGAGTCTCGATTCCGAACTGGTCTCGTCGGAAGATAGCTAAAGTTAAGTCAGATGCGAGCCGGTGAAAGGGACGATTTACAGAGTCGAACTTTTGAATTTCAGCATTATATAGTTTATTTTTTATTCATATAAGATCATTCAAAATATTTATTATTAAAAATTATAAGAAAGCACCGTGTACTATTTAAAGAAAGTAAATACTGTGCAATTTTTTTTTTTATATAAATATAGTCATTATTCCTTATTTATATATAATATGAAATCAATTTATGAGTTACTGATTAAGAAGAAAAAAAATATTTCGATTAACCCTTTGTACTTGAGATGGTAAAGTAATATATGGAGCTTTTAAATTTTAACAATTTACATACCTTTGCTGTTTAGTCATTTTATATAAAATATACGAAGTTATTGAACAAGTTTTCGCTAACATTTCAGAAATTTTCTTTAAACCGTGTTTAAAAAAAAATTAATAATCTTTCGTGCAAGATTGTCATTTTTATATCAAAAAAAAAGTTTCAAAGTTTTAATGCTGAAAATGCAGTTCGATTTGTGGTTTAGAACTAATTTAAAATAAGAAAATCGTATTTCTATTTAAAAAAGTGTCATTTTATACTTCATAATTATTATATAGAAAGAGTATGGGAATTCGTTACAAAAAAAATAATAATAATATAAATAGTCGTTACCGCACATCGAATTTTCGCATTAATCTAAAATGGTAACCAAACGATACCTTTACAGTTTAAAGGATAAAAATTACGTATTTTATCCTTTAACTAATCAATGGCTTTGTATTTTTTTTTATATAAAAGTATTTTTTAAAATTCAATTTTGACATTTATATTCGAAAAATTTAATCAAAATTAATTATCGATACATTCGTGTATCACTTTTATAATATTAAAATATTATTATATTATCCATTTCGACCCTGGAGACGTGTGCTGTTTACGTATTCACGCATTAAGTCAATCAATCGACGTGGCGGGACATTAGTGCACAGTGGCGGCCCTTTGTGTGCCGAAGTACAAAGGGATTGCACAAACGCACGCACACATTCGCATAAATAAACATCTATTTAATTTCATTGCCAATTTCAGATACGAAACATTTTAGCCAAATACGAAAAATAGAAACGTTGGAATTTTTTAAATCACTCAATGTTGATTCATAGTGTTAATTTTAATTTCGCAATTTACTATAATGCTTTCGGTTTATTCACAACATTTTATAGAACGATATTTATATAAATATTTAAAAATTATATGTATATTTTAATAATATAGAAAATTTGTAATAAAATAATTCTTGTGTATCAGAACACAAATCACACGAATTGCCTGTAACACATAGATAGAATTTAACATCGCCGATTACAAATATATTTATTTGTGCTCGATTTAAACCGTAAAACACTTAAATCGCAACATCGTATATTAAATAAATTCAAGTGGGTGATGTTTATTCGTCGTTCGCTTTATAACGAGTGTCGTTTTTCTCGCTTTTTATACGTTTATTTTCTTTTTTTTTAGTTGACTGTCGACGTTTCCGCAAAAAGCGAGAAAATTGAATTTGAAAATTGGCTGCGGTAACTTTTGTCCACGTTTTTAGGTGCGGTGTAAAATGCGGCTTCGACGAGGGTTTGCACAAAGTGCATTTTAGCTATCTGCTTTTTATCTTCAAATATATAATAATAAATTGTATAGTGAACAAGATTATCGTTATATATAATAGAAAAATGTATTATATTAAATATTTTTTTCATTATATTGGAATAAATAAAATCAGTTTATACTTCATTAATATAAAACTATTGATAAAATGAGTAAAAAATAAATAAATTTAATTTTGATATTTGTTCACGATTACCTAGAACACCAACTCTGATTTTAAAAAAAATTCAAAAACCTTCCTGGGGATATATCTAATAATTTTCCAAATTTTCACGACGATTGGATGTATGGTTTTTAAATCTATCGAGTACAAACAGACAGACACACATTATTTTAGTTATCATTATCATTATCATTATGTTATCATTACGTATAGATTTAGGTACTTTTAAATAAAATTTAGTTTCAAAATAAAAATGATATGAAAAAAATTAAAAATTATACCGATTATGATTGTGATAACCACTCATTGAATTACATTAATAAACATTTTTTTTTATTTCTATTAAAAAAGAATAAATCTAAAATTGTGATTTTCGCACGTAAATTAATAAACAACCACATCGTATGATATTTTATATTTTTTTTTTTCACAACATATAAGATGTTAAAGTTAACGTACTTATATTAAATTACGTCATCCTCGTTTATGCGGCACGTTATGATAAGACGTCAAACCGTCCAACACCGCACCGAACACAACAAAACAAACACATCCATATATATATATATATATATATATATATACATATATATATATATATATATATATATATATATATATATATATATATATCATCCTAAGATAACCTAAAGGGAAAAGAACAAAACAAAAATAAACAAAAACACAAAAAAAAATATATATATATATATATATATATATATATATATATATATAAAAACACGCAGAGAAAGAGGGAAAGTCGTTCATGAAACAATAGCATTAAAAATAAATAATTCAAATTTCATCGTTCCACGTCGCGCGTGAATTATTCAACATGCCTACGAGAATTCGCATCTGCTCCCGGACTCTGAGAGCTCAAGATTCTGCCCTTCCGAGGGTGGATCTCACACCGTCCGAGAACAACCCTTATTCCCGCCGCCCCCGGACTATCTTCATTTCATAGCTGGGCGAAAGGGTGAGGGGGGTTTTTCACATACAGTGGCAGCGGGTGGTACAAAAACCCACGCCCCGCTTGAAATACACAAAATGGCCGCAAACACTTTATGCTTTTATAGTTTCAAAACGATAAAAATAAAATAAAAATAAACAAAGGCCGACACGGTTAAGGCTGGGTATACATTGTTTACTCACAGATGTATATAAATATAATGTATATATATATATATATATATATATATATATATATATATATATATATATATTTATATATATATATATATATTAGGGACTGAACGTTAGTCGATTATGTCGCATCTGCACATATCCAATAATGCACGTGGTGGTGCAACCGCGAAAGCACTTATTGAAAATTTAATTTTTGAACGTTACTCTTGCACATAACACAAACACAAACACACACACATATATGTTATTGTATAAGCTACGCCATATTGCCAATTTTGTATGCGATTAAAAAATTATAGGATCAACTATTATCGTACGATCTATGTTTATATATTATATTTGGACAAAAATGTCTAATTAGATTTATGAGGATGATTCATATTTTCATTTTTAATTTTAGTATTTTTTTTTAATGAAATATTTCGTATGTTAAAATAGATTAAATATTTACCACCGAACATATTATGCGAAATTAAATAATGAACTTTCACAGAATTAATTTTAATACTCATTTGCTTAAAATTAATCTTCTCATTGTAATTGTGAATATGAAATATTTTTTTTGAATCTTAGAGTGTTGATCTATTTATAATAAATTATTAAATGTTTTGACATGAATATTGATATCATAAAAGTGGTTGATTGATCTTTTTTTTTTCATTATTTTTTTTTTTATAATTATAATACATTTTTATGTATAAATATCAGGTAGTTGAAAATTTGATTTACTGGACGGTGAACATTGTCTCAATTGCTAATTGCTAGTTTAATTTATGATTATGTCACTAAAAATTGTACATAATAAAACAATCTGTTTATAAAATGTCTATTTTTTTATATGAAAATTTATATTTTCATAATAAAAATTTATATGAAAATATTTTTAATAATAAAAATAAATTATATAAAATGAAAATATATAAGATATTTAATAAAAAATAAAATAAGTTTAAGTTGGCAGCATCATAATAATGGTAATTTTTTTTTCAGTATTGCTGTAGAATTTCAGCATTTTTCATATAGGAAATGAGCTCAATTTGGGTTTTGCAGTAAATCGTGCCATATTGGTGGTAGCAAGCGTTGAACCTTTGGCTCGGTGCTAGAGAGTGGTTCGCTCACGTTGCAACATTATTTTCTACAAGTTAACGGAAATAATGAGCCGTCAGTTTGCACTGTGGGGGTGCAAAATGAGAGAGAGAGAGAGAGAGAGAGGAAAAAAAAGCGGAACAACCCCTATTTGGATGGTGCGGTAACCCTAAATATGAGAGGATTCAAACGAAGGGGTGAGAGTGACGCTTTTGCACCCCACGCGTTTTTGAAATCGACGTACTGCTCGATAAATAAACCGGTCTAAATGTGCGCGCATAAAATTGTAATGTAATTTATATAATTGAGAACGTTACGCATAGACATACAGACACACCGATAGTAATGATAAACTACTTTATTATCGTTCTATTTTAACTGTAATCATTTATATTGTGATTCAATATATGGTATTTTTAAAATATATATAAATAGTATAAAATTATAATAATAGTTTCATTTGTTTGGATTTTATTTTTTATGAATTCAATTATTTATTTAATTTTATTTTTTTTTAAAGAAATACATTATTTTAAATATATGAAAATTTGAAAAGTTAATATTTTTTTTTATACAAAAAATATAATATTCTTAAATTAATAAATTCTATAAATACATATAATATTTTAATAAATATCAAACATTCTAAATATTTTTTTAATATTAAAATAAAAATATATTTTTATAGTATTATTATATACATATTTATTTTCAGTGTAATTTTATATCATTCGGAAAATTTTATTTAACTGAAATGTTATTTGCAATATAATACATTATGTAATGTTATGACAAAAATTCCAAAAAAAAATCTAAAAAAAAATAGTAATTCGATATTGTTGAATATGCGACCATTTTAAGCGATTGCCCAATATGGCGAAACAATAGGAAAAAAGCCAAGTTGTAAGACGAGATTTTTTCCCGTGAAAATTCCATAGTTTTTCCTGAGATTTTCCCTCACCTATCATCGTTCGCATTGTTCACATCTTGATTTCGTTCATATCGTGCGCGATTTTCCATCGCAGTTTGTTTATTCGACTTACATTTATTTCAGAAATATAAACCTTTTTAGGATCCCATTCCTCCGCCGATCGTCACTCCCCCTGACCCCCCCCCTCTGCACTATATAGTAGTTCTTTTTTTTTTTATTTCTGAGGGTCTCACGGCTTTGAAGCTTTCTCTGGTGCTCTAACGAAAGGAATTTTCGCCGTTAATATAAACTAGATTGTATTCGAAGGAGGCGAAGACAAACCAAACATCGAATCAGATCAAATAAAGGAGACTTCTTCTTGCGTTACGACGAATTCAACCTCTTCTCATCTAACGGTGAGCTCTTTTTCGACCGTACCCCATCTTTTAGGGTTGGCCCCCCTCGAACGCCCACTCCCAATTTCGATATCGAGGCATCGGTAGGTCTCCGCGTTTCTTGTTCTAATAAAATACCGAACGAAATTCCTCAGTTCCACTTTATTGGATGAGATGTTTTACAGCGAAAAAGGACCTTCTCTTTCTACACACAGTGGCCGATTTTTACTTATAAATTACCACTGTATTTACATTTCGCTGTGATAGTTACATACAAAATTTATAATTCAACTTATATTTTTCTTATATATATTTCTGCTTATTTTTGTTCTAATTTAATAAAAATCGATGTATATATTATATAAAAATTCAATAGTAATATAAATAATGAATCTATTAATAATTAATTTGTTTGGCTATTTAAAAATGAATAACAACAAAAACATTATAAAGATTTATTATTAAAGAAAAAAATGGCAACTAATTATATGACGAATATATTAGAATAATTTTCATATGAAAAATTGTAAAGTAAAAATATTATTTTACATTATTATTATGTAGCCAAACATGTTAATTATTATAAGATGCATTATTCATATTATTTGAAGTAAAATGAAAATAAACAAAAATAGATAAATTTAATGCAAAAAGTGGTAGATAAATATTTATATAAAATATATAAGTTGAATATATATATATATATATATATATATATATATATATATATATTCAGTAAATGTTCAGCAGATGTTTATAAAAAATATATAGTGTTAAATAAAAAATATAATATTTTAGATATGAACCGTGTACAATTAAATGTTAAAAAATCCATTTACCATTTACAAATATATATTATTTATGATGATTAAATATGAAAGTACAGCTAGAGTAAATTTCCGCCACTGTATATTTCTTTTCGTTGTTTTTGGCTTGTGAAGCCTACAGCCTACGTGTACTGCGAAATGGCACAGCGAAGGGTAAAAGTGGTAGACGAAGGGCAACAAAAAATAAAAAAAAATAAAAAAAAAATAAAAAAAGAAAAAAAAAGAAGGGCGCACAAAAGAAAATCGCAGGATCAAAGTTTAAATATCGCTGTTTTCTCCTTTAATTAATATTACGTCTCGGATTGTCTGTTAAGAAGAAAGAAAAAGAAACGTTATAAGTTACGTCGGAAATTCTACGTATTTATTGCTATAAAGATCGACCATTATCGACATTGAATGGTTTGTTTTACTAAGATTTGATGAAAGAATACTATATGTTATATATATATTGAGTATTTTTAGTAGAAAATAATATATGAAATATAAAGCAATAAATAGTTGTTATAAAATGATTATTAGAAATATTCGTATAATATAAAATATCTAGAAATGATATCAAATAATTAACAATTCACGTCATAAATGTAATATAAATTATATATAAATAATTATTGCAAAAAAAAAAATATCGAAATCGATTACAAATCATATCTAACGAGAAATACGTGATGCGAATCCGTTTTTAGAATTACAAGTATTGTTATGCGTTTTGTTACCGCTTTTTTTTTCCATATACGTAATATATATATTTAGTATATATCATTCGATGCACCGTCGGAAAATCGGTTTTCCGTCTCGTTTTTTTCCGGATTTCGGAAAATCGGACTGTTTCCCGTATGGCATTACGTATTCCCGAGATAATCCCGGTCTGTTTATTAGCATTATTAAGCGGACTGACAACGGCCGTGTGGGGTCGCGTAGACCCCGAACCGCTAACGAACCGTGTCTATTGAATCGGCCGTTTGTGACCCCCCTTCTTCCCTTCTTCCCTTTCCGACTGGGTGGCTTTTTTTTTTCTTTGCCTCTATCTGTACTCCAAGAACGAGGACAGAATTGTAAAGATACGACTGGGGAAATAATTAAAACAAATCCGAATTACGCCAATCTCGATGCTAAAGAAGAGGACTTTTATTTAAAATATAAACACAAGTAATTTTTTGTCAGTCAAGGGTAACTTTTAGAACGAGGATGGAATCATTAAAAGATACCAAGAGATGGTTAATTTATTATTGGTTAACGGAATAATGACCGTTCTTCAATATATATATATATATATATATATATATATATATATATATATATATATATATATATATATATATATATATATATATATATAATTTTATCTTTTCATCTTATTTTTTATTATTATTTATTAACCCTTTGCACTCGAGACGTTTTGCAACGTTTTTTAACAAATTTAAATTATTAAACCAAAATTTAATGTTTATTTTTATATTCTAATATTTAATATATCTATGTTTTATATAGAATATATAAATTTATTGAACAAATTTCTAAACACAAAATTATTTCCTAAAAGAAATTTTCCTAAAAAAACAGTATATAGAGTTATACTGATACATAATCGTCTTATCGATCCGTGTTTAAAAAAATAAAATTTAATAATCTTTCGTGCAAGATTGTCAAATTTATATCAAAAAAATCTTCAAAGTTTTAACACCAAAAATGTAGTTCGATTTGTGTTTTAGAACTAATTTAAGATAAAAAAATCGTTTCTCTATTTAAAAGAGTAGTTTTATGCTTCATGATATTATATAGAAAAAGTGTGGGAATTCGTTATAAAGAAATTAAAATAAATATTTATTGCTGCGCATCGAGTTTTCTCATTAATTTTATATATTAAAGGATTAATTTTATGACATATATTTTTTTAATCAAATATTAAACACATTTATGAAAGATTAAAAAAAAGAAAACGTTCAAATGGGCGTGTAAAATAAAAATAGACAAAGTGCGCATCCGCGTTTTTTTAAACTTTTTAACCAATCATCAACCCCTAAATTCGACCCTCGTCGAATCGTATTTCCGGTATAAAAATATACGAAATGTAAAACATATGCAAAGCAGGATCGACGCTTGCGCGGCCTTCGAGGCTCCACCTTCGAAGAAAAACATTGACGGGGTTGGTCCAACCCTTGCCACTTTAAAAAACGACGTATGCCTAGTTCTCAGTCGACCTTTTTATTTATTGGACAAAGCGCATTTGAATACGAAGAAGGGACCGCAAAGGGTTGCGAACCCTTTGCGTAAAAAAAAAGTCGAAAATAAAGGGTTGGGGTTTTTTAACGCGCGTTCAGTAGTGCAAGGGTTACCGTTCGACGATATACATATTCGATTCCGGTCGCTCTCTATATAAAGGTACTCGTATTTTTCTTTACATTATTATTTTATTTATTTTAATTCAAATTGTATTAAATTTATTTTTATGTATTATTTATTATTGTATTATATTATGCGACTTAAAGGTCACGCTCGTTCAGTAATAAGGGACGGCAAAGAAACACAAGTTTTACTCGTAATTTGTCTCGTGTTAAATTGTTTCCGCTTGTTTTATAAATAAATAAACGGATAATAAATTTAACGTTATAATTCTGAAAATGAGAATATACAACGGATATTAAACAATAATACGCGTATATTAAATCATTGTATTGTAATTGCTTCATATGATATGTTTAATACATTATAATACGTTATTTATATCGATTCGTGCGATAAATAATAATTAGTCATTTATGATTATAAATTATGAAAACATTATAAAAAATTGAAATAATATGTTTGAAGAATTTAAAATATTTATATTATATTATTGGTCTACATAATCGTTTTAAAAATTTTAATTTTAGTAATCCTTCTACCAAGATTGTCAAATTTGAATAAAAAAAAGTTACAAAGTTGCAATACCGAAAATACAGTTCAATTTGTGGTTTAGAACTAATTTAAGATAAGAAAATTGTATCTCTATTTAAAATTACTTTTTATTTTTGATGTAAAAATAATTATATGATCACATTTTCTCTTCATTTTTCAATCACGAAATATTATAACGTAACGTTTTCATTCGAAAATTTTCAAATAGCTTTCAAAAAAAAAAGTCAACGCAAATGTTCAAACGGGAGGAAAATTGTTAAACACGCGGAAACGCACCCTTGCGATTTGAATGATGGTCCATTTTTTATAACATCGTACAATTTATCATATTTAACGTCAGGAAACAGGTTGGCGTATCGGATCGTCTCTACCTTTTTTTATTTCACGATTTTTTTTTTCTCCAAACATCTCGTCCATTATTATTCCCCAGTCAAATATTTTGCTTCACTCTTTCCCGCCATTTTTATCCGGCTGCACCCCCCCCTTATTTTTCTCGAATTTGAGTGACGTGTATTCCCCGAGCTATTTAATGGCGCGAACGTCCCGAAGGCTGCTAAACTGGAAGCTTCCTTCGAATGCGATCTCCTTACATGCTTACATACAGATTTTTTTTCCTATAATACATATATTATACATATATATATATACCGTTATAAAAAATGAACCGTGGAAAAAATGTTGACGTTCCGATGGTAATATATCATCCGCTAAATGGATTTAATGTAGTCTGTAAAAGTGCAAAAAACTTCACCGCTCTCGCCTACCAATTTTCCATAATGTCTGGAAAAAGGAATCCCTTCGCCATTGACTGTGAAGATGATAAGGCAGTGACGAGCGGCGCGTACGATTTTCATATATTTTTTTAAATTTTTTTATAATTCGAAAAATTATTCTCAATATCGCAATGTGTTAAACAGTTTTGAAAACGTTGATTTTATACGTTGAATATAAATAAAAATTTTAAAATCACACGTTTGATATGTGATATTTTTTATTTAGAAATTTATTATATATTTTTTTTATAAATATATACTATATACTATTTTTTTTATTGAAGTATATATATTTTATTCTGAAACAAACAATTGAAATTTGATGTATAATTAACGACATTACATAATGTAAATATAGTTTAATAATCTAAAAGAATTGATGTAGTCATTGAAAATTTCACACTATTCACATTCAAATATGAAATTATTTTAAATTTATCGAGATCATGAAAATATAATTAAATTAATATTTTTAATTTTTTATATATAAAATTGCTAACTGAATTATATTAAAAATAAAACAATATTTCATATGATTATTTCTGAATAATAATATGAAATCATATATATTTAGGTAATCAAAATAATCATAGAATCGAATTATATATATATATATATATATATATATAATAAGATTGAATAAAAAAAAAATTGTCACCACGCACGCCACTGCGCGGTGAGTGTGGCGTTTGGGCGCGCGGCTATTATGCGATAGATATTGGAGGATTTTTGTGAAAGTCACTTTGATAATAATATGATTGATATTCTTTTTTGGCCGAGGAGAGGCCTATTTATCTTTCCGAGGGAGACCTTAGTCGTGTCACTGACACCGTGGCGGATTTCCATTTGAGATCAGGTGCTCTCTACGCCGGCTCCATTAACCGAAAATCGCCACGAAAAACAAATCGCATTATAACGTCCCGTACGAGTCCCGGAAAAATTACGAATTATATACGTAACGTGTCCCGAATGAATACGAACCCGAAAATAATGCCTGCTTAAAAATATATATTATATATATATATATATATATGTAATATAACTAATATATTTTTATATCGTGCTCATAAATTGTTTTGAATTATTCATAGTAGAATTGTAATGATATATATATATATATATATATATATATATATATATATATATATATATATATATATATATAGGGTGTTTTTTTTAAATGTATAGAGCTTTAAGTTAAAATATGACTAAATTTGAAAGATAATTTTATGTTATTTTTACTTGAATATAATTTCTAGTATGTGGCTATCTTGATTGGTTTGTAGGAAGTCAAAACGGAAAGTTCAATTTTCAATTATCAGTTATAACGTGTTAAATATTGTCTTCTAAAGTGTCAATTAAATTGCACGATATTGAATACCAATTCGCAGGTTAATTTTTATCAGCAACTTTGTTTTGAACGTATTTATCAAATGTACGACGGTTTGATGATTGTGTGGCTTTAATTCTTGCACGAGTTGAATTTTATAAACCCGCAAACCCAAATTTTCTATAAAATATATGGACATAGCTCCAATTATCGTTTGGGTCTACCTCAAATACTAAACTCCACAGCAGCAATAGTTTCTTCGGATCATACTGTATGATATTCTGACGACGCCTGTTATTCTATAGAATAAAATTGGTATATAATCGATTCATGATTATTAGAATTAATTACTGTGATTGATAATTATGTCAATCGTATTAAACCATGGCTTTCATAAAAAATGCACAGTTTGCAGGCGTTGATACATAATGTAATGCCATATCAAACTAAATATAAAACGTTGTTGTATGTATATATATATATATATTTCATTATATTGAATAATTATTATTAATAAAAATCGAGATTGCGTTTATAATCTATATATCAAAATGTTGCGGTATTTGTCTAGATATGAATCAGAATCGATGTTTTAGCGTAGTGAAACATTTTTTTTAAGTACATCCATGTCATTGTGTACATTTTTCTGGAATGGAAAGGCAGTCTGGACGTGTATCATGCGATAGAATATGATGCGAACGACATTGGCACCGGGAAAAAACGTATTGTGTTCCCGTGATGCGTTACAGACGATCACACACACGTTCTCACACACGCCATTCTTAGTGTACATACATATTTCTGCAATTGATTAGAGAAAGAGAGATGTTCTAGGTCGTTATGGCAACGAGAAGACTTAGTCGCATCTTGTCAGATGCATCAGAGCGTACAGATCCACCATTATGCTCAATATTATATACACAAACACAGCCAAGTGCATGTCATATATTCGAGGAGAATAGAATCGTAACGATATAAGTGCATTGCGCAAAAAAAAATCGATTCTATCAATTTGTATGATAAACTGCATAAATTGTTTACATATAAGTAGATTGTATTAGATTACTTAAAAAGTTTATTATCATTATTATTATTAATATTTTATTTTAATCGAACGAACTTTTTGATCATTCCAATTTTATTTTATTAAAAAAATATATTTTATTCTAAATTTTGATGAATCTTTTCAATTTCGAGGTCTATCAGTCGCCCGAAAGGATTTTCTTAAGTTCTTAAAACAGACTTAAATTTTTAAATAGCTGCTATATTTATATGAATAAATAACTTTTAGTGTCTCAATTTTATAATATTGCTGTAATTTTAATGATAACTTTAAATTTAATATTAAATATAATGAAAATACACAAAATCACTCGAGTAAATAAATTCGCACGGTCTAAAATGAGAATGTATGTGAAATTTTATATTCTTTTTGAAACGTTCGTCTAATGGCGCAGTGTACTAGTAGTTTTCAAGTACACGTGTTCGCCTATACTTGGTATATATATATATATATACACGTGTGTATGTTCGTCCAATTTTACAGGATGCATCTACGAAACCGGCTACGACAATGTAAGATTATGTCGTCTACGAGAGGAAACAGACATGACAATATTTCGCAGAGTTGTTGCGCAACCCCCAACGTAGCATTTTCAACCCTCGCAGGCCGAATGTGACGTTCGATGGGAAAAAATGCACATGTTCAAATCCATTGTCTCGTATAATTTCAATGAATTTCTATTTGGTAATGCGGACTTGAAACGTTCGTCGACGGACTCCATTTTTATATTTCGAAATTTTATTTATCGGATTTCATGAAATTGTAATAGAATTTTACGGTATTATTTATTTGTTTGATATAATATGTCTATGATTATTAGAAGTGCACACGTTATTGTGTATTTAATAAATATAGAGATAAAAATTTAATTTAATATTTTTGGCGTAAAAATAAATAAATATTACAGATTTTATCAAAATGTATTTAAAATTAAAAAAAAACGGTATAAAAAACTACTATAGAAAAAATATTAAATTTAAAGTCTTATATAGAAAAATATGTATATAATTACGATGACGAAAAGTATTGCTATATTGTGTTAAAATGTCAAAATTGAAAGAAATTAAAGTAAAATTTTATAATAATAAGTTGAACTTCGGCATGATAAGGATCTATATTTTGAGTTGTAAAGATCGTTTATGATATATTGAAGAATGTGTTTATAATTCGTAAACGAATATAGTTAATAAAGTAATCGTTTTTTTTTTGCATAGAATGCAGCTATTTATTAAGATTTGATTCTTCATTTCAGTTAAAGTCCCGTCTCGTTTATCGCGATCGTGGGTGGGTAAAAAGCTCGTTTCTTACACCTCTTTAGCCGTGGAAAAGTCGGCAACGGATAGAGAATGGGAGGCTGAAAGGGGGGGGGTTTTGGGCGGTGTAGAGAGTTTTAGGGACGTTTGCCGATTCGGGAAAAGGGAGAAAAAGGGTGATTTCTTGTCGTTGGAAGGGGGTCCTGCGATCAAAGAGGTACCCTCCTTCTCTGGCTGTGCGAGGACGGAAAATCAGTGAAATAGCGCTAAACCGGGTTTAATTAAATGTCTGGACTTCTATGTGTTCTGTAAATCTATCTGAGAGGAATGAGCGAAGAAAGCGCAGCGGCGTTTCCGTATTATATATATATATATATATATATATATATATATATATATATATATATATATATATATATATATATATTATTAGAATTTAATTTAAATTAAATAATAGTTTTTGTGGAACTACGACGTCTTCAAATTGATTCGTCAACTTTTACATAAAATCTTTAGATAGAATTAAATAAAATTTATTTTTTTCCTTTAATTTAATTCATTGTAATCGAAATATATCGACAATTTCAATCATAAAATAATATTATTATTTAAAAAATGTGACACATTTTCAAATTGATATATTAAAATAAAAAAAATATGATAAACGAACGTATATATATAAATTATGAAAAAAATAATGTACGTCATGTTAAAAAGCGTACAAATAAAAAAAAAATCGGAATAGGCACGGCACTGGTTCAAGCCCCGTAATAATACAGTGGAATGAAATCTGTGCACATGAAAGCTTGTATTGGAGCGTAGGAATTCTTAATATATCTACCAAAGAGTTCCAATTATACAAACTTGTGTAGTGTGAATATAACTCTCTCTACCTTCGCAGACCGAACCTCCGCCCACCGGGTTCGACTCCCGAACAACTCATTCCAACTTGTCCACCGTTATATGTCTAGATCGAGTGAGGGCGGACAGGGCGGCACGGCGGTAACCGGAGTTACAGGGTGCCAATGAAAATCTCCGCCCACGCTAACTACCTCAGATATGCCCCATAAAACGACCTCCTGGATGCTCTCGGAAAATTTTCAGGACGACCTCCTTTGGACCCCCGTCGAAGATGCGGCCTCATACTCCACGTTTTCACCCAACATGTTCCTTGTACTTTCCATTCCTGCAATGGAAGATATAGAATTTCAAACGTACAATCATTATTACATTTCGTTTTAATTTCGCGTTTCTATCCGTTCCAAACTTTTTAATTGTTATACGTGTTTATATTTTTCTACATATATATATATATATATATTTATGTAAGTGTATTTATATCAATATATTGAAAATTTATTTTCCGTTTTTATTAATAATATTATATTTATCATATTTAAAATTTTATCATTTTTATATTCATTATAATAATTTGAGATAAAATAATTTTAATTTAATGTCGTATATAATGGGTGAGTAATGTAAATATGTAATAATATATTGTTATATTAAGCATTGAATATCTATTGGAAACAGACATGGAAATGATGTATATATCATATGCAGCCAGCTTGAGTCCGTATCTGAGGCCTGCATTCGAACGCTTAATCCGTGTTGTAAGTAGATAATAAACATGGGGGTTCCTCAGATCGACGCGAGGGTATGGAGGTCGGAAATGCGAGATCAGTGAGGAATCTGACGATGCTCGAGAAAGAGTGAGAACGGATGCGATAAAACGAGAAAAAGAATGAAGTAAGAAAAAAAAGAGTATAGGAAAGAAAGGAAGAGCCAGAAAGCACGATGGAGGTCTGGGAGGGACATGAGGGCTTAACTAACAAATGTGCGGGACCTTATCAGCCGCCGGCAGGCGAGGATCACGACGACGAAGACTGCGGAGACTAGAAAACCACCCCCATATTATGACTATTCTCCACCCTCATCATGGATGAAAAAGCTTCATCTGTCAACGAATGGTACTCTCGTTGTATTTTTTTTTTCAACGAAAAATCTAACTGTGACGTTTGTAATTGGCAGCGGGATAATTCTTATATTATATCGAAAAATTAAATTTTAAAACTTATTTTTCTCTATTGTACGTTTAAAATAAAAATATATCTAATATACTGAAATAAATGATAATAAAATATATTTTTATCTATTGATTAATCAATTAGTTTATATGAGTATGAATATTTATATAATCTTCAGTAAAATAAATTGTTTATTTTAAATTAGAAATTAAAAAATTGTATTATTTTGATAAAAATAATAGTGTTTTAACAAAAATAATATACGAAATCAATTTTAATAGTCGCAATATTTAATCTTGAATAAATATTAAAACACAAAATAAAACAATATAAAATTACTCGAAATTTAAATGAATCGAATAAAAAAATCTATTTTAATATGATAAAAGTGGAGAAAAAAATTCGTAAAAACTTTTTTCACGAACGCCGTTTAAGCACGAATGCCGAATTTAATTTGTTGTCGTGTATTGTGGGAAAATTGAATTTTCCTTTTTCCGAGAATGGGAAAACTCCGTTTTTATAGACCGACTGTTTTCCAAGTGGTATCTAAAATAGCTGCATTGATCCGACGATGCAGTCTCTTCTTATCTCATAACTAATCATATCGTTGATGTTATATTAAGTTTACTACATTTTTATATATTATAACATACTATATATTATATATATATATATATATATATATATATATATATATAAAAATTTAAATCTGTAGTAGGTTAATTATTTTTCGTTCGATATAAAATATATCTCGTTTTAATAATTTACAATTGTTCATTAAAAATTATTATTATATTATATTATATAAAAATCTGTTTATAAATTATATTTAGCAATTTATATTGCTTTGCGTGAAAACGAAGAACTTTACACGCCGATGCCTTCTTATAATTTTAACACGAGTATTAGTTTTACATTTCCGCAATTTTATACGTTTGCAATTAAAATTTTCATTTTGCAAATAGGAAAAAAAAACAATATAATCAAATAATACATATGTATGTATATATAATATCTAATATGCGAAATGACGATATATTATGCCGTCACTATATTATGAAATATGTGGACAATTAAAAGTTCATCGCGCACATGAATAATTAATATCGTTACACCGTGACGCGAACGTTACACACACACACATTCATTACGAATTTTATATATCGCATATCATATTTCAGATGGCACTTTATTATTATAATATAAAGAATTAATTTACGTGTGTCGGACGAGAAAAAGTCATAAAAAAAAGAACTTTTCAGTGACGTTACGACACTTTAAAAATTTCGCGTTACCCTCCATGAAATATTTACGAGCGATAAGTTCGGCATAAGCCGCGGACCCAAACACAAACATTGTTACATAATGTATTTGAAAAGGGGGGGGGGGGAAACTGGGCGCACTGTATATAGGGATGAGGCGGTTGATGTGGACTTACGTATAGTTTTGAAAGGGTGGTTTTCTCAGCCCTCTAAAAGTCTCCGAGCACCCTCTTTTTGCCCCCTTACTCCGCAACACCCCTTCACCCCTCTCTCTCTCTCTCTCTCTCTCTCTCTAAAGTAAACTGATCCCCGAGAAAATAGCGTCATCAGTTTAATGCATGTCCAGAGAGGAAGAGGAAGAAGCCGTTCCCCAGTTCGCAAACAGTTCGGTTTACATAATAAACACCCGGCCCGGACACCATTATAAATTGAAGGGGTGGAAACATGGAACCCGACCTGTGTCTAGTTATATTCCATCATAGTCATATTATATAGACGCGAATGCACTTTTTAATGGTCACGATGAAAAGATATAACAATGTCGTGTACTTCGTTTCGCGGAATAATTTATCGTTCATAGTAATTATTTTATATCCGAGTACATTAATAATGTTGCCAAGCAATTAAGATTTGATATGATTTTATACTGAGAAATTTAAAGAGCAATTACTATTTTAATTTTAATTATGATCTTTATTTAACTAGTATTTATCATTTATTATATACTATTTATTATTATATCATTACTTTTCTTGCATATTATTTTATTTTTTTTTAGTAAAAAATAATATATCGTCGTCGTTGTCGAAACAATATCTGCTATGTGCAAAAAGTATAACTTTGAAATATTGTATAAAAACGTATTTCTGTAAAATTTTATATAAAGCAAATGTTTATAGTATATATTTAGCGACCACAGTTCACTGTATATTGCTTAGGATCACATAGCTGAATATTCATTTGACAATAACGATATGATAAGAAATTATAATATAAGATTGAGTTTAAAATTGTCAATTTAAATCCGCAACAAAATTAATTCATTCGGAGAATTGTTACGCATTTTATTAATAGTGCATTAAGTATCACTTATAAAATTTTGAGTCATATTACAAAAACTTCTTGATTATTTTGGGATAAATTCTGAGAATGAAATTAAAAATTATCGACAATGTAAAAGAGTTATCAATTGAATTATTAATTTTTAACATAAAATTGGAATGAAATATATAAGAAAATTCCCTTTTATCCAATTTTTAATCGTCGAAATAGAGAAAAAAAAATGTATGTGTGCGTAAGTACACTTACACGCTTCTGAAGGCACAAAGAATGTCCCAAATTGAAATTCGACATGTATTGGCGCAAATTGAACCCCATCGACTGTCGATTTCGACGCAATCATATTTAAAAGGAATCCTTCAACAAAAGGGTCGAACACAAACGTGCGGGGTGTACTTAAAATGTAGCGACTGTGGAGAAAAGCGAGCACGGAATAACAAAAAAAAAAAAAAAAAAAGAGAAACAACTACGAGTGGAATAGAAAAAGGAGGGAAAAAAAAGGTCCGAACGATACCTTTAAAAAAATAAAATCGACCCCTAGAAGGGTAGGCATCAAAGGGCGAGCGACACATATAACACAGGTCCTGGACGGCACAAAGCTCCTTTCGGCCATTATCACGGTCGGCTAGAGTCCCTTTTCGCCAGTGTCGCGGATCTGTCGTTCTATACTGTCCCTTTTGTTTTTATAGCGAATCGACAGATACGGATGGCCCCGGGGTTCTCGCTATTAAATTCTATGTATTTTTCAGTTGGAAAAAGCGACCGCCTACCTTCGACTGCTATGTCCCTCCTCGGCGCGAGGTCATGATGAAGATAATGGATGTCCCGAGGGCGGTAGGAGCACGTGAAAGAAGAAATCACTGGACGCTCGAGCGGCTCCGGTCCGCCGCATTACGCTACATTACGCCATCCAATTAGTTTAATGGGGACAATGTCTATTAAACTGCCACCTTTTTGCCATCGCCGTTTCCATTTTGTGAAATCTTCCCTTTATTTTTTATGTATTTCTTCTTTTTTTTTTTGCGTGTCCTTTAATCACAGATTTTAATTTTGTCGTACTCAAAGTGATATTAGAAAATGGGGAAACGAGGGTTGGAGTTGCATTTCGGCCGAATAATTGATCACTTGCTAGTAAACATCGACAATCAACGTATATAAATATATAGTAATATTATCTTTTATTCATGCGTAAATTAATTATTTTTTTGATTTAATATTATTAATAAATAATATTTATATATTTTTTTTTAATTATTATGACATTTAAATTTTTATGACATTAGTTTTACGATTTTTCAATATGACTAATTAAAATTTTTAATAACGACCAATTAAAAGCGTTCTACTTTTATACGATTGCAATAATTCTTAATTAACACATTCGAAAATTTAATAATAATTAAGTATATATTTTTAAATTATTTATTTACAAAATTTAAATTACAAATTTCTCGATATTTATCGCTAAAAACTTATGGTAGATAGAGGCTTTGTTTCATATAACCTTTTGACCATATTAAATTGTCATTCGTCATGGAGCGGCGAACGATGCATCAGTGGGATCGCGGCTTTATATATAAATATATATATATATATATATATATATATATATAATGTTCGATTTTAACATTCTACGAAAGACGATAACGTTCCTATTTTAATGCCGTGAGATCGTCCGATGGAGAGTTTTATTTATTATTAATTTTATTATAACTTTATATTTGCCCTTTGTGCGTTGAAAGTAACAGAGGTTTTCTCAGAAAGATAGTATGAAGTCCGTTTTTAAATATTGAACGCGTGAAATAAAATATATAAAATTGATGCATGTACTATAATAGTTCTACAGTAAATTTTAAATGTCAGATGTTAATTACAATTTTTTTCTTTAAGTATACATAAATAAAATTAGAATAAATATATATGATTTATTCGCTTTTTTATTCCGGCAAAAATATGATATGTTAACATTTTAACGGTAATATATATATAAATTATGAATGAAAAAAAAAAGGAAAAAAAAGAAGCAATTTGAAAATCTATGAAACGGCTTAAGAAAATAAAGGGAAAAGATCGCTCCGGGGTAAATCATTTTGCGCCATTAAAATGAAAACGTCGAGGGGTGAAATATAAAAGACAATTTGTGAGGTAAAATGGCGTAAAAAATAGAACAAAAAGAAACCGAATACATATATATATATATATATATATATATATATATATATATATATATATATATATATATATATATATATATATGGTGGAGAAAGGGCAAAAAAAAAATAGTGGACGCCGAAGGCGAATCGAATAAATTTGGACGTTTTTGACCCCTTTATTACGCACATTACTGCGTTGAAAAATCCATTTGATGGAAAGCGGCTTAATGTCAATATTATTCAGTCTTTCGTTTTGACTGGAAAATATATCGAATATTCTTTCTTTCTTATTGATATTTTTCATTTCACATGTCTCAGTTTTAAATATTGTTTTATGTATTTAAAAAAAAAAAAAATGTCTAAACATATGTTTAATTATAATAGAAAATACTATTGATGTCGATTCTTCTTAATTTTCATTTTTTTTTTATAACAATAAAATGTATCTAATATACATAAAATATATTCGTTTGATGCTGAATAAAAATGTTAATAAAATATACATTATATTTTTTTAATTATAAATAATACAATTTTATTCTTTCTTTTTGTATGCAATTCTTCAATTATTTTAATCTAAAATATATATGCTACTTTCTTTTATTTTCTTTTATATTGTTCACTGTATTAATATATTCTGAATACTTTTTTATATAAAAATCAGTATTTTCTTAAAAAAAAATACCATAATTGAGAAAATCTGGTTATATTTTTAGATTTCGATTCTAAAAGTTTAAAATAATTACTAGATATAAATAATAAAAAATACGTGTTTTTAAGTTTAAAATTCGTGAAATTTATATGTTAATACAAAAATATATAAACAGTGATTAGTTTAATTAAATTATTCTATATGGTACTTTTTTTTGAAAGTATTATAAAATATTTTATAAGTTTTGAGAAATACAAATAGGTAGTTTCCTATAAATGATATAGATATTATTATTGATTTGTTAATTATGTAACACTCTGAAATATTACATTAATTCAAAAGATGTCACTATATCGATATACTATATGTAAAATATGTAATCGTAAATTTGTCACGATTTTATGCGCGCGATTATATTTGGTTATAAATTGCCAAAAACCACGACACGTGCACCAATATTGATCCTTTACTTTTGCGGAGGCGGTTTTATCAAAGAAGGACCCTTTTCAGGGTGGCACTGTAGGAATGGTGATTTTAGGGTTTTTATCGGGTATGAGTTTTTCGATTCGGGGGGGGTGGAGGTGGGGGTTTTTGCTCGAATATATGATTATCATAGCAGTTTGAAAGCGCCCCACTGTCCACGAAGGGATTTCGCTATCGACAGGCCGATGTTACATGAGAAAGGATAACAAGCAGTTGTTCCCAGTGACGTCCAACGGGCCGTTCGAGCCCTTTGCTCCCGTTCCACCATTTCTTACTTCGGCATAATGTCCGAATAACCTTTTCCCATCATGACCGGGAAAACATTGATGAGTCCAAATAAACGCTCGTGGAATTCGAACCCTTTGGAGAAATGTGGGTGGTTCACATTCACCTGTTCGACGCTTTCTCATACCACGTCACACATCGATATACGGGTTGAAAAAGTGAAATTACCCAGGTTTTATATATATTTTTTTCCTTGCTTTTAAATGGTACAACTTTTGTTCGTATCGTTAATACGATTTCAATTCATTTTTATCGATATATAAACTTTTAAATTTTTTTATTATATTTAACAAATCTATTATACCTTAATATATAAATAATTAATTTTAAATTTTAATAATATTTAACAATACTTTAAATATTGTTGTTGTACAGTCTTTTAACAAACTTAATTTTTTTTATCATTTTATATATTATATACTCACATATTTCTATATAAATATTTTATTTTAATAAAAAAATATTTATAATATAATATATTATATAAACATACATCGCGTGAATGTATGTGACAGTGGTGTAAAAGTTTAGAATCGCGGACCATAAGAGGGACGAAGAGGTCAGAGATCGTTCTTAAGGGTGAGACAACGGGCACTTTATTACGGTGCATTAAATTTAATATTAAATCTTAAATTTATCCTTTAAATCGTCCATCACGGGCAGTTTTTTTTAATGGATTTATATACGAGCTATATTAATAAAAAAAGTACAAATGAAAATACGTATATATAATATATATATATTATTTAAAATATATATATCTATTTTAGATGAATTCATTTAAGTATAAATAATATTAATTCTGATTTTTTTTCTTACGTATAAATTGTAGGCGATTTTATAGAATTAAATCATAAATGAAAAACATTTTTATAGACTATTTATTTTTATGTATTTATACCTCATCGTTAAAATCATTATCCATCAAGTTTATTATAATTATATAACATATTTACAAATTATAATTTTAATTTACAGTACATAAAATTTGATATATAATATTATATTAAAATATAAGAAATTAGTATTATATATATATATATATATATATATATATATATATATATATATATATAGTAAATTTTGAAATGTTAAACATATACATTATATATGTTGAAATTTAATAATAAATAGACGAATAAAATAAATAAAAGCGTAAAAAAGGTCGTTGTCGTTGAATAGAGGACCCCGTACCTTTTTCCTCGGTAAAAATAAAATACGCGCAATACGCGAATTCGCCGTTAGAATACGAAATCCTAAGGGTGTACGGTGCTTCGAAGATGAGGGATGAAAAACGGAGTACCATTCGACCGACTGTATGCATACATAAGGGACGGTAAAAGTCGGGAGGGATGTTTTGAAAATATTTTGAATAATGTTAAATATTATGAAAAATATCCATTATGACATATTATTATAATTGTTAGGTGTGTGTTAGATTATTAAAAAATATAAATAAATTTTCGCTTTAAAAATAAAATAAATTAAAAATAATAAATCTTAATTAATTGAAATGGTTATTATAGAAAAAATATTAATATTTAAAATCGTATATAAAAATGTATATAATATATACAATTATGGTGACGAAAAATATTGTTTTATATTGATTATATTTATATTGATTATAAATAATAAGTTAATGCAGTTGTCGACAACCGATGATCAGTTTTATTTTTTTAAATAAATCGACGTACTCCAGAAATCCTTTTATTTAGAGGAAATATTGTAAAAATGGAAAATAAAGATATAAGATTTCTGTCTTCAAAAAAAAAAAACATTTCTGACATGAACGTCCCTTGAATTAATAGCTGTTGCCAATAATATTATATTAATAAAAAAAATAGACAATAAAATGATATTATAATATAAAAATAATAAATATTTTAAAAAATGGATATATAATAATGATTTAATATAAGTATGAAATATAAAATCGTTATTTTAACAATTAATAATAATTTTTTAAATATAATAATATGAATTTTGATACAGAATAAAATTGAATTAAAACAATCTATAAATACTTATAATAAAATTTAAAAAGTCCTAACTAATGTTTTATTTATTTATTTATTTTTATATAGAAATTTTAAATAATAAACGATTGCAATAAAAAAAATCACGATATTAATATAACTAATGCTGTGACCCTCGTCTCTTCTGGTGCGCATTTTCGAATATGGTGACGATTTTTCCCTTTTTTTCTTCCTCCTCCAAGAGTTTTTTCTTCTGCGTTGCTATTCCGTTTTTTGTGACGCGCTGCCCTCTCACTTATTTATGTAGGTGTATCCTTTTCCCTATACATATATATATATATATATATATATATATATTCAACCCTCCCCCTAGAACTTCTCAAACCACCCTCATCATCCTTACTGCTTACAACCCCCGTCAACCATCCCCCGAATCCTCCCACAAAGTCGCCATTTTATACTGTCGTCGATACGCGAATTTTTATATCAATGTTTTACTACCAAATATTACATATGTCGTTGGACACACGTGTATCGAATAATGTATATATTATTATTATTTTTATTATTATCGGTTTATTGTTATCGAATTATATCAAAGTATATTTAATTAAACACAATATCATATATTAATAATGAAATACGATATTTAAATATGTGATTATTAAACCACTTTTTTTTTTGACCCAATCTATTATTATATAAAAAAATACATTTATTCCGTTAGATTTATATGGATGACGTTAAAAAAACATATGAATATTTCAAACGATAACAATAAAAAGTAATGTTTTTCTTTTGATTTATGAGAAATTATTCAAGCAAAAACACAACGCAATAATATTATTTAATATTTGCCCCCATCCCCCTTTTGATATTATTATTATTATTATTTTGTTTTATTGTAATATATCTTGTGTCGTATAAAAAAATATTCATGAGTACACTCGATATTGTATCCGAGCTATGGTTGCTGATCTTGCAATCGATTTTAATTGGAAATTAGTATGTATAATTCATGGTCGTTTCGTTTTGGCCCGTAGTAAATTCAAAATCAACATTTTTATAAGACGAATGAAGCATCGGCTGAAATTTATCCAAATATTATTTATTGTCATAAGTAGTATAAATATGATTAAATATCTAAGAAAAACAGTATATTCCAGGCATACTTAGCTTAGTTTTTTTTTTATAAAAAAATATTATTATATTATATATAAAATTTTTTGAAACTTGAGCATTATAATTAATTATATAGTGTATGATTTTTTATGACAATGTTTCTCAAAATGTAAATATTGATTTAATAGAATAATTAATTAGATATATTAAAAAATATCAAATGTTTATTTTATTTTTATGAAATATTTTGAGAATTTCTCTGTTTGTATAAGTTGGTCTTTGGATACAGAGCATTTGAAGCTCCCTATTTCGCTTTCGAAATATATTGCTCCCTCCATCTTGGAGGCCACAATTCCCGAGAGACCTTCGCATCGCTCAACTTCCAAATCGGAATTCAAATCCTTCTGCGGAAATTTTTACAAGGGTTGTCAAAAATAATATTAAAAAAATCTATATATTATTGTTAAGATTTACAAATTTCTATAATTCCTTATTGCATATATATATATATGATATTTTTATATAATATTTTTTTTTTAAGATTTAATATGGAATGTAAAAAGCTGAATAAAAGTTAAATTTATATTATAAAAATATATATACATTTTTGTGTATTTTAAAAAAATAATCTTTTTTTATCTCAAAATATTTTTGCAAGATGAATATTAAATTTTGTTTTCAGTTAAAAATATATAAAAATCGTGTAAAAAAATAAATCAATTTTTTTTCTATTTATATATCGTAGACTTGTTTATAAAGTTATATTCCTAACCCTTTATATACTATACTTTTACGAATAATTAGATCAATCATCATATTTATATCATATTTCAAATCCAAAATACATATTATATATAACTTCAATTTACATATAATAAATATTAAAAAAAATATATAAAATGTCGACCATCGACCCTGATCAAATTTCTATCCGCGCGTGACGTCACATCCGGGCAAAATTGCGAAGGGGAAAGCTACCCATCCCCGTTGTGGTCTGGACTCCCTGGTGACCGATTTACAATAAATTTCAAATTGAGAATATGTTTGCGATTTTGACCCCGCGGCGCCTCACACAATGCCAACACTAAAACGACGGACGCCTATATAATTTATATTTTCGCCTTTTGACTTCAAATACACCACCGGCGGGATTTACAATTTGATTTTGTCCCCCAACCCCTTTTTTTTTTGACATAAACACCGATATAGAAATGTGCGTGAGTTTGAGCGAATTTCTTTTTTTTTTTAAACAAAAATTTTTCTCACATAATAAAATATATTTTTTTCACAATGGAAAATTCTTCAACATGGCAAACGTTGCTCGTATAAACGTATGAATTATATTATTTCGATTTTGAATCGATTACTTTCATCGTGCCGATACTATTTCAACAAATCAGAAATAATTGTCATCATAAGTTGTATTTATACAATAATAAAAATAATTCACATTATTTGAAATTCAACTCCATATATAGAGTTCAAGTGCTTCAGTTTGGAGTCCGTTTGTTTTTATATATACTTGATTGACTTTATCTCGAAAAATAGATCTGATGTCGAAGAAAAAGTTTTCTTGTGTATGCTTCTTGTTCGAAATCGGCAAAAAAATATATATCAATCATATAAATTTTATTATAAAAAAAAATAATGAATATAAAAATATATCATTTTTTTACGTTTTCATACATGTCTGGTTATATAAAAAAAAACTATATGACAATCTTTATCAATTTTATAATATTTTAAAAGATTTATTGAATACAACAGTCAAATTTATTAATCCTTTTTTTTGAAAGCATTAATATAACATTAATTGATATAATTGATTCCAGTCGACGATTTTATAATATATTCGATTATGATGTAGTTAATATATTTATAATAGTATCATTTTCACAATAAATAAAAGTATTTAATCAGTAATATTCGGATATTTAACGCAATTAAAGGGTACTATTTATGATCGGTCAACGAACCGTTTAATTGGTTTAAATAGACCCAATCGATCGATTATCGCTTCGACGATTGTAAACAATAGGGAGTCGTTTCGTTTTTGAAAAAAAAATGACCACAGAACGAAAAAAAAATATATTAATTTAGAGTGGACTAAAAGATTATTTTTTTTCTTCCATTTTGATAAAGAACTTTCGTCAACGGTTAGTTATATCGTAGGAAAAACTCTCACGGTTAACTAATACAAAAAAAAAAGAAACAAGTCAATCTAGTGTTAAAACTATGTTTCTAAAATTTAGTGTAAAATTTAATATTAATATATATATATCCTAATTGAATACTAAAATATTTATTATATTTCAGAAAAGTGTCATTGAAGAAAAGTTTATATCCGCGATGAAAACGAGGCATTTTCGATTTTTACAAATCAAGAGGACGATCCGTTCCATCCCCTCCCCCTAGTCAGGGACAAGAGGGTTGAGACACTGAAGAGGGACACGTAAAAAGGTTTTCCGTATAATATTTCAGCGTTTGTATATGTATTTATTAGTGTACGCTTTCAGCATAACGTAAATATATTGGCCATAAACCATCTCTCGTTCTTTTAATGTAATACTTTCGATAGCACCGCGAAAAAAAAAATAAATATACGGTTCGGGGGTGACTTTAGGTGGGCGAAAGAAAGCACAATGCTTTTTAGACGATTTATGCATGAAAATTTGTTTGAGATATTTTTTTCCATATCCTTGTGATAAGAGTTTTCCATATGTGGAACTATTAGTATATATTCTACGTTATATTGTATATGATTTTTTTTATCGTATTTTTAAAGTTTTTTTTTTATTAATAAATATATAAATATGAAGATTGATTTTTCATTATAATTGATGTTAGATTTTTATAAATTATACATTTTTTTAAATAATTTTATCTTTTTTACAATTTTTTTCTATTTATAAAAATACTAGTGGACTATATCATTAGAAGGTACACATTTTTTGATTATATATCAAATTTTATCATAATGAATTTAAAATTAAAAAAAAATATTTAAAATCGTATATATATATATATATATATATATATATATATATATATATATGATATTTCAGTTCAATTTTTTTAAATATTTAATTAAAATCTGTTTCTTCTATTTTCAGTAGTAATTTAGTACCTAAATTATTAAAATATTCTTATTTTTGTGATATTTTTCCACGTTTAAACAATTGAATAAAATTAATTTCAAAACAATTTTATTTCAAAGTTAAATAAAAAAAAATATCAACGAATAAATAAAATGGAATTATTTAGAATGAACATTCTATATCATAATCGATGAATTTTACATTAAAAATATATATATTTTTTTAATATTAAAATATCACAATAATTTTTGTTGTTTTATGATATAATTAATATTAGATTTATGTAATAAATCGTTATTGAAAACATTATTTCACGATTATTTACGAGAACGACCGACGACGATGATGATATTAAAAAATTTTCCCATATAATTTCATTTATAAAGACGAAAAAAGAAATATACGCTTCCGAACGCATAGATATTTTATTATATATATATATATATATATATATATATATATATATATATATATATATATATATATATATATTTATTTTATTTCACTTATTCCACTTATCCCCCTCACCCCTCGATTTTTTTTTATCCCGAACGCCACTCGTTCCATTCGAACGTTGTCCGAACCCCCCTTTTTCCATTTCCGCATAGATTATTATTTATTGCCCCATTTTTTGTGGCGTCTCTCCTTCATATTTCAATTTCTTTATATTTTATTTCCGACCATCATCGAATGTTTCGATAAAACTTTTCCGACCGCCACTGTTCGCCTTACATAATTTAATACTGCTGTGTTACTCCGGTAAAATTAGACGTTTTTGATGATTTTTTTATATCGTGAAATTTCTTTCTGGAAATATATTCTACATAACGAGTTGAACGAGGATCAGAAGAGTTCCCACCTCCAAAGAGGGAGCTTCCCTCCGAAAATCACGAAAAACCTCCAAAAATTCGACCGTTTTTGAATTTTCCGGATTTATCTCAAAAACCATAATTCGGATTGAAAAAGTGTCAATGAGTAAAATATTGCTCATAAAATTCTACATTTAAAATGTTATATTAATAATTTGCGTAATTGTTACTGATTTCCCGTAAAAAGTGCTCGAAAATAGCCCTAAAATGGACCTCTCGGCCAAAAATTTTCGTTGCGCGGTTTTAGTAACGATTATCACAAAACAGGTTGATTTTACGGGGGTATCGAAGAGGAAAAAAGTTGTAGAGCAAATCCTGCTCTATAATAATCACTTATTATATTTTAAGTTAATTGTTTGAGTTTTTTCAAAATTTGAGTTTTCCCGATTTTGATCCGACGTTTTTGCACGGTAGTCTGGCAGTTAAATGGATTTTTTAATGATAAAAATATCGATATCCTGAAATTTCTTTCTGAAAACGCATTTAAAATAACGAGCTGTAATTGAATACGAAAAGTTACACCCTCCAAAGAGGGAGCTTCCTCTTATATTTACCGAAAACCACCCAAAATTTGACTTTTTTTCAGTTTTTCACTTACAACTTAGAAACTGTTACTCAAATTGAAAAGATGTTCAAAGACAAAATATTCCTTATAAAATTCTTCATTAAAAATGTTCTATTCATAATTTGCGTAATTGCGTTAATTTTCTCTAGAAAAGCCCTCAAAGTAGAGGATGCCGCGTTGACAACAGGGGTGTTTCTAGAGGTTTCGACAAATATCTCGAAACCTATCAACTAGCGCCCAATATTTCTTCATATATCGTAAAGAACAGGATTTTTGCTATTGGCTAATTATAATTTACTTTATTTTAACTTAGGATATTACATTTTTTTTGGCGCTTAAAGTTGAGCATTTTTTTCGCGATTGCACATTGTACGCATAAAACTTCGTTCAATTTTGGACATTCTACGCAGTACCCGCTCATTGTTATATTAGTCTATTCACTTTAAAAGGCGTTTCCAAAAGATATCTTTACAACCATAACAAAGACGAATATTGTAGGCAATAAAATCTTCTGTTGGTTTCTTTGTAACTTCCGAAAAAATTGAAAATATTTCACATAAAAAAATAAATTATTTTAATTTAATTATTCAAAAGAAAGAATTGGTGATTTTTTTAATAAACGTTATATTGCTATTTGGTTAAGTCAAATTATTATTATTTTGCTTAATTCTTTAATTTGAAGCTAATTGAAGGTTTTAATAAATAAAAAAATTATAAAATGTAATCAAAGCTATAATAATCCTATTGTTTTAATTTTTATTTCTATTTTATTTTTATATTTTTTTATATCTTCGAGAAATATAAAAATTAATGCTATATATAAAGTTTTAATGTATAATATATTTCTTAAGTTTTTTAAATTTATAAGAATATGAATGTAAATGATTTTATAAAAATCCTAGAGAAAACTTAGGCAATAATTATTATTATATTTGATTTTTTTCACCTAATATTTTTTTATTCAATATGTTGAAAATAATTTACCAAAAGCGGTTAAAAAATGTACTCGTGAACATTTGTATCGTTAATGGTAAATCCAAGAATATTCACAATTCTTTTATAAATAAAAAAATATTTTGTCAGGGCGTGAATGAACACAAGTATTTACTTTATTCTACAAAAGGTTTCAATACAGTGGTTTCCGCATATTTTGTAAATAAAACAGTATGCAGTTTTTGTAAGTCATAAATAAAAATTTGAAAGACCTAAGGAAGACGAAATAATTACGTTAACATTTTATTGTTTACGAATTCTTGAAAAGATTGTAAAACTATCTTTTCAAAAAAAATCCAAGTCTATTGTACGAAAAAGGCAACTAGTCCCTTAGCTCAGGGGTTTATAACTGTACGCGCGCAGGTATCATGGCATTCGACAAAAAGTTTAGGTCTCTCAGTTTCTATGCGAGAATTATAAATAATATTTAAAATTTCCAACATTTTTTAATCAAAATATATTTTTTTTACTAATTCATTATAAACTAAAGAAATTAATGTATATTAGTATGAAAATAAAAAAATATAACAAAATTATATTTTAGAAGTATTATATTTGAAATAAATATTATAAAAAAAATCTACCTAAATATATATTTCAAAAATTAATATTGAAAAAAAATATTATTTATCTTTCTAAAATTAGTTACGAATGCATTCTTAAATATAAAAGGATTACAAATCCCTGAGCAGGTAGTAAGTCCAAAATTGAACGAAGTTTTACGCGTACAATGTGCAATCGCGAAAAAAATGCTCAACTTTAAGCGCCAAAAAAAATGTAATATCCTAAGTTAAAATAAAGTAAATTATAATTAGCCAATAGCAAAAATCCTGTTCTTTACGATATATGAAGAAATATTGGGCGCTAGTTGATAGGTTTCGAGATATTTGTCGAAACCTCTAAAAACACCCCTGTTGTCAACGCGGCATCCTCTACTTTGAGGGCTTTTCTAGAGAAAATTAACGCAATTACGCAAATTATGAATAGAACATTTTTAATGAAGAATTTTATAAGGAATATTTTGTCTTTGAACATCTTTTCAATTTGAGTAACAGTTTCTAAGTTGTAAGTGAAAAACTGAAAAAAAGTCAAATTTTGGGTGGTTTTCGGTAAATATAAGAGGAAGCTCCCTCTTTGGAGGGTGTAACTTTTCGTATTCAATTACAGCTCGTTATTTTAAATGCGTTTTCAGAAAGAAATTTTAGGATATCGATATTTTTATCATTAAAAAATCCATTTAACTGCCAGACTACCGTGCAAAAACGTCGGATCAAAATCGGGAAAACTCAAATTTTGAAAAAACTCAAACAATTAACTTAAAATATAATAAGTGATTATTATAGAGCAGGATTTGCTCTACAACTTTTTTCCTCTTCGATACCCCCGTAAAATCAACCTGTTTTGTGATAATCGTTACCAAAACCGCGCAACGAAAATTTTTGGCCGAGAGGTCCATTTTAGGGCTATTTTCGAGCACTTTTTACGGGAAATCAGTAACAATTACGCAAATTATTAATATAACATTTTAAATGTAGAATTTTATGAGCAATATTTTACTCATTGACACTTTTTCAATCCGAATTATGGTTTTTGAGATAAATCCGGAAAATTCAAAAACGGTCGAATTTTTGGAGGTTTTTCGTGATTTTCGGAGGGAAGCTCCCTCTTTGGAGGTGGGAACTCTTCTGATCCTCGTTCAACTCGTTATGTAGAATATATTTCCAGAAAGAAATTTCACGATATAAAAAAATCATCAAAAACGTCTAATTTTACCGGAGTATGTGGTACGGTAACGATTTTTTTTTTCCGGAAAAATAACCCAAAATTATTGTGTACGTATTATATTATATTATTTATATATATATATATATATATATATATATATATATATATTATATTTTATACGTTTCGATCGTTCATTATGTATATATTTCTTTTTAACGCATTGTTTTATATTTATAAGCGATTTTTGAGAATTTTCATTCGTATCGAACATCTAAAGATGTCGCCCTTATCATAATATTTATAAATATTATTATTATTTTATATAATCATTAATATATATATATATATATATATATATATATATATATATATATATATATATATATATATATATATATATATATATATATATATATATATATGAATTTTATATATATTAAAATAATATTTATATAAAATAGTTTCAATTATAATTAATAAAAACAAAATTTAATTATTATATTTAAATCACACATTTCTAACAAAATTTACGTTTAGTTTTGATGATTGAATTTATTTAAAATAAAACTAGATATACTATAAAGTTATTTCAGAAAATATATTAAAAAATATTTTTTTTGTAAAACATTAAGTATTTTTTTTTTTGAAATAAAACAATGTGGAATATTTTTAGATGTTTATAATTATGAAGAAGATTAAAAAACGATGTTTAAGAAATATTGATATAAATAAATACATAAAGATTTTTTTTATTTCGAATACACATAAAATAATATGAATTTTATTTATAAATAATAAATGAAAATTGTATATTAAAAAATTATTATTATAATAATGACTGTTTATTTTTTTTTTTTCAGATATATCTATAAAAATATACGAAAATAAGTATTCATCAGTACATCGCCCGAGGAAAAGGGGAGACTGGAAACAATATTACTATTACTATATATAATAATATAAACAATATGTATGTATTATAAAGGGAAAATAGTCAGTTTTGTGCATTGTTAGCCCTCCTGCTGTACATATTCTGGTATCCAATAAATAATCACCATAAAACAGTACGTCTTTATGTTCGTATTCCACACTTCTTTGCAATACGTCAGTGCTTTTTTTTCATGTATAGTTTGCAGTAAGCATATCGGATATATATATATATATATATATATATATATATATATATATATATATATATATTTCGAATCCTCGAGGGAGATGAAAATTGCACGGAGCAAACGAAGTGTTACGCATATACATACAAACAATTCACTATTTTTCGTGAGGATGTGTGTATTTTTTTTATTTATTTTTTTTATTTTTGGTATATAAACGGAAATTGTGGAGTGAGGACCATTTGTTTGAAACTTGGAAAAGCGAATGGAATAGCTGTCAAATAAAATGGCGTAACGATATGCACGTACAACGCAATTATATCAGCTCTTTTTATTAAATTGAACGATTCTCAAACGTTTTTAATCTATCAATTTTGTTAATAGAAATATTGGTTGATTGTCGTTTTGCTGTAATTTGTCTTAAAATTGTAGATAAAAAAAATAATGTTAAAGAGTTATCCATCAGAGCTTTTTTACGGTACGTATGTTATAAATTATCAATTAGAATAATAAGTTATATTTCTTTTTTAATACTAGAAATAGTATATATATATATATATATATATATATATATATATTTATATATATATATGTACAATTTAATTTTCAGATCAACTAGATGATACAAAAAAAGTAAAAAAGTTGATCACACATTTTTAAATGGTCTAAATTGAGCACTACTTTTTAACGGTTCAAATTTGTTTCGAGTTCATCGCGGCGAAGAAAAACACGAAAACTTTTCATTTTGCACCGCAGATAAGTATCGTAATTTTAATGCGATAATTTATATAATTTTTATTTTATAATTTCAGAATTGTCACGTATATTATTGACGTGATTTGCACAATTTTCTAACATCTTTTTTTTTTTATTACTATCGTTCGCCGATCGTGAAATCGAATAATTACATCGGAGACATTTTCGCTTCAGTGATTCGACAGATGCTACGAAAATTACTCGCTTCGATTAGATTTATAAGTGTGAAATTAAGTAAATTTTATTAATAAATTGATCCTTTATATGAGCTCTCGGAAAAAATGGCATTTTTTATTGTAATTTATTCGTTAAAGATCGAATAGATATAAAAATCAGTATATGATGTGTTTTAAAAAGAATTTATGCATAGATAATGAAATTCAATTTTATTTTTATAACCATTAAATAAAATTATTGATATTGTTTCAGTTTTATTGTATAATATATATATATTTAAAAAAATACTTTCTTTATATTATAATAAAAATAAACTTTAATATAGAAAAAATAGATTGTTATAATTGTAGTAGACACTTATATATAAAATATTATAGATTCTAGTTTCAATTATATTTATAGTTTACATTTATGTAAAAGATATTAAATTTAATTTATATTTATTCTTTTATTGAAGATTCGATTATTATAAATTAAGTTTGTCTTATTATTTTTAATATTTTTTATATGAAAAGGAAAAAATAATTTAATTGTTAAAAGAATGTATTTCCATTTATGAAAAAGTAAAATTGATCGGTAAAATATAAATATTTTTTTAACTTGTAAAATTTAAGGAAAACAAAATTAAAAGTCTTTACATTTATTTTGTTAACCGATAGAATTTTTATAAATATTTAAAATTATTTTATATAAATTATGATTCTTTTTAAAATTTGATAATTATTATGAAACACTGTTTCTAAGATATTTCATTATTATTAAACTATTTATAATGTACACATTTTACACCATTAAAAAAAACAAATAATAATAATTACAATAATATACAGAAGTGAGGGACGAGGCGAGGGAGGGGGGGGAAATAAACAATATTTACAGACGGATCGTAAAATATATAGGAAATATTTCGTCAGTATTATTGACGCGCGGTCGTTTCGAAAGTTCCCGGAATATAAAAGTCGATATAATCGTATAAATAAAACCGATGCCGTTTGATGACTTCCGACGAAGTAATTCCAAACTCTTCAAAGGCCTAATTAAACAGCCAACTGACCTCGAACGTTCCGAAATACAGCCAATTGTTTCAATTGAACGATTCGGTCCGTGCTTTCTTTTACGTCTGACAGAATTAAACGACTATACATCTAAAAATAATTGAAATATATATATATATATATATATATATATATATTTAATTATTATTTTGATATTTTCAATTGTGAAAAATATTTTGTTTACATTTTATATAATAATAATTAAAATTTTATAATTATAAATATTTATATATTAGATATATCGACATATTTATGATTTTACAATTAAAAATATAATATAATTTTTAAGTACAATTTATTAGAAATTAAATGTAATAGCAGTTTTAATAGTAAAATTCGTAAAAATTCTAATTCTAAGAAAAAATAAAATACTAAAGAATTTTAGTTTTTTTCATGTTTTTTCTTGTTCATGAAAAATAATAAAATATTTTAATATTGATTATGTATATTTTTTTAAATTATCACTTGCTATATACGGAAATACAAATATAGCTTTAAAAAAAACATAAATTAAATGTAAATAAAGGTATAACTTTATCGATTTATCAATAAAAAATATATAGGTCATGTCATATATAAAAATATATTTTTTCTATAGATATCATATCATCGAACATTGTTATACATTATTTAAAAAAGGGCAAAATGATTGAGGCAATTGCCTTAAATTATTTATATATAATTGTATTGATGTTCAGAATAAAATCTTTTATTATAGGTATTTAGAATAGAATTTAAATATTTTATATAATTATTGTTTTGATCATTTTTATAGAATTAAACGAGGGTTATCTTTATTTCTATTGATAGTCATGACTATAGATATTCTATAAAGTATTATTTTGTATATTTTAATTAAATTATAAATATGTTATAATCAATTAATATTTGCTGGAATATTTTGACAATATATATCTACGAGATATTTTGAATATTTTTAAATTGTTTGAAGACGTATTATGTCTTTATTCAATAGGGATTTATTTCATATAAAAAAGGAGAATAATAAGAGATATTTTCGGTCATTTTAATACAGGAAATGTACCGAAACGGGATATCACAGGTGCATTAGTCACGAGCTTCCCGATAAATACCAAGAACACGACGCTTGACGGTGGTCCAAAAAAAAAATTGTACAAATCATCGTCGCTCTTTTGTTCCAATTTACAACGTAATTTATACCGAAATAAAAAAAATAGAAACGAAAAAGACACGGAATCGAACCATATTCGCCATCGTCGAAGTCGATAATGACGTATGTTTAGTTTTACGGCGTATATTTTAAATAATAAATTGTTTCGGATTGGTCTCGCCGAAGAGGAACGGATCTGGTATTCTGAATTGAAAGAATTAAAAAGAAAAAAGCGTAATGAAGTGTATATACGAAGCGATCAGAGTACAAATGATATAAGTGCTATGATAAAATAACGAATATTATCGTTGAAAAATGGTGAATATTTAATTTTTTCATTTTGAGTGCACGAATTTATATATACGATCCACTTTAAGAATTGAACATATTGAATTATTTTTTTTAAGCTATATATATAAAAACTTAAAATAATTATTATAATAAATTAAATATTATATTATTACACTATATTTATCGATTTCTAAAATTCAACGACATTAAAAGTCAATATGTACATATTTTATGATTTTTATTGTAAATATAAAAATAATTTTTCAAAACACACTGGAAGTAATAATATCAATGAAGTCATTTTCAGATTAAAACTACGTTATCGCAAACGATAAGTTACAAAGTTATAATAAAATAAACCCTTTAAAATAATATTTACCTCTTATACATATTATAGATAAAATTTAATACGCAAAAACGTGAATTATTATCGAACATAATAAATATATCGGTTTTTTTTCGTCTTATACCTACATAATTAACTAAGAAAAAAAATATCGACTTAAAAAAAATTCTTATCTTTCAAGTCGTTCAAGTCTGTAAAATAATATTTTATCGTTTATTACTTATTGTAAATATGTTTCAATTATAGATAATTTCAACACTATCGATTATGATGACTAGCAATATATCTATTTAAATAATTTAAACTTATAGTTAAAAATCGAATTTAAAAGGTATTTATATTTTTTTCCGGGTTAATTATTATATTCTAAATCTTTAAAAAATTATAATATAAGTAAAAAAATAATTATTGTAAGAAGGCGAAATGGATCGTTAAATAAAATTTTTAATTTGATTATAATCTATATAAGGAGATAATTATTATTTTAATAAAATTTTTATGTTAGTTTTAGTTTTACAACTAAAAAAATGCGTGGATGATTTTTCTGAAAATTTTTTATTAATATAAAAAGCTTTTCAATTTTTTCAAAATTATGCCATTATTTTATTTAGTATTATTTTGTGCGAATAACTTGTTATATTATATGAAAATTATTATTTAAAATAAATTAAGAAAATATTTTAAGAATATTATTTATAATATATATATATATATATATATTTGTAGCAAAACTAAATAATTTTATGCTTATTTTATAAGAAAAATATCAATAAATCATTCACGTAGTAATTCGAAATATTTCTTTTCATGAAGTAAATAAACATCATTTTGAATATTCAAAATGTGATTGTGAAGCAGTTTTACATTGGTCACAGTTCACGGATGTTTTGGCAACCGTGGTTTAACTCGGTCATTGTCGATTACAATTTCGGCAATTTAGAGGAAACTTGGGAAAATAGTTGCTGTTTTACGCCAAAACACCAGAAAAGCTCACTTTTTGAAATAAAAAAAAAAAACAATATTTTTGAACGCTTTTCTGTGGAATAGTTAAATTTTAGTAAACTTAATTTTGAAATGAATTTTAATTTAAAATACATCAAAAGCATTCAGTATATATATTTAATATTTTTTATTAAGACGTAATAAATAAAATAAGAATTTATTTTATATTATATATTATAATAACAGTCACATTTCTTATTAATTATGATATTTATATATTGAAAGATAAGAATTGTAAATTTGTAGATATGAAAACAATGTTGATTAATTAAGATTAGTCGAACTATTATAATTAAATGAATTTGCTATATAACAATACCGATTTATAATGAAATCTTTCTTTGAATAAAAATATAAATATGAAGAGTTTAACGTTATAAATATGTGTCTTTTTTTAAATTGCTCAAAATTTAATAGTTTGTATGCTCAGTTTCCATTTTATTCCATTTATTATATAGTGAAATACTGATAACAAATAGCGTTTCATGTTTATATTATTTATTTTTTTTCTTCTTAAATAGTTATAAAATGATATGTTCCTTAAAATATTTTTTTTAATTATTACCATGAAATTCATGATGTAAGCTTTAATTAGAGTTAAATATAATTTAAAAATCTATCACAAAAAAATATTTGTAGCACATATTTTTTTTGCCACAATTTTTTTTAATTGTATTGAATTTGTAAAAATGATGTATAGTTAGTTAGTTAATATAAATAGAAAAAAAGGCTCTTTTTGCAAAACCAATATATGCGATAGATATTTTAATAAAATATTTTAAATTTCCAAAAATTTGATTGAACGTGAAGATTTTTGTACAGTATGCGGCAGGTGTTCTCTCGAAATTTTGGAATTAAAATGCCACCCAGGAACCGGCATCAGCGGTCGTGAACGCTGGTACGTGATCGCTGAGAAGGCCCACCTGCGGGTTCACACTTCATCTCGAATGTCCAACTGTCCATTCACGGTATTTGGAGACGTTGCTTCAATGGAACGGTGGCCTTCCGATAATCCGACACGGTCACTGCACTTAGCTCATTCACTATTTTAGTGTTTAAACATCAATAAATTCTTCTTTATTCATATAACACTTCGATTTATTATCATTCGAAAAGAACAACAATTTATAAAAAATATATATCATATAAATTGATATTGTTATATATTTTTTTTCATTGATCACTATAAATAAAATGTGATTTTTTCACTTTCAAAATAAATATTTTGTATATTATTTTTATATATACAAATATATTAATAAATAAAAATTATACAAATGTATAACATAATATAAATAGGAAAAATGTACGGCGTAATATATATATTTACTTTTTATTTTAACAATGTGCTGTTAAAATTTCACTTAATAATAAAGACATTCATATAAATGTATGGTAAATGTGCTGAAATAAAATATTTATTGAATATTTTATGTAGTTTTCCTTATCGAATGTCAAATATGTCATTTGAAAGATTTCGTCATTCTAAACAAGCTTTACATTGCTAGCTATAAAATATGAATACTCGATATTATTTATTTAATGATATTTCATACGAAGCAGGGCTGTGATAATACGATTTTTTTTTATGATAAACAATCATTTTCTGACAGGTTACAAATTAAATCTTAACCATTTTTTAAATAATTATTTGAAAATAGTCTTTAGGAATTAATGAATTGATATTTAATCGTTGTAGGAATAAAATATAATAAAAATACATTTGATCGATAATGAAGTAATTGATATATATATATATATATATATATATATATATATATATATATATATATATATATATATATATATATATATATATATATATATGTATATTATTTAGTGTAAATTTATGAAAAAAGTATGACTAATTTATTTTTTAATTGATTTGTTTATTAAAGAGTGATATTGATGTTAAAATATATGACAAACTAATGAAGCAGTGAACGATAAGATATCAAGTTAAAGATAAAAAAAAATATTATAGCATTATCGAGATGTAAAAATATTATTTATAATTTTTATATAAAATATTTAAAAATTAAACCGTCAATTTTATCAAATAGCAGATTAGATATTTAGGAACTGATTATCCATATTTTTTCATAAATTTATTTGGCAATTTAATTTTTAGTTTAATCAATAGGATTACTTTTTTTTTATGATTATTTAATAATTAGATGATTTCTGTATGCATCGTTTACATGAAAATAGATTTAATTGTTGAAGATTAAGTTTATTTTCATGTAAGTTTATTAATTAGTAAATATTTCGTTTTTTCATAAAATAATAATGAAATCATATACACAATATTAATAAAATATTTAGAAAAAGATTTAAAAGTACAATACTTTTATAAAATGTAGATAGTGATTTTTTTATGATTATTATATTTTCAAATTAATTAATTATTTATTTAAATTATACATAATTATATGAATTTTATTTTATTTGTTTATGGCGTAGAATTTATAATCTAAAATTTGTATAATTAATATATTATTGTTATCTGCTTAATGATAATATTCAATGATTATATTGGATTAATTATGTCCATGAATTTTGTATTTGCGTCAAAAAATCCAATAATTTACGATTTAAATCGTCTGACTGATAACAAAAATATAGTAATTATTGTAAAAAAAAATATTTTTTTTTATATATTGCAATAAATATTATAGAGTATGTAATAATTTTAAAAAGATCATTAAGTAGCGATGAGCTACTATCGTTTTTTATTTATTTATTTATTTATTTATTTGTTAAACAATGCCAAGAAACCAATGTCTACAGATGGTTTAGCGAGAAATGAAATACGAGCGTGCTCATTGTGTACGGAGTGAACCGATAGTCAAAAACGGGGAAAACGTATAAATTAGCGGCGGAAGTCGGTGGAAAATGGTTGGTAGCCTCTGACCGGAAGTGAAATAACATATTTTATATAAGCCGAGAGACGAAGACTACGCCAGCGATAGAATATATAGTCGGTCCAGTTGTTTTGCGTCTGTGGGGCGCGAAGGAAAACAAAACTTTAACACACTTGTATTGTACAAAAATACAATACAAATCGACTTTATGTATGTATGTACGATGGAACGAAGGAAAAACAGGAAGGAAATTGTTTTTCCAACAATATACATTTCCGAAAGTCGTTACGCTCCACCTTAGCTAGTATCGCGCAGTATTTATTTTGCAAAAGTATCATACGTTTGTGGCACTCGAAAAATATGATACGTTACCGTACACTAACTGTGATGAACGAAGGCATACTGTGAAATGGAAAAAAAAGAAAATTTTCAAAAGAAAATGTGGAAAATGTACTGGAATTTAAAAACAGTAGAAAAATTCAGAAGGCAATACAAATCGGGAAATATGCAAAGAGACAACGTTTCTTAACCATAAATCTTGCAATAAATTCATATATTATTAATATTTTAAATTAAAATATTATAAGAAAAAAAATACAAAAAATCAAAAAAAAATATATATAATATATATTTTGGATCGATAAAATAATATGTAATTATATCAATATAACTTTAAAATATTATCTTTTTTTTTAATTTATCAATAAATATATATATATATATATATATATATATATATATGTGTGTGTGTGTGTGTGTGTGTATAAATTAAATTAATACGGTGCTTAATTAGTCGACTTATATAAATTACATATCTAAAGTGGATGAAATACGTGTTGTGTAAATTGCCATCGCGCCTAAATATATCGATAAAAAGATTTGACTATGTCGACTTATTTTTTTTTTAAATATTCCGAATTTAGAATAAATATTTAAAATTGATAAGGAGAATTCTGTGAAAAATGGTGGTTATTGTTGGAAACATGATGATCAATATATAGGCTTGAAATAAATTATCTATTCCAAATATTTTTTTCCTTTATCGTTTCATGTTACTAATATTTGATGTATATGTATCGTTTTATTTACATATTTGTATTATGCATTTCGGTCATATAGGGTTAAACATGTGAACGGTTGCATAGTAAGTATATAGAAGATTTTTTTAACATTTTTTTCAAATATATATACATGAATATATAATAAAATTTCATCGTTATTTTGTATCAACATAAGAATTGAAATTGTAACACGTAAACGAGTTCGATCATGAATATTGAACATAACCATAATTTAAACATGAAATTATAATTAAAATTGTATATTATTATTATTTTATTGTGATGAATTGTGTGCACTTTGTATGTGACGAGTCGTCGTGCGCAGTTGGTTTTGTGTTAAAAAGTCAGATGCGCACAACATTTTTTTTTTTTGTTATTTATCAATAACTAAATAAGAAAACCGATTTAAACCTTTCACGAATATATTCTAAATATTTGATATTTTTAGTTCATAATTTAATTTGAATTTAATACAGACTTTTGAATACAATTATTGCCTCAATAAAGATTAAATTTATATTTTTATTTATTTATATAAATATTTTTTTTTGTCAAAAAAATAAATCCGATTAATTTATCGACGATATGCAATTCTAAAACTTTCATTCGTCGTACACTAAAAGAGTTAGTAAGGAGTGAACGCGATATATAAATATAAATATATTGCTTTAAGGCGGATTTATCGCAAACCGAATGTTGTCGATCGCTGGATATGAACTCGAAAGTCGTAAGGATGTATCGGACAGACGCATAAAAACGTCGCAATTAATATTCTTATACAACATGTTGGAAACTCATTGTTCCAGTTGGCTCCCAATATGACCATATTTGTATATATGTCGGTTCTGTTTTGCTCCAAGATGCGATCGCTGAACCCTCAATACGCCCCCATTCATGTTTTAACATTAATAATTAATTAATTAATAATGAAAATAATAATATATATATATATATATATATATATATATATATATATATATATATATATGTAAATGAAAAAAATGTTTTTAGAGTTGCGAGGGAATATTCTAGAAAGTCACCTATGCATCGTTTCGATAAGTCGACGATAAACTTTTGATTTCGCAAATATTTACTCAAACGCTTTATGTATGAAAAAAAAACTTTTTTTTTCATTTTCGATTTAAATCAAATAAATAATAATATATTGAAAAAATCAAATGGGAAAATGATAATGCAAAAATGGTGTATAATGTTTCTTTTTTCAATAAAAAATAAATATTTATTCGTTCTTCAAATTGAATCAATCGATTATTGCAAATATATAATATGAAATATTCAAAATAGTTTATTTAGTTAATTCATAAAAAAAAACACGTGAACAATTACACAAAAAGGACACTAATTAATTATTTTGATAAAAATTTTGTACATAATTGTAAGAATTAAAAAAAATGTATAATAATTTTAGAATACGTCTGTTAAAAATCAATTTATTTATACGATTTATCGATCTGTTATAAATGAGTACGTTTAATATTATTATAAAAAAAAATTATATTAAAGTGAACAATTGATAAATTTAATATGTATTGAAATACTTTAAATAGAAATTATTTTATATTTCATATATTTTATTTTACGTTAATAAATCAGCGCTATTTTATAAATTCAATTAAGATTATTACAAGTTTCGCTATAGAAAACATATACTTGTATATACATATGAAATAAATTGTCAATTAAAAAAATATAAATAATATTTAAATATGCATTACACGAGTATTTATTGCGGGCAAATATTGAATTATGCATAGTTATTATATTTAGAATATTAATTTTATCGGAAATCGACATCTGGGCATTGTTTATTGCGTTTAATCTTATCTGATCTTAATTACACATGTAGAACTAATTAATCTCAATTAATGTCGTGCAATTACGGTATGTTATTACTGTGAAATTTACGTTTTCCTAATTACATGACCGTTTAGTGAATTTTAATTTGATTAAATATATATATATATATATATATATATATATATATATATATATATATTATATATATAAATATTTGTTAATATATATTTTTTCTATATAATATTTTTAGTTTTGAATTTTGAGTATCATAGAAATTATGCAATTTTTTCGTTCAAACGGAAAAATTGTGATATCAGATTAATATTTTTTATTGAAAAATCTATATGAAGCGATATTCTAAATTGCTTATTTAATTAATTAAAAAATAAATTTATAATTTAAAAGATATATAGGTATATTTATAGTTGATGTGATGTAATAAAATATAAATAAAAAAAGTAAGAATACTTTAAAGGCCATCATTTATATATATATTTATAAATTTTAATCACAAATTATTTTTTTATATTTAAATTTATACATAAAATTTGTAGATTATTTTTTTAAAGATTAATTTGAAATGAAAATATATATTGAAATGTTTGCATTATGGTTAAAATATATTAAATAAAAAAAATGTATCATTTAAATTTGATGAATGCTTACAATAGATGGCATCGTTATCTCGCTGTCATAAATTGTCAATTGTAATTAAATTATAAAATATTTCGAACTAATAATTTCATCTATGAAACTAAAATGATTTTTAAAATATATCGACATTTTATTTCTATACTTAAAATAATAACGTAATCTGTGTACAAATAGACGACCGGCTTCGAATCTCACGAGGCTCACTACTTACATCGAGCTAAATTCGCATTTATTATTCGTGTCGTATAATATTTTTCATGTAAAGAGGTCCGACACCCTCACCCACCGTAGGGTCAAATATTACAAGCGATATCGGTAATTGTTTCAAATAGGTCGGCTTTAACCCTTTCTCCGCGGCGTTACCGCAACTTATTGTTAGGGCTATTACGCCCCAAGGAGGTGTACGCCGACAACAAACGTACGACTTCGGTTTTTGTGTCTGTTCTGTTTTGTTATTTTTTTTTTTGTTTATTATTGTTATTATTATTTTTTTGTTTTTTTTCCTCCTTCGTAAAAATGAAAACAAATTGATTTGTATGCGTGAACGGTTATACTTATTCTTGCGGTGTTGAAAAATTAAATGTTTGAATCGGAGTGCAACGTGTAATTTTATTTTATTTATTTTTTTAATAATTTTATTCATAAAATCAATAAATAAATCAGTGATATTACAGAAATATATATATATATATATATATATATATATATATATATTGTATATTATAATTATTTTTACTGTCTTTTAAACATTGATTAAAAGATATATAAATTTTTTTTCTTGAATGATTTACGAATTATATCAATAAAAAAATCATGATTTCATAAAATCGAAAATCTTAATATTGAACTTGAAAAAAAAGAAATCAAAATCTTAGAATTAATTTAAATATATTTTAAAAATTTAATAAATTATATATCAAAAAAAATGGTAATGAATAATATATATATATATATATATATATATATATATATATATATATATATATATATATATATATATATATATATATATATATATATATATATATATATATATATTTACTTTACACGCTTATTTAATAACCGCACAGTTTGTTCGACGTTAAATTTTATGCACGTTACAGAAAGCGTGCATGTTAATTATATCAAAAAAATAAAATAAAATATAATAAAATGAAAAAAAAAAGAGTATCGATAAAAAGTTGAGAATCATCGATTTTTTAACAACGTTTGTCGAGAACTCGCCGATCGTTGTGTTGCGGTTTCGGAACACAAAAGGTTTGCGTCTCGGCTAACTATCGTTATTCAAATGGCCGACAGTGGCGCTACAAAATATATTTTTTTAATTAACTATTTATTATGTTGCTCGATATATTATTTATCATTATTATGTAAAAATAGAATATTTGTTATATATAAAGAACAATCTTATTACTTAGTGTAATTAATTAATATTTGTATAATAAAATTAGTTTTCACATACAGATTTATATATATATATATATATATATATATATATATATATATATATATATATATATATATATATATATATATATATATATATGGTATACGAAATTCAAACAATTAGTCATTCATCATGAATGCATTTGCACCATAAAAATCCTTCATGTTGGCGATTAATCGATTGAAAAATAAGGATTTTTGCATCTAAATAGGCTTCGAAGGATACGCCATTGCTTTTGCGTAATTACGTCGAAGATTTACATCTTTTTGTGGCAGTAAAGAAACCGACAAAGAAGAGCCATCGTAATGTCGACTAATCGACTCGCCTTTGCGGAAAGCCGCTGTTGAAAAAGAGCTCTTGTTCTACGCTTTTACACTTTTTTTCAACATTTTTATTATACATACACACACACACACATATATATATATATATATATACACATATAAAATATTTTATTTTTCCATCTTTTTTCATTTATCGAAGTACACATTGTATTTGAATACGTCGATAATATGAAAATTAATCTTTTTTTATATTAAGTTAATGTTGTTTAATATGAAAAAGACGCAATGTATCATTTATGATTTTCTGTTTTAGAAATTATAATGTAGATGTGCTTTATAATATTTATTGTAACAGATTAAAAATGCTCAAGAAGAAAGTATTTTTTCATGTACATGCTGATTGAAGTGCTCATTCAACATAAATAATTCAATAAAAAAAATGTAAGATAAATATTTGTGTCGTGATTTTAATTATTTCTTTATAAGTACTCGAAAAAAATACGCGTGAAATATTTGTATTAAGAAGATATTATTGTAAAAATAAATCAGTTGATTTCTTTATTTATATAAAATTATTTAAGAAAATTTAATTATTATTATTTTTTTATATTATTTAATTTATTGAAATTTGCTATACATATTATTTCTAAAAATTCATTCACTTATACAGGAATATGCTTATATGTATATATAACGCGGAAATTTGAGCTTTGAATAGATATCGCACATAGTATCAGTTATTTAATAGTAAATTTCCAGTAAGTTTTTTTTTAGAAAAATTGCTAGAACTATTAATTAAAAAAAAACACCTGGATTTATATAGAAATTGATCGTTAAAAAAATTGTAAACACGAAAAAATTTTCGCGGAAAACTCTTATCAAACTTGTCAAATTTTCGCGAAAATTGAAAAAAAAATCATTGATCGATCTGGAATTTTCAATCGACAAAATATATTGTAGAAAAAAATATAACTTTATAATATATATATATATATATATATATATATATATATATATATATATATATATATATTGTAGATAAGAAATTGTAACGCAGTTTACTCACATATATACGCGCCCGTGTATGCATAATGGAAAAAAAATCATATAGGCACAATTTACATTGCATTTCTAGATGTAAATGGTTTGTATACATATATATATGCGTATAAATAAATAAATAAATAAATATCTTTAATGTCAACTTCGTGGGAAAAAATTGTACAACAGTTGACTGATGAAAAAACATCTCGCAATCGCGAGGCCAAGATACAGTTCGCATAGATATATTGCCTACCATATAAGGATATCGGTAGCGACTATTAAACTGTTCTTTTATCTACATATAATTACATAAAATGATCTTTACATACTGACGGTTAAGTGGTCGTGTGTATGTAATTATATGTATTGTATGTATCTAAAGTGTATATATATATTAAAAAAAAAACGTATCTATCCATAGAAGAAAAATCATGTAATATTTGAATTAAAAAAAGGAGTTTTATTTAATATTTTAATTATATTATTACTTCGCGATGACAGAATAATAATGTATTTTAAAGCAAAAATGTTCGAGTTAAAGAGTGTCGATTTTTTTTTTTGAACAATTAATTATACGTTCAGTCTTCGAATACTTCTCAACGATGAATTTTTTTCTGATATATTTCAAATTAAAATATATTTAATATAAAATGTAAAATATTTGACGCATAAAGATTAATATAATATAATAAAATAAATTAAACGCATTAATTGATACGGTTAATAAATGCAAATTTACACCGTATATATAGAAGCACACACGCATAAATGTTCATTGTAATTCCTATGAAAAATAGTACATATTTAAACTTGACGCAAAGCGATTACGATTTAAAATATTTCCCGGATAGTATTCCGAGAATCGAGACGCAACGGTAATAATTTAAACAATTTGAGAATCTCTAGAATCGCGGAATAAAAAAGTTAACAGTTATAGTTAAACTCTAGGCTAAATAGTTAACGTACACGACACAGCAATGGATTGATGAAACTCGTTCCTTACGAACATGAGCGGTATGTGTGTGTGTGTGTGTGTGTGCGCGCATCACTATAAAAATAACATTTAATAACGACCGTGATCGCGTTCAAAACACGTTACCGGTAAATTTATTTTATATTATTGTATAACGCCGTATAAATCACTTCACAATTGTCACCATTGTTTACTAAATTTGGAAAATAATTATTATATTTTTCTTTCCTGTATTATAATTTTTTATTTCATTAGAAAGTCGTTTTCCATTATCAAAGCGTTTATATTATATATATATATATATATGGTGGTGCGACTCGAAACTCGATACGATTAGATCGATTAAATAAATTAATATCGGATTAAACCTGTCATAAAATATGAGCTTTTAATTAAGAATATTCTCACGATTTACCGACAATATTTAAATTGAAATTTATAGCATATTTTCTATTTATTAAATATGCATTGTGCACATTTTATTTCCTATTATTTTCTATATCATATAACATAATATTTTTCATATAAAAATATTTATTTAAAAATAATAATTATTATTTTTAACATCACAATATTATATTCATTTATTTTAAATTTAAAAATCAATTATTATTATAAAAAAAAATACAATTACCTAATTCAAACCGTCATTATATAGATTTAGGTATTATAGATATAGAATCGTTGACGTCATATAATATATAAATGTTTAATTTTTTTTTTAAGTTTACCTTAAAAATTAAAAAATAAATATTTTTTCATATTATTTATAATACTGTTAAATAAATACATATCATATATAATATATATTATATATTTTTCTCGGTAAATACCGGATTTCAATCGAATGACAACGCCGTTACGTCGATCAGATAATTGGCTCGCGATTACGCACAATTCACACGAAGTTCTATAAAGAAGAGAAAAAAATTAAGCCTATATATATATATATATATATATATATATATATATAAATTTATATAAAATTATGTGATATTTATCGTTGTATTGTATGAAAAAGTTCATCTGCAATAACTTCATAAGCATTGATATAATTTTATAAACTTAATTTGCATAATTTAATAATAATTTATTGAAATAGAAATATATATTTTATTGTATTTTAATATAATTTTATGGTAGTATTAAAATGGTGTTATTTTTTTTATAGACTGTTTAGATATTCACCGATGAAATAATGATGAGACACTTATTTATTAGTTTAAATTTGTATGTATTTTAATCATCACATTACCGTTTTATTTATTATTAAAGTGTTTTATATTAATATTTTTGAAATAAATATATGAAATTATTTAAAATTTTAATTTTAAATATGTGTATTCGTCGATCGCATACAATATATAATAATTAAATTTAATTCAAGTGCTTTCACCCATAATAAATTTAATGAATTATTAAAATAATTAAATTTATAAAACGCATACAGAATGATTAATATGATCGACGCACAAATTTAATATAATAAATCATATTTATTATTAAGAATGTGTCAAATGGGAACGCTCATAATTCATATGTGACATGGAACCTTTTGCATTATTAATTGCGACGATTTATATATGAAAAAGATAGAAAAAATGCGATACATATTTAATATATAATGCGCATATAGAATTGTAAATGTAATCGTAATTAACTGTTAATATGATAAATAATTGTGGCGCGTCGGAATTTTATCCCTTATGGCTATTTAATGCAGCCTATCTAGCTGTTCCTTAAACAGTTCGTATAATTTAAAAGGGGATTCGATTGAAAAAACTCGATTATTTGTAATTCAACGCATGATTACGCACAGGTTTATTCAATTAAAAAAAAAACCGTAGATAGAACGATTCAAATATAAAATAGACCTTATGTCGCGTGTATATAAAAACGAAAATCGTTTATCATATTTGATAATTAGCATAATCGAGCCGGTATTCTAGCTTATAATCTATGTACATTTTAATCATTTGAATTGTAAATATTTATAATATGTATATGTTTGTTTATTGATGATTTTTATAGTGAAAAAAGTAATTATTATTATATATTTTATTGTGTTTTATTGCGGAACAAAATATGATGTAATCACAGTTTTTCGCGTGAGAAAATGACCTGTATCACTCCTTAATAATATGTTAATTAAATTAAGGATTTTTTTACATTCCACTATAATATTATTAAAATATGTGTACGAGTAAATTTATTAATATTATTAAATTTGAGACAAATTTTATCTAAAAATCAATGATATATTAAATTTTAATTTTACTTATAAAAAAATAAAATAATGTTAATAATAATATGATAAAGTGGTAACAAATAAAAATTTTAGCACCGTATATTTATATATTTTTTATCAAATTAATATGTGAATATCTTTATCATGTGAACCGATATAATCATGTTTAAAGTAAATTTTGAACACTCGCATTAACACATATGATATACAAATACATATATTTATATAAAAATTCAGGAAATAATCAATTGAGAAATGTTGAAAAATACGTGTTATCACTTGTTTACATATTGATTTAATAACGTGCATTAAAAAAAAGAGTCCAATTCGTTTAATCTATTTGTTTATTGATGAGATTATCAAAAAAAAAATAACGATAAAAGATCAATTGAAAAAATACATTTCTTGTTTGTTGTAATGGAAAAACCAAGAAAATTTAAAAATTAATAATATATATATATATATATATATATATATATATACCTGTTGACCAAAAGTAAATAAAAATTGGATTTTTAGAAATACCAAACGATGCTTAGAAAACAAAAAAAATATATGTATATTACTCATACAATATTATATAAAATAATTATTTGCGTATAATAATATCGTGTGTATGTGTGTTAAAGATTAACTGTTATAATATCAAAACATATGATTATTGTAATCTAGAAAATCGATCCGTTTAAGGAAGTGATTGTTTTGCGGAATAATTTCCAGTTGTTATTGTATTAAAACTTGACCGTTCGAGAAAATTGAACCGGCTAAAGGGAGAGAACAATTTGAGAAGCTCGACTTTTTGTCTAACTGGATCGTTTATAATTCACAATTTAATATTTATCGGGCTATTTCCGTATTTTGCCATATCGAAATATTACGTTGATCAAGAGTGCTGATTAAGTACAAATTTATGTAGGAATTTTACCATAACGTTTCTAAATTTTTAATACATATTTAATGTTTAATATATGATTAAAATTGAAGACTATATTTTTTTTTATATGATTTAATATAATTTTGACAAATAAAATTATTGTCAAAATAATCACATGTATACACACGCACACACATATATAAATATATACATTATACATACAAATACAAAACGATAAATATATTTTGTTCTGATGTGTAGGTTGAATCCTCTTTCGATATTAATAAGCGGGAAAATTGGTTTCATATAGTTTTATGGCGTAAGGGGTGAGGGGATGGAATCGCTATTAATGCGAATACTTCGTTGAAGAAATGCAATTACAGACGTGCACAATTTAGATGCGGTCGTATCATACACAAGTTTACCTGTAAATTCTTAAAGCTCATTGCGCGTATAAATTTACAGAAAAATCCTACTGTGTGCACACCAATAAAAAAAAAGATGTACGTATTATCGATACGAAAGTTTGAAAGAAAAATATTTATACACCATTACCGATTATTATTATTTAATAGAAAATTTTTGACAAAATCTATTGTATTATTAAAGTATAATATATATCATTTTTTCATATAAATTTGATTGATTTTTAATAAATACAAATTGAATTCAAATTCTAAAATTTCAATATGAAATCTATAGAGTATTTTGCTAAATTAGTATTATTTATTTTTTTTTACTCGAGAGTTGTCGTTTAGTCACAATAATGATTATTTATATTTATATATATTTTTTTGTAACAAATTCCCACACTCTTTCTGTATAATATGTATTATGTAGTGTAAAATGATACCCTTTTAAATATAGATAAGATTTTCTTATCTTAAAAATTAGTCTGCAAATATGTAATCACAAATTAAACTGCATTTTCGGCACAGAAATTTGATTTTTTTTTTGTGGTTCAAACTTGTCAATTTTAGCAGAAGGATTACTAAAGTTAAAATTTTTAATCTTTATACACACGGAATGATAAAACGATTGTGTAGATCAGTATACCTCAATATACCGTTTTTCAAAGAAAATTTCTGAAATGATGACGAAAATTGTTTTTTTTTTTAAGTTTAGAACTACCAAACAGTAGAAGTATATAAAATGTTAAAATATATTATTTTTTGTATAATAATTTTAAGTTTAAATTAAGAAAAAAATTGCCAATAACGTTTGCAAAACGTCTCGAGTGCATACTGTTAAATATGTTATATAAATTATATATTATCTGTTAATATAATAAACAATCAGAGAAATTTATTCCGCCATCTTTTTTTTTCTTTATTAAACAAAATACCTTTGTTTAACAAACTACCTGTAACGGAGTGCAAAGTAGTAATTAACAATTGCCACGATCGATCGTTCATAATCGAGATTTTTTTTTCTTTTCACGTGTCTTTAGTCATCGTGCGGCGTTAACACCTTCACTGCCATGTCTGGCGAACGCAACAAAACACCGGGAACATCGGGCATAATACGCGCGCACACACACACACACACACACACACATGCACACAAACAGACACATGCTTTCGATCGATAATCGTAATTTCTTTCATGATTCCCGATGCTAAAAAGTAATAGCGCGTGAGAAAATGCCGCTCTGCCAACATTGTTCCGAGAATTCTTCGCTTTTACACACTTTACGATGCGTACGTCTTCAAAGTGTTCGTCGGTTATCCGAGAAGTCTTTAACACATTCCCGTCAAGATTTCGCATCGCGGTCACATTAAAGCGGCCGTGTCCTAGCGGAAATACTGTGACTGGATGCGTAGTTTAAAACCGGGAATCGCCGTGAATGATTTCATCCATGTTTTCCTCTTGTTTTTTTTTTCAATATTTCAATTCAATCTACGAGAGTACAATTTGTATCAAGATTTTCTATATACGTCGATATTTAAAGAAAAATAAGTTATTTTCAGAGATATTTTCTAATAAACATAATTCTAAAACTCAAAATTAAATTTCATATATATTAAAAATAGTTAAAACGAATTCAAAATTAATTTTAGAATTGTATTAAGACAAATCAGAATCCAAAATTTACAAATTTCTACAGAGCTAATTACTTATTTTATATCATATTTCTAATTATCGTTAACAAATTCTACATATATACAAGTTTTATAATAGTATTTAATTTTTTACATAATTAACACGAAAATTTTTATCTAGAAATATGTTTTTATTGTACAGATTCACTGTGACCAGCGCATTATAAATCATTAACACATCCTTACGGCCCATCAGGCCAAATATGCGATTTACTATATACATTTGCGGTATTTACAGTACTTAATTAGTTACGCGTCCACTTTTTCATTTGTCGCCGTTACGGTTTTTAGAACTTATTCGTCGTTTTTATATTATCATTATTTTTCTCTATTTTATGAGCGCTTCGTCGATTTTTACTGTCGGCGGCGAACGGGTTAAATTCGCCAGCCGCCGTAACATTAATTAGAATTAAACGCGAATTACGACGGAGTCAAGCGGTGTAAAAAGATTTTCGATATATATATATATATATATATATATATATATATATATATATATATATATATATATTATTCATGACATTTTATTATATTTTTTAAATTTATAATATTGATTCAAATATTACATTGTAACCAAGCGTTTTTTTTTATTCTTTATTTTTAAATTAATTTTCACGTTCGAACTCTAAGGCCAAAAACCGCTATTTTTTTTTTAACCGTCGAACAGACCGTCCACGTGTTTTACCGAATTTTATTTCGTTTTATTGCGTTTCAGTACCGAATTTAACGCCGAAATCCGACCGAATTCGATAAAAAACTGGTCCATTTTCGTCTCCGAAGCGGTAATTGAGAGTTTCTCATATGCGTTTTGTCGACGAAACGTCGAACCTCCCGCGGACATCGTTCTTAATATATTCTCCTCCCCCCCCTTTTTTTTGCATTATTTTTGCTCCCCCCTTTTATCGAATGAATATTCATAATATAAATTCTCATCGCCACACACGTTGTCGTCGCTCTTACTGATAATTAAACGAAAAGTTTTCCATGCAAATTTGATCGAATAACATGTCTGAATATTGATTATCAGCCTTGGGGGGGTTGAATTCGTTTTGTTTAAATAATAAGCGCGGTCAGTGAAAGATTAATTAAACCGATTTAAATATAATAAACAGTCTTGCAGTAAAGCGAAATGAACGAGTATCATGTGAATATTCGACATGGATTAATTTACGCTTTTATTTATTATGAAAAATGTAATACGTTTTTTATAATAAATATATATATATATATATATATAATCAATTATTTGCTAAAAAGTTTGAATTTTAACTATTAATTATATTTATATAAAATAACAAATATCAATAAATGTACTAATTTTTTTTTAAATTAATATACCTCGAGATTGACTATAAAAAAATCTAATAGTAAAAACTACACAATTGTTTAAAAAAAATTAATATAAATGATCAATTTATCTAACAGTTTCCGTGCAATATTAACTTTTTTTTTTAATTTATTATATCACGAGTTTTATATAATATAGAAGTTACATTTTCTGCAAGTAAAAAGTAATGATAAACATTACAGGATTGACAACATTATTTTTACAGTTCGATAAAAGTCTAGCAATTTTTTTTCAAGTGATGACTCGATTTTCGCAAAAAAAAAAACTTGCCGCTTAAGCATGGTCTCGATCATATCCTTAAACCGTACATGGTGATGCGTATGTGTTAAAGAACAAAAACTTGAAAAATCTACTCGTATGACGCAATACGTTTATTTTTTGATGTATTAATTGATAAGTGATCGATGAAATTTTATAATAATTAATTATGTATTTTATGATAATTTTGAATTATTTATATGTATATAAAACAATTAAGTAAATATTTTAGATTTCAAATTAATAATGATACAGCCCTATCGAAATTATAAGCCTCAACTTTTATATTCTAGATTTGTAATTCTGATTGATTTTTTGCAAGTTTCCGTCGTCAACTTTACACCTAACCCTATTTTTTTTAATACGCTATATAAATTAGACAGCTTTATTAGTTATTTGATCAAACTTATATGTTTACATTTTGTTGAACAAGATACATTGTATATATGTAATATAATATTATTACTAATATAATGTTCAATAGAATTGAATATTTACAATTTTAATTTATGTTGATCACATATATAATAAATGTCTGTAAATATTGATTTACAATAGTTTTATGTGATATAATAAAAAATAATAGTACAGAATATTTTGATCTAAGGGCATAAATTGATGGATGAGGTAATTTTGAATCATAAGATCCAAAATATTGGTAAATAATTTATTGATATACAAGATCAAGATCTGGTTATTTTTAAAATATATTATCATTATCAATAGAAATACATTTTTCTTAAAAGAAAAGTTCAATATCTTGGCCACATTTTGAGAAATATAGGCTTCTCCAGATAATTTTGAAAGTAGAAATTCAGGGGAAAAGATCTATAGCAAAATGTTAAAACTCATGACTTAAAGATCATTGTTGGTTCAACTCTTTCAAATGCCTATATCGAAAGTTTTGTTAGCCATTTGGATCACCTATCTTGTGAAGAAGAATTATGAAACTTGAAATATGTCAAAATGTCTATATCAGAGGTATTCAAAGTGGCGACGCTGTCGACTAATTATTAATCTCGTTTTTTTTTTTTAGATTTTTGTATCATGATCAAAAATTTTCTTTTTCCTTGTAATTTAAAAGCTAAGATGTCCTCGGTGACGTCAAAAATTTAGTCATCTCGGTCTATATCAATCCTGACTTTTTTTTATTATCTATATTTATCCGGACTTTTAAATTGATTTTTAAATAAATATATACTTTGTACTATAATAATTTTGTGTGTGTGTGTGTGTGTGTGTAAATCGAATGGAATGGTGGGGATAGAAAGGGATGCGCGTGCGCATCCATACCACATAAATATGCGATGAAGTGCGGCGGTCGAGTCGCGCAAGCACGCGGCAAAAAACTGGCACTTGCTAACAAGATGCTAATCAGACCACTTTAGACCAGGCGGCTACCATCAAACGATTCAGCTTCTATCTCGTATCCTTTTCGAGCACGCTAAATTCGCAAGGATTCGCTCCTTTTCATCTACGGTCAAACCGAAACCGACGGAATTGCGTCGGTCATCTCATATTCAACGATTTCGAAACGTTCACAAACTATATGCCGACTGTTTCGTGTTTTGATGTTGGTTCGCCTTCTTCGCATATCGTATATTCGATGGAAGGAAGAAAGCGCGCGTTCGCCGCTTATTGTTATCAGTGTTGAATCTCGACGGATTCGTTTAGCGCGATTCCGCTATACGAATAAAATCGTGTGTCGATTATGTTGCGTCGCATAATCGCGACCGACATCTTTAAACAGTCAAAAAAAAAATAATTATAAATGATTAAGTTTAATCATCTATATTACACGTAAACTGCAGTGTATATAAATTCATTATATAAATAATATTTTAAAATCAATAGTTTGATTTCAAAAACTGATGATAATGTTAGAAAAATGTATATTTATTTGATCTTCATAAGGTTGTCATATAATGCCAATGATTTATTTATTAAAAGTAATATTAAAAAAAAAGTAATATAGAAAAAATACTTACACATCTGATGATGACAACAAATTCATAAATATTTTTTTTTTCATTATAATATGCAATAAGTTAATTATGAGACGGATTAAAACTTAAAATTGAACTTTTTAATAAAGTATCTCATAACCGAAAACATGACGATCTAACAAAATAAATATAATCCTCGTTGCATGTTGCAGCAGACTTTGCACGGGTAAAATATATGACTTTAATAAAACTCTCTCTCTCTCTTATACAAACACACGTTAACACGTATAATATATATATATATATATATATATATATATATATATATATATATACGATATTTTGCACAAAGTATTTGTGTAATAATTATTAATAAATAAGTATTGTAAAGGCAGCGGTGAGCAATCAAACAATTTAGTTTGAATTTCCACTCACCGTTCCGTATCCGGACCGTATTATCAACCGAAGTTAAATCATATAATCGACCATCGTTTTTGCACAAACACAACCTTCAACAATTACTTTCATGATGGCGTTTTACAGGGCCGAATCCATATTTTAAATATTGAAAAAATTCCATCATATTGCTTATAGAAATATTATTTCTTAATACAATTTTCAATTGCTTTCACATTTGTATATTCGGTTTAAATATATATTATATAATTTATATAATAATGAAATTATTGTATTAAAATATATATATATATATATAATGTGGTGTAAAGTACGGTCCAGATGATGCGATATTGGTTGGTTCAGTCATCGTAGCATCTGGAGAAGCATCTCCGCCCACTTGACCCTGTTGTTATTCATTAATATTACATTGTAAGATTTTTTACATTGAACAATGTAAGTAAAAGGAACCTAATATAAATTCTTTGACGATTTCGAAATTCAAACATGACATGTTAACCAAAACAGATTCAGTAAAAGATTGTCATTTAAAAAAAAACACCTATTAAGTCTCGATCAATGAACTCTCTCAAAATATTTTGTGTGTTGAATTACGCATAAGTAATATAAAAAAAATATATAAATCTATAGAAAAATATTATTAAATAAAATCAAAACTATAAAAAATAAAATAATCGAAAATAGCTTACTATGTGATAAAAGCGGCGAGTTATTGTGATCGATCATTTGATCCTTTAATACGTGTATACATTATTATATACAGGTATGCGAGAATATTCGTTGTCAGTAGTGGCATATAATTAAATAACCGATCCGCCATTATGTAAATCGTGCACACGACCGGGATAATAACGAATCGCCTTCATTATTCCCGTAATCTTAATGTTTCTGGACGTTGTAATTAAATTTTAATCATGATTAACATGTCTACATCGAACAATACTCGTATTTTTTTTAATATAAAAAATTACATTATGTGTATAATACTTTTTAAACAATTGTTAGTATTAATTGAGATATGAAAAAATAAGAATTAATCTTTTTTTTCTCCATTACTATAGAAGAAATAGTCTTTTATGTGTGAATTATATTTATAGATATTTTTTAAGATTTATATATATAGATATAGTTATTTTTATCATACGTGTATATTATTAAAATGTAATTAATCAATTGATTATTAGCGCCTATAATTGATATATTTAACATGCGTAATTACTAAGAAGATTGACAAGTTAAATAAACAATAATGAAAAAAAAATGTGTTAAGTGTTAGATAACGTCAATCCAAACAGTCGTATTACAAATCGAAAAACTATTTTTCCGCCTATCGCGCAAATAAATAAATACATATTATTTTATTTGTATAAATAAAATCGTTAATTAATGAACACAGGTGAACGTGATAAACAAACACCGTTTCAATTAGAAGCTTATTGTGCCGAAGGGCGTTTTATCTAAACGTCGTAAATCGATAATTCGTCGTCGGGACCGACGTTATATTATATTTCGATCGAATATATTTGGATGTTTGTCGAATTTATTTTCGAATGTAATATATACGGTTAAACGACGTTTATTGTGATCGCTATTTATTAAAATCAAGCAGTTCTAGAAAAATGATCGCGGTTAAAAAAGGAGTGTTAACCGCTTTCTAGATCGATAGATATCGATTGAAGAAATCGGCTCCTCGTTAACGGCGTTTTAAAATTACTATGATCACAATATACTATGATTATAATAAATGTACGAATAGTGTACTGTTTGATTTATTATAATTGTTTTGAAATACAAATACAAGTAATTAAATTTTTAGTTTAAAAATATGTATAAGCATTTTTTTCAATAAATTTATATCAAGAATAAATATCAAATTTATTATATATATGAATTTATGCAAATTATTACTGAAATGTGTAAATTGTAATTTAACATATTAAATATATTTTTTTTAAATTTTTATAGGTTTTATTGAAATATAAATATTTTATTTAAAAATTAAAATTAGTTATGTCATTAGTGACTTAACTTTGGAAATATAAATTTATGATATTTATTTATAAAATTAATATTTTTATGAAGTTAAAATATAATTTTAATTCCATATCTTAGATATTATTGTTTAGAATGGATTAAATAAATAAATGTTAATCTTTTTATTCGATAATATTATCAATTACTCATTATTATTATCGAAATATTTAAATAACAAAAAGAAATTTAATTTACATTAATCAATATAAAATAAAGATCATAGATTGTATAATAAAAACAAAGATATATAACATAAGTTTTGAATGATTTTCGAGCTATAAAAAAATAATATAAAATATTTCGCATTTATAATAAATAATATATATATATATATATATATATATATATATATATATATATATATATATATATATATATATATATATATATATATATATATATATATATATAGAATAAATATAAAGAAAAAGGTGTTTTTCTCAAGTGTTTTCGTTATTGGCGGACATTCGTGTTATGAAACAGCCGCAGATCTGCTATTCGAGATTACGAGCCTTTCTTCTCCGGTCAAAACCCATCGTTACATATAATTAGAAAGTTAAGTTAAAAAGAATCATATCTGAATTGATCTCGACTGTTTGAAATATGGAACGATCGGTAAACAATATTAAATTTTCATTGAATCGTTCCGTTAAAATGTATTTTTGTTCGAACGACAATATCACGGATGTGAACCATATATTTATAAACATATTATATTTGTATATAATATAATATATTATCATTGTTGATTGATGTATGAATTTTTATGAAATTATTTATAAATATCGATTTATCATATTGTAATTTTGAAATTTAATATCATTTTGATCTAAAAAGATTTATCTTTATAATCGTATTAAACGATTATTGGGAGTAACTTGTTGGTATTCGAAAATATATTGATCAGTATAAAATATTTTGTATCATTTTTAAATATTATGTAATAAATTCCATTACTCTATTTTATGATAAAATATTTTATTAAATTAATTATAAAAATTGAATTTATTAATAAAAACAAAAATTATGAAATAAATCAAAACAATTTCGTTAAATAAATTAAATAAAATAGTAAAAATTTGATTTAATATATTAAATTATAAAAAAAGGTTTGAAATTTAGTTCAAAATATAAATCTTATGAATTGATAATAATATTGAAATTAATACAATTTTTAGAAAAAGAAAAACAAAAATAATTAAAATATTTCTATTACATAAGAAATAAATAAAATTTTGCCAATTATTATCTGTATTACATCAAATTGACCAATTAATTCCTATTATATTTATTATATAATTTAAGAATTGAATTTTAGAAAGCTTTTTTTACAGCAACTACCATTCATAAGAAAAATTTCAAAACAATAAAATAATTTATAGAAATTAAGACGTCAATGAGTGCTTTAATTTAATACATCGTAATCAGTAGAATCTGAAACGATATTTAATAATAAATTAATTGATTTTGAGAAGACATTTTACAAATCATTTACGCGCTCAAATATTTTTCGGCTCATGTTAAAAATATATAATTTCTGTATAAATCAAAAGGATTTAAATTGTATAGATTTAGCTTAGCGAGAATCTCAATTACATCGGTCAAAATCGTATAACTGTAATATAATTTCATTGCTATTGTAAACACAAGTATCGGCAGCGGAATGGAAGTCTTTCTTCTTGTATTAACGGTATCTTATCTCATTGTTATAACAAATCATCCTATTGCATAGGCAAGATCACGATAATTCAATAAATAAAATAAATAAATAATAACCAATAATGAAATAGAAACGTAATGGTTCCGAATTGAATAAAAAAAAATTATATATATATATATATATATATATATATATATATATATATATATATATATATATATATATATAACGAAAAATAAAAAAGAAACTGTGTCAACGTTGTGTAAATAGAGACGTTTAAATTTAACCGAGTGATTGTGCAACTTTTTTATTCATTCGACGGTGGTAAATTTTAATCGGTTATTATGCTCGAAACGATCGATTACATTGTTTACAATTTGAATCCATTATTGGAGAAAATAAATATCATCATCATTGCATCGGTGTGATGCAATTGACGATAGACTGTCAAAGTACGATTGTGATATTCCGATGAATCATTATAGAAAATTATTTTACAGTGACTTCCAATAGATCAACAACGATTATAATATGAAATAATTATATTAGGATGGGTGAATTTGATATATATATATATATATATATATATATATATATATATATATATATATATATATATATATATATATATATATATATATATATATATATATATGGATTTATAGCTAAATTTACTTTTTTACCAATATCAAATAATATATATCACTGTTATTAAACTATTGCCTAATAAAATAATTTAAAAATTAAATAAAAATATAACCATAAAATTTGATTATATATATAAAAGATTAATCTGAAGAGATTACAGCAATATTATTTTGTACAAAAAAATATAAATATAATTTATGAAAAAGCATTTTATAATAAAAATGTGCATCAGATATAATGAATATATATATATATATATATATATATATATATATATATATATATATATATATCAATATATATAAAAATATATAAACGCTGTCGTATACTATTTGGAAGTTTCCACAGAGTCAATTTCGATGTATCGTAAGTAACTAAAAGAAAATTTTCAGATATCGCACGTGGTCATTTTCTTAAATGTTCGCTGAAACGAGTTCTGAAAGCGGAACTTCAATATTTCCAAGAGTCTTTAAGGAAAAACAATGCGCCGTATATATATTATAATATGACGGGTTTCTTGATTGCCTCGTCTATAATAAACTTTTATTAATATATATATTTTTTTATTATTATTAATCGACAATTATCATATTAATTTTTTCTTCGATTTTATTAAATTATATATATATATATATATATATATATATATATATATATATATATATTATTCACAATTTAATCGTTTCATTTTGAATATTTAATTAATTTAATTTTATTGATAGATGAAGTTAAAATATTACATTGAAATAACGAAAAATTCATTTATCAATGCCGAAATTGTTCTATAAAACATTTCCTTTAATTTGTATACATAAAAACTTAATAAAAAATGTTTTTTTTTGAGATAAATTCAAATTGAAAAATATTTAATTTGCATATGCAATAATATTTTAAGATTAGTACTAATAATTAAAAATGTTTGAATATCCATTAATATTTTTTTGTCGATTTTATTCATCTTTTTTATTTATATATAAAATATTTTAGTATCAAATTTACAATTTAATTTTTTTATATTGAATATTTGAAAATAATTTTGATAAATGAAGATAAAAGTTTAGTTTGAAATAAAGAAAATTTTATATATCAAATTAGAAATTGCTCTATAAAAGGTTTACTTTCAAATATATTATATTTATATACTGTATTTATAAAAACTTTTTTCTATGAAAAAATTTCATTAATGAAAAACTTAATTAAAAATTATTTTTGAGATAAAATAAAATTAAAAAATATTTTAATTGCATATATACGATAAATACTAATATAATATATATGATATTTTTGACATTTAGCTCAAACATCTAGATGAAAATGGACGATTCAGCATACGAAAGCGTCATCGATATGACTTCGCGGGTTAAGAATGTTCACATTGCAGGTGGTGTGTTGGTAAAAGTGGAACATAACGCCGTTATATGATGGTGGGTAACTTTTGCTAGGTGGACAGGGGTAAAAATTTCAAAGGGATGAGTTGGTAAGATAGCGTAGGAGACGTCCGATAATAATGAGTTATATACGTGATCCAATTATTTTGGCACGCCGTGCTCATTATAACAAAGCACTAAGTGTGAAATATTACCCACCCCGCGTACACCCCCTTCATCACCCCTGCACCGCCGCCCGCTCATCAGAACTCTTTTCGGAAAAGCACCGAAGTCTCCCAAACCACCCCCACTGAGAACGATACACGTATGTATATATGAAGCGTTTAGATGTTGATGAATATAAGAGAATCTTTTAATTTTTTTTTTTTTTTTGATATTGTTATTGAAAATTTAAAAATATATTAATTAAGATATTATTCATAAAATTAAACAATATATATAAAATATTGATTTGACAGTATTTAAATTTTGTACTCGAGAGGTATAGTTTGGTCATCACTTCTAAGTAATGATCAATCATTGTGAAAAATCGATGCGCGGAAATGACTATTTATATTAATTATTTTATAATGAATTTCTATACTCTTTCTGTATAATATTATGAAGTGTAAAATGACACTGTTTTAAATAGAGATAAGATTTTATTATGTTAAATTAGTCCGCAACTACGTAATCACAAACCAGACTGTGTTTTCAGCATTGAAACTATGAAACCTTTTATGATTCAAATTTGACAATCTTGGCAGAAGGATTAACAAAGTTAAACTAAGTTTATCGTGATGAAACGATTATGTAGATTAGAATATCTCAATATTAAGAAAATTTCTGATATGGTGGTGAAAATCGATTTTTTGGTTTCAGAAATATGTTCAATGAATTCATATATTTTATAAGAAATAATTTTCTTTTTTTTTTATTATATGTAACAATTTATTATTTAATTTATAAATAAGATATTATTTTAAATAAGACGGTCCAAGTAGAAATATAATATAGAGCGAATAATCTCAAGAACACGTATCTATCACTTGTGTACGTTAGCTTCTAAGTGTCTCATATAAATATATACATCTGTAGCCCGTTCCCTTGGTTCATTTGTTACGGTTGGGGTACCGAAAAGCACAGACCGCATGTGCTCATATGATATTTCTTAGTTGCCAGGAGTCATTTTGATATATTAGCGTTAGCTCAGCAGTCAGTGCATGAGCTGTTCTTCGGACGCGCGAGATATTCCTTTAATAATATGTGATTATATATATATATATATATATATATATATATATATATATATATATATAACATGAGGTATAAATTGCGACCGTGTTTTTTCCATATATTAATTGCACGATATAAATGAGTCCACTATATTTAATAGTATTGAATAATAATTTACCATCAGGTGCATATTTAGTATATTTATATACGAGTATAGGAATAAATAATGTATAATGAAATATATCTTAACTTTTAATGTTTATATGATGATAATTATCTATATAGAATTCAGTAAATCAAAATGTTTATATATATATATATATATATATATATATATATATATATATATATATATATATATATATATATATATTAATATTTTAATATATAAAATGAGTGTAGCTTCATAAAAATCGATATTCGGAAGCGTATTTCAATTAATTAATTAATTGCAAAAAAAAAAAGGATAATGTTCACGACGAGACTTTTAACCTTTCATCTGTCCGTTTCGCGGTATTGTTTAGTACCGGGTGGCGCATAAAAAGCGGTCACAATCGACGCGGTGGTCTCGTTTTAACATAAAAATGCGGTCCGATGATTTATAAAGCGGCGATTTTCGCTTCGCCATTACATAATTAAATCGTACAAGAAATAATATAAGATGGAACAACTTTGTTGACGCGTCGCCATATTTTCGAGCGGCCATCTTTGTTTGTTTTGAATATATATATTTTTTCTATTTTGCATTGACGATTTATTAGCGCGATTTCTGCGAAATTCTCACTTTACATTATTTCATCACATTTATGCGTTTTATAATCGAATATGGCACCGCTTTTATTCTATCGGACTGATATGTAATTTTAAATATGTAACGTTAACTAGTTTATGTAAACGTTTATATGTAAGTTTATACTATTGGTATAAACTTACATATAAACGTTACTTAAAATACCGATCTATATTCTTGTGGCATATGATGAAAACCTTGATTGATTGATTGATCAATATTGTCGTTGCATAATTAAACATATGTATTTATTTTCATTTACACATTCAATTCTAATAGAAACTTCGTTATGAAAAGAATATAAATTATGTCGATTAAAATAATTTGTTTGAATGACAAACTGCAATTTAATAATTACTCTACAGATAGTCCTATCAATCATATTCATAAAATAATATTATATATGTCTTTTCAATGCATTATTGAAATATAAATATATAAAATTCTAGTAAGAATGAAAAAAAAACTTAAAAATATAGTTAAAAATGAAAACATCAAAGTAGAAATTTATTGTATAATAAATGAAATGTTTAAGTTTACTATGGAAATATAAAAAAATGATAAATAAAAATTAAAATAATATATCGAGATGTTATAGTTAAAATATTTACATTTAATTATCTATATTACAATATTTATTATGGTTAAAAATAATCATTGATATTAATAAATTTTATTATATTGTATACGCACTAATGTTGATTGGATACAAAAAAAACAATAAGTTTTTTTTAATAGTTTGCGAAAATAAACTAAATCTTCGAATCTTATGTTCTATCAAATTTTACTTACTTTATCTTATTTTTTATTTTACCTTTTATATATAAATTTTATTATACTGTATTAAAGTTGCGACGGTTTTATTTTAAATACGTCACATAAAATGTATATATATATATATATATATATATATATATATATATATATATATATATATATATATATATATATATATTAATATTGTCATTGAAATATATTTTCTTAATAAGGTAGTTTACAGTATGTCCTATTATAACTTAACAAAATGAAATATATACAACATTAAAAAAAACAACATGGCATAAATTTCTATATACACATATATTTTTTTCACAATTAAGAGAATGCAGATCGCAATGCGACGTTATTATCATGCGACTATTAACATTGAATTAAATTAAATTAAAAAATATATATATATTTATATACATATACGTTCATATTATAAAAATAAAGGAGGATGTATGGCGATGTCGAAACGGCAAAACATATCACAATGTCGAATGCATTATGACTGAAATATTTTTCATATGATATTTCGTTGCATAAAATCGCAATAAATTCGTCGTGTAAAAAAAATATACAGTGGAATTCGAAGGTGTCGTACGACGTCGACTCGATTTAAACGAACATCAAAATCGTTATTTGTGCGATATTTTTAATTTTTTTTTTTCGCTCTCGATCTTAAATAAACCATATACATGCGATCGATTGCTCGCCGCGCAATTAAAGCGTTAAATCGGAACGTGTTCGGGTGTATTTGTGCGAGAAATTTTCGATCTAACGTTGAATATATGAATGATATTATAATAAATCGGTCGAAATCGATATTGTAACGTCGCCGTAATGAATACGAAACGGCTGCGCTACGGCACTTTGTGGACCTGAGTCTTTCGCTCCATCTTTTTTTTTTTTTAAATAAAATGATACATTTGAATATTATAATATAATTATATTTGTCAATTTAAATTATTATCTTATTTATATATGGAATATAGAGTTAGTTAATAAATTAAAAATTATCTAAATATTGAATTTTAAAATAATTCATCATATCAAAAAAAAAAATGTATGAAAATAAAAATATTTTTATATTATAAAATGAATTAAAAGTGGGAAAAAACATGTTTTATACTGGTATCGAATAATAGTATTTCATGATTAAAAATATTACAACGCGTTTTAAAACCAATATTAAACGGTTAAAATTTAATCAAATATCAAAAAAATTGTTGTAGTATTAAAAATATACTAATTAAAAACGTTGCTAACTGTAATTGACAAGCTGAAAATTTTAGTTATAATGTGCTGAAAAAAAAACACATCAAAATTTGTCATAGATGTTCAACGACTATACGAAATCATCACGATTATCATCGCAAGCATACGATTGTGATGATGATGATAATGATAATAATAATAATAAAAATAATAATATGTGAAACAAAATAAAATAACCGTTTTATGTACATTATTTATTTATGTTTTTTTTTTCTACATACTTATGTGGAAAAAAAGCAAATGAAAAAACATCGAGAAGAGCGAATAATTTTGATGGCATTCGTATAACGACGATAATTGTAAAGTCGGTTTAAAAATCATCATACGAAAATAATTACAATTGCGTACATAATTGCGAAGAAGCGGTACTCACGCATGAATTATTCGCATTTTCTTTATACTATATATATATTTCATATACATTTTTTTCAGCGTTTTAAACTTTATTAAAAAAAAAAAGTAGTAATAATAATCGTGTATAAATTCTTTGATCGTTTAGACGGTTTTATTTGCGTTCGTTAATCGCGTCATTAGAATAATACGAATTGCATCGTTTAACTTAATCGCAGCAGTATAATAAAATATAGTTGGAAAAAAATATATATATTTAAGTATTTTCGTTGTCATCGCGTTTGCCGTTCATAACTCGCCGAAAGGACGCGGTTTCGGTGCTGAGACAAAAAAATGTTGCATATCACTGCATTCGACCAGCGCAAGGGGCGAACTTTGAATAAAAAAAAAATATATGCAAAGTGATATTTTAATTAGTTTTTTTTATAATGTAATAATTATTTAATATTATAAATTTTATTTTAATATATTTTTATATAATGTGATTTATATGTGGTGTAATAATTTTTTTATATGAAAATTTCTCTAAGAGAAAATATTTTTCATATTTCAATATATGGTAAAGCAATTTATGATATCGATAGATGGTAAAATAGAAAACAAATACTGTCGGTAAGCAAATGATTTATACGATTTTTATTATTAGTTATGATAGATAATTATTATATATTATAAAACATTTAGATAGTAAGAATATATTTATTTAAATTAAGTGAACGATTTAACTAATGATCTCGAGTATTTTTCGCCATAAATTTATTAGAAAATTTATATAATTGTATATATAATACTAATAATTCACAGTATAAAAATATTTTATTATTCTAAAAAACACACTTATACTGTATTATTATTATTATTAGTATTATTGTATTATAGACATATCGTAAAAACAATATAATTAATTATCACTAATTGGTCAATTATTTTGTATATCCGTTAATTGATTCTAGCATTGTCATCGAGAGTGAGCAATTATATAAAGTTTCATCTCAATCAGACATCGGGAAGTGCTGAAAAAATTGATTACAATATTCTATCCAAACAAACAGACAAGTGAAGTTTATATAGAAGTGTGTAAAAATTATTTGCTAAATTCTTGATATGGTTCAACAATAACTATTATAATATTAAGTAATAAAAATTTTATGCTATAGCTTATTTTCAAAAATTCTGTATAAAATTGATAATATATATTATATTAATTCACTTATATATATTACAAATACGTTTATTGAAATGCAAAAAAAAAAAATCCCGATTCGCCCCTGCGATTGCTGTCCGTCAAAGAGTGCGCGTTCATGGTTCGAATTCGTCGTATTTGAGATCCGAGTCGCGTCGGTCTTGGCATTGTTATGCAAAAATTCCAAATATGAGTTGCAATGATATTTAAATGACGGCGACCGGAGGCGGCTCATTTGAATCGTGGTTTCGTCCTTTGTGTTCGCCGCCCCAGTTTTGTCTCCGAAACCGGGCCTCAGATGATACGAAAACATATACAGGGCGGACCGCGAGGAATGCGCCCCCGCTGAAATATGCCCGCAACTTCATCGGACTCAATCAGTGGCGCCAATTATTGTACGCATATATATATATATATATATATATATATATATATATATATATATATATATACATATACATAGTAATCACAAATTAATACTTTATTTGTATGGTTTTATATATGATTTTTAAAGTAAAAGTTGATGAAATAATTTTTATCTTCAATGAGTTTGAAAAAAAATATCAATATAGAATTTCTATAAACAGTCAAGAAATATTTTTTAATTCAATTATCAGTCATTAATTGAATATTTTAAAATGAAACAAAATGTTTTAATAATAGTATTTTTTTCAAATTTAAAATAATAATATAAAAAAAATAATTAAAATTATTATTTTATAAATGGAAAAAAATACAGATTTTAAATTGTTTGTTTATAAAATAATATCGAAAATATTAATTATTAAATAACAATGAAATTCTTTTATAAATATCTATATAATGAATAAAATGAGGAAAATTTTTAAAACGTCACTTAATTTTCTTAAATAATATGTATATATATATATATATATATATATATATATATGTGCGAAAATCTATTATTTAAACGTTAAATCATAATAAAATCTCAAATCTAAGATACAAAAACATTGACAAGAAATACAACAAAGATAATCAATTTCGTTTTTGACAATGTACGAAAGACGTCCTCCGCCAAGTAACATTCACGGATGTCAATCGTAACATTTATTAAATATTAATTTCGAATTTTTTCCATCATATTTTTCATCGTCCCCCTGTTTTTTTTTTCTTTACTTTATTATTATTACTATTACTATTATTATTATTATTTCAACGGACGTTTTGAAATCAATACGCGGAGTGATGATGGTTAGTGATGTTCACTGTTCGATTTTATGGAACATGGAACAGTCAGTCGATGGTCTGCTGATGTTGACCGCATGCCTTGAACCAGGGGACGCTTGTCACCAATCAATCAATGGACCAAGACCACTTTTTGCCACCGTTTCGGTCCCTCTTCACTATGACTTAACAAGCCGGGACCAAAACAAACGCCCACACACTCCTCATTTCATTATATGGACTTTTTTAATATATATATATATATATATATATATATATATATATATATACTTTTTTAATATTTTTTTTTAGAAAAAAATTCTTATTCCCTTATAAATCGGCTTATTTCTTGGCGACATGTTGTATAAATAAATGCGCAATTGTGACTTCTTAAATATGGATTTTATAAGATTGAATTATATTTTTTTCATATTTGAAAGAATTAGATATAAAATAAATATAGCGTATCGTTGAATATTGGTGAAATTTTACGTGTTTTTTTTTTCTTTTATATTTATTGAATTTTTAACGGTTTCTGTGTAGAATTTTACGTTTTGTTATTTTCAATTTTAAGTAAACATAATATTCTTTTTATGTTTCCATATTTTAAACGTGCAATTTCGTAGTTTTTTTTTTGCGTTTTAAACTAGTTTCACGTTTACGTAAATACGATCTTTTTTATCCGATCGATTACGATAAATTGACAAAATGTCTACAAAACCGTGAATTTTAAAATTTTTAAATAACAATTCATAATATTAATATTATTATTGTTCGTTTATAAAATTGTATTTATATTTCTAATTAAAAAAAAAAGCATGCTCAAAATTTGAATTCGTATTATTTTTAAATATAAATAAAGTTATATAAAAGTTGATTTATATAGTAAATTTATGAATATATATATATATAAAAAAAACAATTGTAGAAAAAAAACCGCACGAGACGAAATCAAAGATTATGAAAATAATGCAAATCGAACGAAACGCGACAAACGTAAAAAAATCGACAGAATTTGATAAGAATTTTCTAATTGATTATGCTGAAAATTTTCACGCTCCGAAACGATTCCGAAACGCGTGAAAAATTCTCAAAAACAACAATAAACAAGAGTAGAAAAAATTGAAAAACCATGCAATCGATCACAACTGACGAAATTAACAGAATATTTAACTATGCAACTTGTAAATATATATATATATATATATATATATATATATATATATATATATATATATATATATATATATATATATATATAAATGGATCATTTCTTAAGGTTAAAAATTGCATTTATTGCATCTCCGGTGCTCTCAACCCCTTTTTACTTTCCAACCCGGTTCCGTGAATCGTGTGTGTTTATTGCTTATTATTGGATTCGTTTCACTTTTATTGCCGGTTTTTATTCGAAATTATTAACCCGACTCCGCACTCACTCCATTATTAAACTCTATTGCCTATAATAATCGATTAATTATGGATAAAGGAAATAAAACGAATTATTATAACAAAAGATAGGTACGCGACGGACACGAATCTGGAACCGTTGCGCAACCGAGTCTCGTTCGCCGCTCGACTTTCAGGGCTATTCATCGCGTATTCGCGTACAAATATTATTATTATTATTTATCACAATGTATATATATATATATATCATTAAAAAAAACTATTCATCATAAATATATTCACATTTAATATTACTTAAAATTTTTATTAAATAATCTAAACAAATATGTAATGTCGTTCGATATCTTTGACATGACATTTTCTAATATTTAACACATTAAATAAGATATGAAATAACATAATTTTTCACTTAAACATTAGATATGTTTCGATAGCAACAAATTTATTAATGAAATATTTTCAGTTATAATCGTATATATGACAATAAACAGTCACAACATTAAAATACTTGATTAACGATATCGATATTGAATTCAAATAAATTACGTAAGTTCTTAGTAAATTAATATCGTGTATTTTTATATACTTTCACAATAGGTTATTGATCTTTTTTTATACAAAACATATAAAAATATATATATATTATATATAACATAATCTTCATAATAATGTATATGTGTTTGAATAATTTAAATAAAAATTATTTTAATTAAAAATAAATCAGGTTAGTTATTTTTATTTTATAAATATTAGATTATAATATTACACATTCAATACAGATTGCATGTCTTTGATACGATATAGACATAAATTGAAATACACCATTAAAACATATATGGTTATACTAACATTTTTTTTTATGATTTTCTGCATCACGATTAATCCGTGTGTTCTATACAACGTGTATAACAACAGCATGTGTGTATTAAAATATATATATATTATTTTAAAATATATTTTTTTTCTTTCAAGATTACATTTTGCGATATTTTGATGTTACCAATTACGCCCGGTTGAAAATCACTGATGAAACGGTGCCTCGGTAAACGAAAATCGTGAATATTTAATCGTGCGTCGTAAATTTTGTAAAAGGTGAAAAATAGTTCAAAACTGGTAACCGAGAAACCGGCGAAAACGAAAGAAAAAAATAGAACTTGTGTTTAGATATAAAAAAATATGTATATAAAAAATATTGGATTGAAATAATCGCGCGAAAGATAAATCCGAGAAATATTCAGTTTTAATTTAAAAAAAAAAATAGACGGTCAGCTGTTCGGCACAGTTTTGTAGAGGTCCTTTTTTTTTGGTTTTTCATTGTATTTCTTTTGATTTTTGATGCTGTTTTTTTTTTCATTTTTTTTAATTATTTCAATGTATAAATAGCCGTTAAAATATGCAAAAAATATAGCAATGCGGATTTTACGGTTTTTTTTGAAATAATAATAAAAAAATTCCTTTTTTTTAGAAAAAAATATATATATTTCATCTAATTTTACATTTTTCAATTTTCATCAATATTTTTTTCCAGTGAAATAACGATATTTATTATTATTATTATTTAGATTAAATATAATACTAACCATTACAATTATTATCGGTAATCATTAAGAAATGTAACAACAAATATTGTTTAAAGCTTCTAAATAATTCAATAATGATTAAAAAAAATACATAGATATTATTTTAACTTTTTACGAAAAAAAAAAGTCATTAAATTTATTCGAAAATAATTTTTGATTAATTATTTTTTTTTATAAACAATTAAAGATAATAATATTTTTAAAGACAATTGCAACATTTTATTCAGAAAAATATATTATATTAATTACACTATTATTAAATGCTAAAATTAAAATTAATTTCTGATTAAACACAATATAGAACATAATTGAATCTAATTAACACTATGAAAAATTACAATAGTAGATAACAAATTACAGTGAAATCGATGAATTACACTTGTGATTATATATATGTATATATACAAAGTAAGAACCGATAATCGCTAATTAAATTATATAAAATGAAAATTATTATTAAGTGAAAATGCATTCGTAATGAATACGAATAGCTTTCATATTTATTTATTTATTTTTTATAAATCAAGCATTGTCTTATGTATTTTTAACGCATGCCCAACGCGGCTATAGTTTGCATGTTTTCCTGCAATATACTTACTATATATATTATATATATATATATATGCCCATAATAATAATAATAATAATCAACAATGTGAAAATCGTTACGATTTAATATCGCCATTTTTAAAGTAACATAGTTCATAAATAATTAATTATTCCGATGTGTGTAACGATGTGCGGCTATACAAAGGCATATCGTTTGTTGTTTGTTGCCGTTGCCGCTACTGCTAAAAAAAAATAAATAATAATAATGATAATCTGCGTTAATTTATAAACTTAAATTTACAACATTGTTACGTTTGTAATATTGAAAACGTGATATTAAACTCGATTCGTTTTTGCAATTATACTGTGATTATTGCTAAATGGTTTGCAATGTAAATATTTTCATTTTTTATCATGTTGAAAATATTGATTGTGTGTGATCTTTAGTTAAAACAATGTATCTTTATAATGTATAATTTAAATGTGTTAAAAAAATATTTAGTAATCTCTAAATACATTTCTTTTAAAATATGTAATCAGAATTGATACTGTTTAATTTGAATTAAACAATAATTATAAATTATGGATTTAAATCTTATAATGTCTTTATCATTTTTTTATTTTATTAAAATCATATTATATAATTAAAAATAATGGTTATTTTTTAATATTTAATATTAAAAAGATTAAAAATATAATTTAATATTTTTTATGGCTGTCTATTAATTGATTGAAAAATATTAATTAAAATATTATATAATAAAATATTTTTTTTAGCATTTATTTAATTTCTAATGATTGAAGTAAATATAATAACTAGAATAGATTTCTAATGTTTTTATAGAAAATTTTGCATACATTACATATAAAAATATTTACATTTTAAACACATATCAAATGCGGCAATTTTTTTATAGTATCATATATAATAAACGTCATTACATAACATGAATATTAAATATCATTAATCATAATTCAATAGATGCGGATGTAAATATGCGGCATTAAATAGGCATAATACGCGTCGTTTTGATTCATTACAATTTACAATTGAAATTTAATCGTTCGTAATCGGCATCGTGACGTATAATTATGCAATTGAAAATTAAATTCCACATTTGCATCGCATTACCGTACCGATGATGTAATTTGAGTACTTGCACTATGTAAATGCGAAATTTATTTCAACGAACAGGTTGCGCTGTCTTTTAACGCTATATTTATTGCATTAACAACGGACGTCTACGAACTTTTGTACGGCTTTCGTATTGTAAAATATTTATTTAAAATATATTAAAAATACTTCTGAGGATGTTTCTGTAAATGTAAGAAGATATTTATTTTATTTCATTAAAAATATATTGCTTTTCGTCCGTATAAAATCGATTAAATTATCTTTTATTATTCGCTGAAGTGAATATTTTTAAATGTTAATTTATATACTTTAGAGAGACACTTTCGATGTATAAAAATAGCACGATTTTATATCAAAATTGAAAAATATGATATTTAAAAATAAGTTATCACACTTTTAGATTTCTCTTAAGATAATAATATAAATATTTTTTTTTATCAATTAGATCTTATATGATAGAATAAAAATCGGCAAATATTAAAAAATGAAATGGTTTAGAAAAATTATCAAAATTTTATATATATTTTATATATTTAAGATTCAGACTTTTATATTATATAAAAAATAATAAATCATTTTCACTGATATCGATGATGTTCATCAATAATTACGTGATGTTTAATTGTTTGAAATCTGAAATTCTATCACTAAATTATCGTAAAAATAATGAATTAATTTAATCAACAAATTAAGCATTTTTTTTTAAATACAATAGTGAAATAAAAAATTGTGACTCGTATTAATTATTAATATTCGATTAAAATCAAACGATAAAATGATTGTATTATTTTTTTTTTTTTTTTTTGAATAAAAAGAGCCACAATTTCGCCATAAACTCCGTGTATATAAATATAGAAAAGAAGCGAACGTTTGAGATTTAAACGCCGAACAGTCAAATATGTAATGCAACAGACAGTTGTTGGATTTTATTTGCTCTCTGGGGTCTGAAGAGGCAATAAATCGGAAAATGCACCTCGGCCGTCCACGATGTTCGTAAACGATATGCATTTCCGCGGCCGCCGCCAATCGTTGCATTCTTCTCTTTAAACCACTTTTGTGTGAAAATAAATATATTAATATATATAAATAATATGTACAGTAAGCACTCTGATGTTACTGTATTGAAACACTAGTCTGTCAATATGGATAATGCTGATACTGAAAAATAATATTTTTTTTTAATCGAATCTGAAATATTTTGATCGATAATGCGCTTATTTAATATGTATTATGTATTATATATATTTACGATTTAATACATATTATTATCATTATATGATCATATTTTAGTAGTGTAATTTATAATTTGTAATCATTTTATATTTTTAATTTTCATTCGAAAAATATTTAAACACTAAAGTGAACCAAAGATTAAGAATTTTATTTATTTTATTTCAAATATGGAAAATAAGTATAAATATATAAAAATAACTGTGAGATATTTATTTAAATATAAATATTTTTTTTATTATATATAATAAAATTAAGCAATAGATCATGATTAATAAATTAGAATTGAAATTTTATATATAATATAATATTATATATAAAAAAAAGAAAAAAATATTTAGATACAATTTTTAATTTTTAATTATAAAGTGAACGATACTTTATAATTAATATATTGATCAATGTAAATATTATAAAAAAAAAGTAACCGTAATAAATTTAAATTCTGATACGAAACAGTATATAAAATGTTTATAATTTATTTATCGATGGCGATTTTAATGGAATAGTTGTGAAATGCGGCTACGTTAATCGACTTACACCCGTGTTGTTATTGTTGTTGTTGTTGTTGTTGTCGTTATTATTATTGGTGTGACTGTTTTCTATGTTGTGCAGTTCGTTAGCGTATAAATCAAGCCGACCGGTCATTTTGCAAAACACGAAAACGAATCGTTCGTGCGACATTTAACGTGAAATTTAACATCTTTTCACGATCGAAACACTACGTAAAAATCGCCATTATTGTTTGCCAGCCATTCTCGGCTGCAAGGAAACATTTTGAAATCAATAAATCCGGATTCTAAATCGAAAAATTTTTGACGGAAGCGTATTATGTGAACGTTCGATATTTTTCTATTATTGTTATCGCTGTTTGTTATATACCCGAACACCTGTATTATCATTTTTATATCGAATAAAAATAAAATTATTGTATGATCGTATTCTTGTTTTTGGCTATATTTTCTTTTTATCATATGATGTATTTATGTATGACTTTGAATTATGAAATGAGATCAAATATTAATATGAAATTAAATCGAAACTTTAAATGCTATAAATTAAAAGAAAATAATGAGTCAGATATTTTTATTGTTTTTTTTTAATATTACATGTTGAACATTTTTCGTAATATAATATAACTTAACACATAATAATTTCCATTTACATGAAAAGTTAGCAAAGCGATAAACGTCATTTTCCGATAATGGTCTGATCGTAAATAATTTTCGTCTCATCCACAATAAACTGGTGAGAGCACTTAAAGATTTTCTCAACGTTTGAAGTTTATAACTATCATATATTTAGATAGTACAACGTTAGTAATATTCTTGTTTATTTATTTTATATAAATTCTACATCAAAAAAATTTTTTTTTTTTGTAAAATTAGGGAAATGAAATTAATATGGCTAAATAATACAAAATAAATTAATATGAAAAAAGATTGAAAATGTGGCTGATTTTTTTTAATGATAATATTAAATGTAAATTGAAAGAATGCAATTGTTAAACGAGCATAGTTACAATGAGGAATCCTGATGCAATCCAAGGACTGGTTAAAGTCTGTGCTCGTTATACAGGTGCAAATGGGCCGTTCTGAAAACCCATAATTCAACTAGTTAAACCATGATAAAACGGCGAGTAACCTCTTTCATAAATTATTATACATTATTATATACATTTTTTTTATTATTTTGTTCTTTCCATATTCAGAACTGCTTTAGCGTTTACTATTTTCAGATAAATAATTATAGATAACGCGTGCGGTGGTCTTCCATATATTCATAGTGGCATATAATGTGTTAAGATTTGTACGCTTCGAAATGGAACAAACGTAGGGAATTTTTCCACCGAATTTACTCATCGAAGGCTTCGAAGGAGCAGGTCCCTTCGACGAGCAATATTTAATTCTTCGACATCAACGAAAGGTCGTGCATGTTCGAAATAGAAGCGTGCCGCATAAACAATCGTGAAGAAGGAACTCGCCTTTGCCTCTTTCGGTTTAATCAAACGTTCGAAAAATCGTAAATTTTAACCCTTCGCGCGCCAACCTGCCGATCTTAAAATTCTGATATATATATATATATATATAGATATATATATATATATATATATATATATATATATATATATATATATATGTACGTACATATTCAACGTTTCGCAGTTAATTCAAAGACATACTTTATGTGGTTGAAAATTAATCACAATTGTACTAAGATAAATGAGTTAAATTTACCATATTCAAATCCGTATAAATTTTACAAAGTTTAATTTTTTTTAATCAATATTTTATTTTTAAATATAATAAATATTTAAAAATAAAATAAATATTTTTAAATATAATTAAATTAAAACACAAAAAATAAAATCATTTAATTTAAAAATAATAATTATATCAGATTATTTATAAATCATTTAAATATAATAAACAATGTAATTTTTTTTATTTATTATAAATAAAATAAAAAATATTTTTCGTGGTTTTTTTCAAATCGAACATTTTGATTTTCCATGGTTTATATATTTTACTAACCGTGAAAAGTATTACATATAATCGTTGTATATCACAGTTTTCACAACAGGAAGTATCACATATATATATATATATATATATATATATATATATATATATATATATATATATATATATATATATATATATATATATTCATTTTTAATTAACGTTAATTATATAATGTTCAAGTGATATACGATTCGAAAGTGGATTACGCATACTTATTTTATATATACATACATGTAAAAAAATATAATTTTTATACATACACACGCGCGTATTTGCAAACATCATGTCAATTAATAATAAAAATATATCAGATTTATTAATTAACCGTTATAATGCGCTTTTAAAATATGTATATAAATATACAAATAAATTGAAAGAAAATTTAATATTTTTTAAAAGAAATCGAAAAATAAATATTCACACTATTTGTTCTGTTTCTTTTTTAAACACTTTCATGATAAAAAAAAAATCTTTAAAATATCTATAAAATTTAACAGTGATGAAAATAGAATATTCTTTGTCTTGTTTTAATTCTTTATAACAGAAAGAGATCAAAACAACGATGCGTTACCGATCACGAGATACCTGTAGACATTTTATGTTCGTGCGTGCATGAAAACAGGAATTGATTATTTTGCGAAGACAAACATAGCAACTGTGAAATTGTACTGATTTGAATTTTGAAATGAATATCAGTAAAATCTGTCATTAATCATTTATCGTTTATTATAATATATATATTATATAATATTATTAGTTTAAAAATCAATCTAAATTATATTTGTAATATTTAACATTATAATCGTTGAGACAAATTTTAAATATTAAATTTGTTTTTTTACGATAAAAAATATTTTATTCGATTTTTAAATATCAATTTTATTTAATTTATAATTTATTATAAAAATGTTATGTGAACTTCAACATTTTCATAAAACATTTATTATTTTACATTAAATTAATTATTGTTAGTGTAATAATCTTTTGTAGAAAGTCTAACGATTTTTTATTTATAATTATTTCAAATATATTATTCAAAATCAATATGAGAATTTCATCTTCTTTTATACACAATGCAAATAATAAATAATGAATAACGCTATATCGATTTAAAAATTAATCATTATATATATATATATATATATACAGTATAGTCATATAGTGATATATAATTATTGTATACAAATTCGAATATACGATGTTATTGTTCTGTGCCGCAAGCATCGCATGAATAAACGTCTCACGTGCACGCGCACACACACACACATATGCACACACGCGCGCGCGCACACACACACACACACACGTACACACGTGAACGCGTTAAAAAAGCGCGATCTCCGTATGTAAATTCACACACCAACACATGCGCCAATGGCGCGTGCGTGCACGCTCGCACACACGCGCGCGCGCCATGCACGACGACCAATCGCAGACGAGCGTCGGGCACGTATGCAAAGTGGGCGTGTGCCTAAAATAATGCGACAACGCTTTTACGTTTCACATCGGACGACAGGTGAAAATGTTATTTATACGACGATCGGCGATCGGAAAAATGCGTGAAAAACGTTCAATCGTCAATAACGAAACATTTTCTATTTATTAAAATAATCAATTGTCGCGTGTTTTAATCGCGAACTATTTTATAATATGTGATATTTTATTTCAATGATTTATATACGTAATTCGTGATTAAATTAATAATTAATAGATATAAAAAGACATTGGTATCGTATTTTATATATATATGGTATTTTTTTTGTTCTATTCTATTTTAATCTATATAGACTTTCACATATATTTGATTAAAAAATATTTATTTTAATTGTTTTTTCACTCATAGTATAAATGTATATAAAAATATATATTTATATGTATAAAAATACTATGATTTTTAACATCTAAATTCATTTTAATACTAAAACACAGTTTTAATAATTATATAGCGATCACAATAAATAAATACAATATATTTTGCATAACAAAAAAAAATGTTAAATTTATTTAACTGTCATAGCAAACTGTAAAAGTGCGATCTTGTTAATTTGTTAACTTTGAATAAAGAATTATTCATCGTTTTCAATTAACATTAATATTAACATCTTACGTCTAATAAATAAATCATAATAATGTTTTTCTTTGTTTATGTTGCGTGTTACCGATGATGCACTTGACACTTGGTTCGCGTGCAAAGTCTTGCGAATGTTTTTAATTGCAAGAAAACAAGTATTTTGGTTATATACACTGATCCTGTTATTACTGTTTAAATTTCACACTCTGTACCTTTTTTTGTCAATCGTTTTAAGCCAAATTTTCATTATTTCATTTTATGGTTTACACGATGATTTTGTTAATTAACAGACTTTAAACGTCTACAAGAACAAAAGATTTATAAAATTATTTTTGATATATTTCCACTTATTGTATGATATATTATATAAAAATTATATAGAGATAAATCAATATTTTACGTGCTTTAATTTAGTTGAATAATTCATTATGTCATATCTAATTTTCAATTCATTACTGATTAACATGGAAATTCAAATATTATTGCCAGTCATCGACGATCTTAGAATCAAACAAAACGTATAAAAAAAAGCGTTTGCTGATTCATATTAATAAATTCATTCGTATGAATAAGAAAATTGATTTTTCAACGATGCACACGGATACAAAAATTATAATCTCACTTTCGTGTTCAAAACGCTTCTAATTAATGATACAATAACCGAAAATTATGCGTTTCAACATAGAGCATACTTACGCGTGCAGTGTGAATAATACCGAAAAAAAAAACGTGTAAATTAATTTATTTCTCACCGCAGGGGGCGGAAAAACAAAAAGCACGAAATGAAAGAAAAAAAAATTAACGCTACTTGACGTATCGTAAGTATTATAAATACATACGTGCGCTTGTATGAAATCATAATAAAAAATACAAATTGCATCCGGTCGATAAATTTTAATGCGGAATACTTTATCGCGTGATGTATCATGAAAATTATTTTATATTTCGTACATTTTCCGCGAATTTTTATCGTCTGGGAAATGTGCATATTCAACAGTTTTCGATGCGCTTCAAGTTTTCGAATTGTCAATGATATGAAAGTTTTTATCTATGTGTGTATGTGTACTTTTATAAACTTAAAAAATAATACAATTAAGCATTTTTCGTAAATTTTAAGTAATTAATAGAAGAAATTAAATAAGTGGTATTTCTATAATTTAAATTAAACAGAATAAAAATTTAAATATTACAATAACGTATAGTATTATAAAATAATATTTTCGGATAAATGTTTACAGGTCTAATGCAAAATCAATGATATATAATAGTAGTATATATTATTGACATAATCGTATTGAAATTTTGCAAAATTAGCCTTAATATATTTATTATATATAATGTTACTTTCACTTTTTTCTTATATAAAAATAATAATTTGTCATAATAGAGATAAAATTATTAATATTAAATCACGTAGTACTTTTATAATTTTTTTTCTGATTACAGATCTGGAAATTCCATGTCTTTATATTAACAATCGTTCGCGGTTTATTTTAAATATTTGATAGTAGTATAAAAAATCGTTACATTTAAAAAAATAAATATATGTGCACGTTTTTTATAATTTTATTTCAGTAAATTTTACTGATAATATCAGTTTTAACGTATTATACATTGCACATAAATAAAAAAAAATAGATAAAAAATATCTTATATATATATATGAACATATGTCGGTATCAGAAGTGTCCCATCACTTAGGTCCCGCCCGTAAGTAAAGTACACAAACGCGAATGGACGACAAGTCGACAAAAAAACGCTGGGACCGGTCTCGGCAATAAATATAACAGCGACAATCGACCATCAACATATTGCAAGAAGCCCGATGGAGTCCGAGGAGTCGGAGTTGAATCGACAAGTAAAAAAATAATTACTTCGGATTCTATATAGAAAACGCGAGGGGAGCGAAGGGGTTGGGGGTGGTTGAGATGAGTCGTGTAACTCTTTTGTCCCCGAACGAGATCCGATCGAATTTATTGACAATTGTTAGCATTTTCCGGCCTGGAAGCGGATCGACGGGACAAAAATGTCCGCGATGAAAAAATAAAAATGAAAACAGAAACCGACAGATAAATAAAAGGGGGCCGGTGCGGTTTTTCGTTGTCGTTACTAAGCAATCGTCGAATGCTGCTTGTCGTTAGGAATGACTATGTTTTTATTTTATTTATTTTTTTGCGACGGTTTTAATTAATATTAATGGGTAGTGGTGGAATTGGCCGAGAAGATTTAACGATATCGATTGTAAATTGTTGTAAAAAAATTCTCAAAACATTCACTGATATATTGGAGATTAATGTGTTATCAATAATGGTTGAAAAATTGATACTGAATTTCGAATGTTCAAATATGAAAATTCACTTTTCTTCATAGATTTTAAAATACACACACACACGTGTATGTGTGATATTTTTTTTATTTTATCAACCCAAATGACATTGAAATTATTATATTTTTTATTTATTTTGAAAGAAAAAATATAGGTTCTTAGAATAAAAATAATTCAAGTGAAATTTTAGAATTAAAATCCGATTATTGCAACATATTAAACTAATAATCAAATAGAGATATCATATATGTTTTTTACAAATTATATACTTAAATTAAGTAATGTAAATATAATGTAAGTATATGTAAATGTGTAAGTAAAACATTCATTTCGTTTTATTTGTACAGTAGTTTTTCCGGAGAATTATATATTATTGAATGAATTTATATTTTTAACAATAATATGACTGAATATTATTAGTTTATTCTAAGAAATCAAATATGTCAATGGAAATTCATCGTAAATAATATTCAGAACGGAAATTATATCAGATTTATAATAAAATAATATGAAAGATAAGGAATTAACATATTGACATAAATTCAATTGAAATATGTATAATATAAATAGAATGATAATATTATATTAAAGATCTTTATCTAAAATCAATTTTATGTAAAACTATGCTTATTTTCTATTATATATATATATATATATATATATATATATATATATATATATATATATATATATATATATATATATATATTTCCATCAATTTTCATCTCCATCATATAAAAGAGCGTACATCGAACTATAAAGAGTCGCATTTAAATGGTCGAGATTAGCGTAGAGGTGATTGTCCTTTATACTTGAATATACACATACACACACATGTGAATACGAGTCACACACGTACGTGTGTATGTGCATATTCTTGTCTCTTGGTCTCTGGTCTCTGGCTTTGACTGAATGTCAACTTTTTGCCTTCAAAACCGCTTCATATATATATATATATATATATATATATATATATATATATATATATATATATATATATATACCGGACACTCGGATGCCCTACGAGTTGACCATAACGAGACAAAATGTCCGCGACATTGCATTCACATATCTAAACATGACGACAAAATTTTATATTTAAACTTAATCATAAAATTATGCGTATATTATATGTGAATTATATAAATAGTCCTCGATTGTTATTTTGAAGCAGTATTACGAAACTTTATATTACATTATTTTTTTTGATATATTAATCGTGTTGCATATTGTTAATAAATATTTATTTTTCTAAATAATATATAATAATTTAAATAAAAACATAGAAAAAAGTTCATATATTTGATATATCTTTTTTTTAGATTATTTAATATTGAAACATTGACATATTGAATGAACGATTTTGAAACCATGATCTGTAATATAACTATATAAATAATGTTCTATTATATTTTCATCTCAATATAGATTCATTATAATTAAAAAAATCTAATTTCTTAAAAATTTGTAAATCATTTATTGATCAGCCAAACTAAAAATTTAATTTTCTATTTAGTTTCAAATGAATACTATATGACATCATAAATATGGTAAATATTTTTATTTCTTCGTCCAATCTCGTGTGTCGCTTTTTTATTTGTCTAGCGTTTTATATTCCTCATAAAACTCAAATTTTACCATAAAAATCGATAAAGCACTATTGATATTGATGCATAATGAAAATATTTACTCAATGTATATATTTGAGCGATATCAATTTTCCAGTTTTCTTTGAACATTCGTTGAGTGAAATTTATTCACTAGAAATTATATTTGAACAATATATAATATTTATCACACAAAGAACTATTGTAATATTTTTCAATAAAATATGCTTTGAATATAATTTCATAAGAATATTTTTGTAATAATAAAACATCATTTATTTCCTCTATGAAAAATAAATGATGAGAAATCTTGGAAGTTTTCATTATTGAAACGTGATTTTACAAACTAAAAATATAATTTAAATAGCAATATAATGTATAAAAATATATCGAACTACGATTTATCATCAAACATACATTTGGAAGCGTTATATTCATTTTTTAGTAACATAATGAATTAACTTATTTCGTTTTATGTAGAAAAACTGATACTGCAACATACAGATTACCTTACCATAAGTTATTTAATAAATAATTTTATGTTTTTACAAAATTTTATAAAATAAAAAAATAAATTCAACGCGATCGATTTATATATTTATTTATACATTCATATTGAAAAAAATATAGTATGTAAATTTAATTTTTTTATTATATGATACACACAAAATATTTTATATCATTTAAAATTTATATTTTTTTTTCAATCGTTCGCCTATTATGATTTAACTTATTCCTCGCCGACATTCTCTTCGCAATGACAATTTCTTCATAATATTCATCTGGTGTCAACGAACCAAAAGCCGGTTTCAGACGACAGCTTCAGCGCTATTTATTCGCGAACGCGTAAATATATATATATATATATATATACAAATAAATAAATAAATGTATAAATAAATAAATAAATAAGCGAGTGTTTGAAATGAAACGTTAACGAGTCAGTCGCTCGGCTACGTGACGAACTTGTGTAATTTTCATGCTGGCGATTTAACTAACGAACCCTTTATGCAATGTTCTATAATCCAACATTAAATTGTCGACATTTTTATTAGGTCGCACTCAAACGATAAGCATATATGTGTCTGACTTACTGTGAAAAAAATCAAATATATAAATATTATTACGTATTTATACGTTTATAAAACTCAACAGATGGAGCTTTATAATATCAGTCGACTTTTGTGAATATTTCAACAATTTTGTGATGTGATATAAAATCAATATTTGTTAAAAAAAATAATTAATTAATTAATAGTATATTTAGATTTATATTTTAACTTCAAAATAATAATCATTTTGATTCTAAATTGTACGATATATTTTTTATATTATATATAATATATAACAAATTCTATATTTCATATTAAAAAAATATTATGTAAATAAAAATATATCAATACTTAAAATATAAATATTTTTTTATACTATTAATTATATAATTTATATGAATGGAATATACTTTCACGTTTTAAATAAAGAAAGGTATAATTGAAATCAAATATTATTCAATGATATATTAGTTTCATATCGGCGTATGTAATATTATTTGATTAGATAATATTTAATAAATGTATACAGTTCATGGAAATATTATAGTGTACTAAAATAATTAACAAACTTTTCGCAAATAAATTTACAAAATAGTATAAAAAAAATCATTAAAATTAAATATATATATATATATATATATATATATATATATATATATATATATATATATATATATATATATAGTATATATTATATCTAAAACTTTTATAACGCATATAAATAATTTATAAATGCATTCAAAATCGATAAATATTTCTAAAATATAAATAAATAAAAACGATTTCGTTTTCCTAGCATTTTTTTAATGCGGTTGACCAAATAGCGCGGTCAATGTTTTAATGCGTTGCGCACATTTAACACTTTAACGCCCGATGTAAATCTGATATATATATATATATATATATATATATATATATATATATATATATATATATATATATATATATATATATATATATATATATATTAAATATTTAGCGCAAAAATCATACATGTGCGTTTATAAAGAGCAAGTGTAATAAATAAATTGTGAATGCGATGCGTTTTCACAAAAGCAAAAATGGCCGACAAACGAAACACGAACAACGCAAAATGCATTAAACAATATTTTATATACAATTTCACTGTCATCTACATAATATTTATATACAGCATGTGTCAAAATTTTACATTTAATATTTTTAATGGAAAAAAATATTGAAAAATATATGAAATTTTCGAATCACTCTGTGTAGAATGATACAACGCACAACAATTAAATCAACACGTTAACGACCCGACGTCGTAATTAATTCGCACACAACCAATAAAGTATACGAACATTGCGACAATAAACAATCGCGTTTATTCCGTGCGCATTTTTAAACAACCGTCTAAAGGGTGATTGTAATATACGTTTTAAACTTTAAATGGTAAACATAATAAATATATTTTACGCGGAAGTGAATATATATATATATATATATATATATATATATATATATATATATATATATATATATATAGAAAAATGAAATAAATTGCGTCGGCAATAAAAAACGTGCAATGCAATAATAGTTGGTAAAATTAATTTTATTATTAATTTTTATAATGAATTGTATTTTTGAATTTTTGTAATAATAAATTATTTCTGACTTTTAACCGTTATAATTGGCTATAAATTATATAATATTATATATATATTTAAGTACTCGGTATTTGATTTTGTTGAGCTTCACTGATTATGTATAATTATAAATATTTATATCAACCGTTTTTTTTACTGGAATAAAAATGCGCTAAATTTATTCTAGAATTAAAACATTAATATGACATTATTTGATATTTTTATGATATTGATCGCAATTATAAATATCTAAATATTATCATTTTGTATACTTATAGACATTTTTTATTGTATATATATATATATATATATATATATGTATATATATATATATATATATATATATATATATATATATATATATATATATATATTACTTTAATGACGATTTTTCCAATATAAAAATGATATCCAAAACCTTATAATCTTATATCTATTTTTATATTTAATGAAAAATGACTTATATATTTAATGAATGAAAAACAATTTTTAAAAATTTAATTATATTTCTTTATAAATATTTTTTTTACTATATATTTTTTTAAATTAAATTTATAACATCATTATATATAGATCATACAATATATATATATATATATATATATATATATATATATATATATTGGTTCATCTTTATAGAAAAAAGTTGAGCATATAATTTATATAATAAAATTTTTCATTATAATTCTTGATTATAAAAAAAAATGTAATTTATTAATATATATAAAAAAAGTGTATTTTTCATTTATTGCATTTAACACTCAATAGAGAAGTCCAAGAAGTGTAACAGCATAAATAACGACATCATTTAAAATATACTTTTCGATAAATAACAAACACCGACTTTATATCGCATCACATATATTTTCGTATGCATCACGCAATTAAACAGAAATAAAAATAATATTAAATAATTAATTTTCCGTCTTCGTATGCGCGCACATAGGAAATAAATACGCGCATTAAATAAAACGCAACCCGTTCTACGCACAAAGCAATAATAATAATTCACTTCGATTAATGTTTATATGTAAAAATTGACTTTTGTTAGCTCGTTTTTATAAATTGAAACACAACGGAAGAGCAACTTTATACATTTGTATATATATATATATATATATATATATATATATATATATATATATATATATATATATAATTAAATATTATCACGTAAAATTATGAACGTCGTTAAAGATCTCATATCGTTTAAGCGTACGTTTATTTATTTATATTTTATTATTATTATTTTTCTCTTGATAAATATTCAATTTCTATATTACAATCGGAGCTATCAATCTAACGAATGATAAAATCGATATAATAAATGTTTCAGCGTAAAACGCGACGATGAATTTCGCTCGTTAGTAGGAAAACGCACGCAACCGCCTCGAACGGCACATTGTAGTCAAAGTGTGCATTTTTCAGCAGATAAATATTAATAAAACGCATTATTTTATTATAATAAAAATGTTAATTGAAATACATTTGAAATATTCTTATAATTTTCTGATTGGATATCTGAAATAAATCTTTTATGAGTTGGCAGTATAAAAGTATTGAGATTTTATTAATTTAAAATTAAATTATAATTATTTTTTTTATTCTAATTTTATTTTGACATATTTATTTATTTTTCAATTTAAAATTGATTTTATATAATCATTAAAAGTAAATTAAGAAAGATTTTTTTTTAAATCTTTAAATATTATAATCAAAAATATTTTTTTAATTATCTAAGTTCTATCAATTTTTTTTTCAAATAAAACAAATCAATGAATAAAATTAATAAACTTTTTTAAATTATCAATTTGAAGTACATTTTTGGTAATTTACATATTTATTATAGAATATTACATAGAAAATGTTGTAATTATTTTAGTTTTAATTTTTCTGCATTCACTTATTTATATTTTTTTTATGAAATTATGACCAATATTAGAATATATATATAATAGAAATTTATAAATATGTAATATAATATATAACATGAAAAATACATTATTTTTAATAATAAATACAATCTATTTTTAAAGTATATACATAATTCATATTAAGTGTTGATCGTCGACTTCTACGAAAAATACATAATAATTTCAAAAGTCCACAATTTTAATATATAAAAAAAATTACACGACCTTTTATAAAAATTATAATTTTTTAAACATTGATAAATGAAAAAAAAATACACATGTTTTATTATGTATTAAATTTTCGAATCCGATCATTATATTATAATAACATCGAACATAATAAAATGTCACGATCAATAATGATTATCTGACACAAAATTTGCACACTCGCAATTTATCCCTCGTTTTTATTTTTATATCACGATTTTAAAATTGATTATATAATAAATATAGACGCGTAATTATGTTTTATGAATTCAGCGTCAGATCTGAACACGTGATAAGTTTAAATAATAACCGGACTCCTTAACTTTACACCGAATATATACTATATGTGCGTCAATTATAATTATCGACATGTGCGAACTTTATCGGTCGCCATCTTGATAAATTATCAATCAAACATATCCTTTTACATCGAATGATATATAATAAAATATTGCTTAAATATAAATAAAAAAATTTTCTCGTGTATGTGTTGTAAAAAAAACTATTTATATTTTTTTATCTATCTTGTAAGTAAAATAATTACAAGTGTGGGATTTTTAAATTAATTAACATCTATCAATATAAATATTTATTTATTTTACGTTAAACAACTTTTATATTTATATTTTTATATTTCATATAAAATTATTGAAAAAAATATTAATGCAATTTTTTTTCATTATTACTGTATACGTGTTATTATGTTTATTTTAAAATATTTATCACTTTATATATAATGTAATTTTCATTAATACATTAATAAATTTGATAAATTCGTATTGATTTTAAGATGATTAACTGTTATATTTTGAGATATTCATTTTTGATATAAAAAGAAACGAACATTGAAATTCATATACATCAATGTTTTTTCAAAGAATATGACAAAAGTAATCTCATTTGTTAATTATTATAGGAATAATATTTATTAATTTTAGTATGAAATGAATAAATTACTAGTTAAAATAAATAATTCAAACACGTGTAATCAATGAAAAGAAAAAAAAATCGCAAATATTTCGCAGAGAACGCGAAATGAACGCGCCAGAATTTGGAAAAATAAATACAAATATTCGTCGAAATGAAACTGGAGTCGTAAAAAAAATTCGGTCACTTCATATATTTATTACGGCAATTAGCGTTTAAAATGCGCGCTAACGCGAACACGATTTGAATAAATAACCGCCTCGGAGAGTCGACGAGGGCAATTGTCCGTCTAATTATCGGCCATAAAATTCGAAAAACGCGCGCACGCACACACACACACACACTTACGCACGCACGTTAAATATAACGATAATTAAAATATATGCGCGCATATATCGGCGAACGGTTAATTTTCACTTAATTCGGTTGAATTTTTTGAACCGCATCCGAAGACAGGTGCCATCGTTACGATTTAGTCAACGTTTAATGCGATCGTCGTTCATCGATTATAATAATTTGACGCCCTTGTTTATCGTCGATTACAATAATTTGTTCGTTTTTAAATGTCATCGAAAATATTTTTTTTTTCGTTAAATTTCATATTGAAAGAAAAATCTTGAAGATTATTATATAATTTTATTAGATTAAAATTCAAATGAAATTAATGTTTCGATTTAAAAAAATAAATTTATTTTTTTAATATAAGAATGTCAAGTATTTTATGATTATTCTTCACAAATAAATCTGCACTTTTATAAAGTGATATATAAGATTTGATCTATTTATTTTTTAATTTATAAAATCACTCATAATTAATGATATATTTTTCCTATTATTTTTTCCTTATTTTGTAATATTTTTATCATCCATTATGTGTCGGTATTGAATTACTGCAGTTTTTCCATTACTTTCCGTACATTGAATTACATAAATCCCTCAGTTTAATACTCTAATAATACGATCGGATCATTTCCTAGGTTAGTACATGAAGTAAATAACAATAACGATTATTATTGACTCTAAACATAAAACTGATTTCTATCTTAATTGTTAAGTATAGAGATAGATAAAAATTTCAAAAACAATAATGATTTAATTCATCAAAATTTATTTTGACAACATTATATATTTTTTAGTACTTAATAATCCTCTTTCTAAAAAATAAATTATTATTATATATTTATTAATATACTCAATACGATCAGAATGCTTTATAAAATCAGATTTATTTTTCAATCCAATTTTGCAAATCAGATTTTTTTTTCATTTGAAAAAACTTCAGTGTCAACCCTGTCGAGCTTTTCGAGTCTTGTTATGAAATTTATTTTCAACCCCGGTTTTCAAACGTCCGGTTTTTTGTCGCGATTTCGAACGTCCCGCTTAATAAGCTCGCTGTTCCCGTGGAAATACATACCGTGATAAAAAATCCAAAGCTGGAATAAGAAAAAAAGATCAGAAAACCGAACGAAAAAAAACCAAGAAAAAATAAATACTAATATACAGTGCGACCACGCTAAAAAGCAAAATTTTAACATTATACTATTTATCGATTTTCAGTAATAATTTAACAATTCATACTCTTGGTATATTCTTACTGTATGTATATTATATATTTTTACATATATGTTATATATTATATTTAGATATATTATAAAATAGTTTATATGACGTTATACATTATCAATATTGAAAAGTGATTAAGACAGTAAAATAAAATTGAAAAAAATCTAAAATTTATTACTTTAGATATTTTCAAAATCTAATATGCAAACATTGCAAAAAAATGTGATCCTACTGTATATATATATATATATATATATATATATATATATATATATATATATATATAGCATAAATAAAAAATCGAGTTGCTACGTGCATCGACCGTCTCGACGCACATACATATCTCTCTTGCATAATGATGCTGCTGTTGTTGGCATGAGATGGAGATGGAAATGGAGATGGAGATGGCTCCGCCTCTGCTGACCATCTGATTGGTCGTCGTCTGACAGCTCAAGACCGGTGCATCCTCATCTGCATAAAGATATGCGCGTGTGAGCGCACTTGGAATTGCACTATAAAGTGTTTCTCAACATCAAAACTGAAAAACAAAGAACCTTCAAGAATCTTTCATCAAAGTAGTAGAATTATTTGATTTAATTATATATATATATATATATATATATATATATATATATATATATATATATATATATATATATATATAATATTGAATTATAATGAATATCGATTTAAATCTAAAATCAACAATACTTTTTTAGTCATTCAATGGTTCAACGTTGTAAAAATGCTTCATTGTACGTCTAAAAAAAAATCGCGTTCTATATAAGAGAACAACGTCGAACACGAGAAAACGATTTTTTTTCAGTCTAAATCGAATTCGTCTCCGTAAAAGCGTTCGCGGTGTGTCGTGTCACCGCACCTTTACATATATATAAAAGCTACATAAGAAGAGATGAAAGATCGTAGGCGGCGTTATATATATATATATATATATATATATATATATATATATATATATATACATATACGGAACGGCCCTTTGTAAATATATACATACAACAAGGAGAACAAACGACAAACAGACGCATTTTATATTTTTCAGTTGTGTTTTTCGTCTTTTTTCTCTCTTTTCTTCTTCTTCTTCTTCTTCATCTGTACACTGGGATCTTATTTTTATATTTTTTTTAATACGTATAGACGTACAGCCTTTTTCGCATGACCATACCTGTATGAAGAGTCGAGTATGCGACCAACTTGTACAACTCGAGACTCCTCGAGATCGTCGGGAAAACTCTTCGGGAATGTATGGAAAAAAATAATTCGCGTTCGAAACATCGTCGAGCTTAATTGAAGCAAAAAATATATTCGGTTTTATATATACGAGAGAGTGTGTATTTTCATACGAATTTCTCATATTTTTTATTATTATTATTTTTATTTTAAATTTCATATTTATTCCACGAGATATGTTTCTTTGATACGAGGACGAAAAATGTTGAAGACTGTGCTATTTTTAATAAATAGGTTTGAGAATAAATTTTTAAAAGTTTTCTTAAAATTATCCTAGTAAAAATTATTTTATTCAGTATTAATATTAAGAAATATATCATACTATATATATATATATATATATATATATATATATATATATATATATATATATATATAATTTTAACACGATTAAAAAAAATATTCTAAATTATAATATATGAATTCGGAATTAATTAGATATTAAAAAAGTGAACTATCAAATAAAAATAATAACGTGCAATTATTGAAATTCTTCCTGGTTTAACTCAAATTTATAATTCAATGAATAAATTCATATAAATTATCAACAGGGGTTCTATTTATATATGTTGCATTAATACATTTGAATAATGTGCATTATTTTTAATTTAATTTTTGATATATATATATATGAAAAGAGTAGACAGCTGAAACACGTCATGTTTTGTTCTCGACATTCGAACATCAATTTCGATAAATACGAATCCAGTGTGTCACGGAGTCAATTGGACAAATTTATATCGGTTCCCGGAACGCTTTCACCCCGAAACGCATTAACTATTTTAAATAATCAATTAATGACCTGTACGTAGGGGGTATCAATAAAACAACCCTCTCTTTTTTTATTTATTTATTTATTTCGATTCGAACATGCGTGCGCGTCTCGATAAGCAATTCACAATTTTTAGTCGTTTAAAAGTTTTCGTTTATCGTTCGAAAACATACGGGTTCCATTTAAGATTGCACGATAAATGTATAAAAATTCATTTAATTTATGTCTTTATTTTCCAACTTTATATTAAAAATACATTTTGTTTATAATAGCACAATAATATGTTGAATTTGGCGTTTGATATTTTTTATAGAAATTAATTTGTATACGCATAAAAATAAAACGTATTAATAGGTATTGTTTAGAGTTATATAGATTTATTATAAATAATCTAAATTAAATAATAAGACAAAACTGTTTATAATAATAATTCAGGTCTTGAAGTTTATAAAATATCTTCTTAAAAATAGATTGTTATTAAAATTATTTTAAAAATAAGGAATACAAAGTAATAAAACCTTGATCTTTATTTTATAAAATATTTTTAAAACAATATTACGATATATAGCGAAAATATATTAAATTAGATATGTTTAAAAAATGTGTACTATTATAAACTAAAATTTATTAACTTTCAAATTAGACCGTATATCGTATATTTCTGAATGTTTTTTTTTTATAACGTAACATTTAAGATCGAAAATTGCCAAACATAATCTATATAATAATAAACAAAAAATAAATCATATCGATTTCATATTAGTTCAAAACGTGACCTTTTAATTGATACGCTATGTAAACCTAACCGTTCGATTCCTTATTACTTTCATTATATTTATTTATTTTTTTTTTATTTATGATCTCATTGCGCAACATTAATTTAATATATTTAACTTTGTTGAAACGCCGATAGTTTTTTTTTCATCTCCTGCGATTGATTATTCGAATAAAATTAATTAGTCCGTATTTATGCCGGACAAATTTGACGGTAATAAATATTTTTTAATTAATGAATTTATATTGATGAGAGTCGTAAAAAAAATATTTTATCGATGACGTATCTATAATAAACGACTTCGCATTTATTAAAACCAACATAGAATAACGACGATGAGAAAAAAAAATTGCGAACGATTATAAATGAATATTTATTGAGTTATTAATATTTATCGATATTTTTTGACATTTAATGTTTTTTTAAACTGCGCTATTTATTTTTATTCAAGATTGTATCTTATAATTGTTTTTGATGTATTCGTGTATTAAAAGGTTTCCGACATGTTTATGTTATATTGATGAATTATTATATAATATTAAAAATTTAATTATTATATATATATATAACATATTTTAAATAAAAAGATGATTTATAATATATTTTAATTTTTTATTTATATTTTTATAATAGTCGTTTCTATGAAGATTTTTAATAATTATTATCTTTTTTAATTTATATAAAATTAGTATAAAATGATAATAATAATATATTTACTAAAATATCAAATTATTATTACAATAACTAGAAAATAAAGCTATTTATCCATTATTGAAATCGTATCATATATCATAAAATAAACGGTTAAAAACATCCGTTATCGATTTAAAAAAAATAAATTTAATACAATCATCTTTTTATTTATGACTTTTTTATTATTTCTATAATACACTATATATAATGTGTTAAAGAATGAAACGATTCAGGATTCGATCCTCAATTGATTTACGAGTTTCTATCATTCGTTTTCTGACCGCGACGCGTAAATGCTATGTGCCACCGAGTTTATGCTACTTATTGTTATTACTATTATATATTATATTATATATAAATATATATATATATATACGTTTTTTTCATCCCTCCGTTGTTTTGTTGTTGCCGTTGTTCGCATTTGATATTGTGCTGTTGCTTCGGTAAGATCTCATAAATATGTTCCTTATCTTTTCAGTGGATCATCGTCCGTTTCTTTAGCATTTCTATACGTATAATATAATGTAACATATAGTGAAATGTATCTATGGATCAATTTAAAGAACGTTCAGTCTAATAACTTTTATAACTTTATGATATTGTTGCAATAATTCTATCGATATACGCATGTCTGATTTGTAAAATGGAAGGCTTCCATTTATTTATCGATTGCGCTTTCTTATTATAAATAACTTTTTATGGACATATAAAAAAATAATTGTATATATTATATTTACTAAAATATCACCATAATTGATTTCTATTATAGCGATTGTGTTGCTCGATTATGAGCTTGTAAGTAAATATTTTGTTTAATAAATATGATGAAAATATGTTTTAAATCATAACAATTTAATAATATAAAATTATAACAAAGTTTAAAATAAAATTTAATTACATGTGTCAATATTAAAATTTACGACACGTTCCAAATACATGGATGTGTAACGCGATTTTATATGGAATGGAATTACACGTGCGAGGCAATTCTTCATAAGCGAGCCTTTCACTCGTGCGAAAGGGAAAAAAATCACGATTGAAAAGAGAAAACACGACAAAATACACGTATCGAAGAAGAAAAAGAAGAAACAAAAGGAAACCATAGCGCACTCGAGTGCAAAATGAAAAATAAAAGATGAAAAAGACGGCGATGATTTGTAGCGGAAGATTGCACCGGCTCACATAATTAACCGAGTCGATATGCATAGGCATCGACCAATTGTCAGGTGATTAAATTGATGGGATGATGATAATGATGATGGTGATGATGATGATGATGATGACGATGATAATAACGATGACGATGATTGTACGTGGCGAATAGTGAGCAGGCAGCGTTATTTCGTCGGTACGCCAAACGTGTTATTACCGACGAGTCGAATTAAACGCGAAGAAAAGGGCGAAAACTCGACGATTAACAGTTTCGCATACGCGATGAACGCCGGTTATTGTGATCGCTCGGTTTTATAATGATCGCTTTACGGATGCTCGATATGTATGGCGATTTATGCGATGTTATGTGATGATACTAGAATATTTTCATTCAGTATTTTTGTTGATTGATGTGTGTTATAGATAAATAGTGTATTTATTGTTATAAATTTGACTTTATTCAAAAGATAATTCTATGTCATTCTTATTAGAATATAATTTTTGGTATATATTATATATACCTAAATTGGTGCTGAAGTAGTCTAAACGGAAAGTACAATTTTCGATCATTTTTTGTAGCAATTAACACCATATGTCAGTGATAACGTGTTAAATATTGTCTTCTAATGTGTCAACGCACGATTTAATGGCATATTAAACTAAATATAAAATAAGTGAAAGCTGTCAAATTGGTGTACATATCAAAAAGTGCTGATAACATAAAGTTTTATACAATTATAAAAACTTTGGTTCTTAACACTTATATTTATATAAATATATTTTATGAAAATGACAAATTATTTTTATTAGATAAAGTCAACGAATTTATTCCAATATAAGAATGATTCATTTTATATATAAATAAGATTTATATAGATTTTTAAAATAAATATTATTAATATCGACATATTGTCTAACAATATTTTGAATATTTGATCAAATATATTGTATTCATATTATTTAATTAATTATATTTATTTTCAAAATTAAAATTTACAATCTAAGAAAAATAAGGTATATAATATATTTGAAGGTTTTACGTAGATTTGATGACTGGATAAAAAATTAATTTCTCTAAATAATTCACAGAATTTTTCATTTAATCGATAATATATATATATATATATATATATATATATATATATATATATATATATATATATATATATATATATATATATATATATGTAATATATCGAAATTTTTAATATTCTCACGTCGCTGAATTCGCTCATTTTCTTCAACCGATAACACATTATTTCAGCTGAAAACTTGATTCGGAATGAAACGAAGCATTCATCAACGTAACCCGATTTAAAAGCAAACCTTTCCACTATCGCACACAGCCGCCGTCGCACATTGGACACGATTCAACGTCTCAGCGCTAGATGATCACAATAAACGGCGGCCGTAGCCGTAACAAACAAAAGGACGAAACTTTGCAATAGCGAAAATATACGATAAAGTTAGTGGAAGACTGTCGTCCCAATATGTCCCGTGTCATATTAGCTGAAATATAATGGGCCGCGGATGAAAAGAGTGGCCGGTAATGGAAAAGTTGAGCACATATCGTCTATATATTTGATCGTGTATGTGTATAGTAATAAATGCATATGTACACGGTGTACATACACGTGTACATACTCACATCCGGGCTTAATACAATTACGTCGATCAATTCATATTTACCTGGAGAACGTGCGCGAGAAACGCCAAGTTTCCCCTTTGGCGCACAAAAATTACTTACTCTACTACTACAGTTCATCCCTTGCCCATTCCGCTTCTGCTGCGTCAATAGGGGGTAGAAGGTCTCCGTAGACCCCGAAAGCCTTTGTATATTCATAAATAATAAAGCAACTACTACGGTTTCCTCTTACGCGAAAAAATTATGTCCGATCGAATTTCGTCAATACAACGTGAAGCGTCAGATCGCGAGCTACTCCTCAATCTAGTCTTGAATATTGTACGATATGGAAAAATTATTATTATTTCTATGTTTTCATTTTATATGCGTGTATAAAATTTTCAAAATATAATGTAATAAAAAAATATGATCGATGATATACTTTAAGCATAAATAAAATTTCATATAAGATCGTAAAAGATTAAATTTTCTTATCGTTTATAATTAAAAATATATCACTATTTCAATAAAAAAAATCGATACTTAAAAATCATGATACTATTAAAAAATAAAAATAATATTTAAATTAAATATATTCATATTCATGAGAGTAATTAATATCATATTATTAATTTAACACTTGTAATAATTTTGAAAATATTTTAATTGTCAATAAATCTTAATTTGGTATAAACAAGGATTTAATTTACATTAATTTAAACTGTTTTCTTTTTATAAATGTAATTTTAAAAAAGGAATTTTGCATTTTCGAAAATCACATTATATATTCTCAAGAACGAACTGCGAAATACGCATTCGCCGTTACACTTCATATGTGCATACATAATGTATCGAAATGCGAATTTTTCGAAAAATTTTTACAATTAAAATCGACCACTTCGGCAAAAATTACAGGTGTTTGAAACCGGTACGCTAATTTTGGATATAATATATACGTTATATATATATATATATATATATATATGTGTGTGTGTGTGTGTGTGTGTGTGCAATACAATAATATAACGAAAGTCCGTTGAATTTTTCACTATATTTAACGATCAAGTTATAATAATATATTATAATGTATTATATTATATATAGCAATAACCCTTTTCTGCTCTTTAATGAACTCATTTGACGAGTTTCGAATTAAAAATCATTATTTTATTGCGCGATACATATTTATAATTTTGCGAAATATATTATTTTTGTACGTTTTGCGTGAGTTAATTTTTAAGGATCCAAAACGTATCATTAGGGTCTTTTATTCGTTTATAATTAGATACTTTATTAACATTTGAGATAAAGTTTTACGGCATTAGGATGCAGCTGGGTGATTTTTCGTGGTAACTATGCGTTTTTCGGACAAAAAAGTTTAAAAAGTATCTCATAACATTTAACATTCCTAATAAATATATTGTTTTTTTTTTTTAATATTATTTACTCACTTTTATTAAGTTGTTTAGAGAATGCGAATTTTAAAATCCGTTCATTATTTAATTTTATTAATTTTATAACCTTATTCAATACGTTTATTATTTTCAGTTATATATAAATACTTAAATTTTAAATATATTAAAATGACAATATGTCAAATCTAAATTTGAGAGTAGAACTGACGACTCAATCCAATTTAAAATATAAATCATCAGTATAAAATTTGAAGAAAACATTATCTTTGTTTATTTAAACATTATCGTTAAGTCTTCGATTATTTTATTTATGCTTTCAAATTGAAAGTATTCTTAGATATTATTTGAGTAAAATACACTATTTTAAAATATATTAATATGTTTAATGTTTAATTTTTTTTTACAATGAATTCAATAGTTTTCTTCAAATATTGTAATTATCTATTTATAATAAAATATTGACGACTTATTTTTTCTTTAGTTACAAATTATTTTATTCTTTAGATACGATATTTTCTTAAAAAAAATAAAAAACCTAACTATATTGACAATAAATTTTATTCAAAATTTATATGAATTTCCTCTAAAAATAATATAAATATTATAATTTTTAAATCACAATAATCAATGAAATACGACAGACACAAAAAAAAGTGATCGATCGATATTTTTACAGATTCGTAACAATTTATTTATCCAACAACAACGAAAAAATATTAACACTTTTCCTAAATTAATAACCGCCGCTTCTCCAAATTTCAACTTCGCCTCCTTACATTTATTTTTCTATAAAAAACCGTATGATTAATATTAAACAGCAACCAACCTCCGCACTTTAAACTCAGATTACCATCTCGATTATTATATATATATATATATATATATATATATATATATATATATATATATATTTAATATTATCAACTTTAATTATTACTATAGATATATACATATATATATATATATATATATATATATATATATATATATGTATATATATATTGTGAAGCGATTTTGTTCTAGCGATTAGTTGTTAATAATAAGAGCGGTGTTGTTTTGTGGCATCGATTGTTCCCAGGGTGCCATCAGACGTAATTAGTTACTCTATACGCTGTTCCCATCTAATAGATTAGCTCTAGTTAACTTAGTAATCAGTTTAATAACTTTAAGTGAGTGGGTGTATTATTTATTGATCATTTTATTTATTTTCACGATAACGATACGCGCACATCCCACATATTAAACAATTATCGCTTACACTTTATGCACACATTCGTACAAATATATATATATATATATATATATATATATATATATATATATATATATATATATATATATATATATATATATATATATATATATAGTATTTATTTATCATTGTGTAAAGGCAATCGATTATATTTAGAATTTTTTAATTTTACATAAAAGTAAATCTTTTTTTAATGTAATTAAATATTTGGATTTAATAATTTTTGTATGATTTTTAATGTGCATAATATTCTTTTAAAAAATTGTCAATAACGAAAGTTCAAGTTGAGAAAAATCACATATATATATATATATATATATATATATATATATATATATATATATATATATATATATATATAAATATAATTTAATATTTATTTAATGACAAACATAAAAATCTTTATTTAATTTATATTAGTTAAATTTTTATATTTTGATCTAATGCTCTATATCGAGTTTAAATTTTTGAGCTTTATTAGTATTTTTTTTAATTTTATATTATATTACTAAAAAACAATTGATATGCTTATAAAAGTATTCTTAAAATATGTAAAAAAATCGTTTTATACAACGAATTTATTTATTTATAATATGAAAAAATAAAATTTTCTAAAAATAAAAAAATAATTTTAATAAATATAAATTCTAATTTTTGCATCGAATTTTTCTTATTAAATTTAGTTTATCAAAAGGATTAGACATTAAATTGTACGAATAAATTTTATGTACATCATACTTAAATGTATTTTTACATGTATTGTATAAATATTTCATATACATTATATATATATATATATATATATATATATATATATATATATATATATATATATAACAATATGTGAGTTGACAATTTAGACATATTTTATATAGACATACATGCATTCATAAATCGAAACGTTTACACTTCAGACGAAAGTCGAGAACCACCTGCAAAAAAAACACACACATACTCATATATATATATATTTATATATGTACTACAAAAGTGTTTTATACAACGAACCAAATTTTAAAATTCACTCACGTATCACATAGGAAGTTCTTGTCTTTGTTAATAAGCACTCATTGTGTTTTGCGAGAGAGTTGGCCTTTAAAAAAAAAATCGAAAAACCCCCATCGTTTCGCTCTTATGAAACATTAATATAATTTAGCATTAATTGGACGGCGGCCGACTCGGGAAAATTTTACGCATATCTACCTTTTTCCTGAATTCATATGTATGCCATTAATGAAAATGATGCGCGAACAAAAGTGTATATAAAACTGAAAAAAAAATAAATAATAAAGTATGAACGAAACGTAAAAATATTACGCGACGACAATTACACGTTATTTATGTTCGATATATAATATAAATATATAATAAAAAAAATGACAATTTATTTAAAAAAAAATGCATACAATGTAAATAATTTATTTATAGATGAATATTATTAAAATAAAAATGTTTCACTCTTGTGCAATATTTGCTTTTATAATATGGCGTACGAGTAAATTAAATATTAATATCTGTCAACTTTATCTATGAACTGTTGAAATTATATTGATATTATATTAATCTTTAATAAAATTATATTTAACGTGATATTATATAAAATTGATCGTTAGTCTATTACAAAATGTAAAATTAGTTTTAGTTATCTTGTATTTTATATTAAATATTTGTATTAAAAATTATCAGTAATATTGATATTACTATCTTTCAACAATAAATTACAACGAGTTTTCTAGAAATTTATATATTATTATTTTTTTTATAGTAAAAATATAAACTCAATTATCAATTTCATTATATAATAAATAGTTTGGAAGAAAATGCTTTAAAATTTTAATGCATTATTATTTGATTTGAAGGACTGATAAAATACTTGATTTTAGTAATGCATCTGTTTATTATTAATAAAATAATATAATATAATAAAATAAATATTTATATATTATATTAGTCCAAAGTAATAAACTCAAAATTGAACTTTAAAATAATTGAAGTTTTTTTAATTTATATCGAATTTTTAATTTGATAAACATATATTTTTTAAAAATAAAACGCGTATATTTTCATATAACGAGTAAAAATGCTTGAAATTCTCGGTTTACACGTGCGTTAATTATTATATATATATATATATATATATATCACACTCTTTCGATTCGCCGTTGTTGAATTATATTTTTAAAGATCCATTTTATTTATTTTCAATTTATTTCTTTTTTTAATATTGTTGTAGAAACGATCATATTTTATACAAAATTGAAGGTTTTAAGCGTCGAACCGACGAATGAACGTACAATTATATAAGTAATTACGAATTAGCCGCTAATCCGTATTGACCTTTATATATATATATCGCGGTGAGAGAGTTTATTCTTTTTTTTTCGTCGTTTTTTTTACACGTATATAAATAAATAAACGTATTTATTATAAATATTTTTTTTTATATATATTATCGATCGAATTTATATATTTTTATAAATGCGACGACAGGTGAAAATGTCACTAAGGGGTAAATAAAAAATATATGCGTTCTTCATCATGTAGCCTATTTAATATTGAAAACCATGTTTCGTTTATAATATATACCATATATATATAATATAAAAATAAATTTTCGTCGATTTGTTAATGCTGTCAGTTCAAATGACGTGATAAATGATTAAATTTTAATTTTATAATATATTAAATATTAAATTATACGATCAGCAAACTGACGATAAAATATTTTCGATATTATATATTAAATAAAAAACGTGCAAAAATAGCGGTGAAGCTATTTCGTTGTCGCGGTGCATCGTATAAACGGATGTATTGTATATAATTCAATTGGTGTTTTGTGTAATTGCAGTTATTCAAGCTCGACCTCACCTTTAGACGAGAACTGACCCCAAATTAACCCGAAGCCGAAGCTTCTATCCGCTTCCAATGCAACCAATGAGCAATTTATCAATATCGATTTATTGAATTAAAATAGGGCGAAAACCTCCAACGATGCTACAATAATGCGAGAATTCCAATAATGTTTACGATAACTTAAATAAAAATTATTTTATTTCATTATATTGTTGTATATATGGATTTAATTAATTCAATTTCGCCTTAGAATGTGTTAAACTTTTAATCACTTATAGAATAAAGCATATTATAATCGAATGCCTATTATTATTAAACAAAATTAAGATCGGTATAATTGAATTATATTTACTAAACATAAAAAAAATGACCCATTAGTGATAAAAATATTTATTTACTTAATCAAAATTTTGATTATTATGTCTACATATATAATTAATATAGTTATATATTATTTTGTTTTTTCTTTTAATATTAAAAGCAAACATATGATTTATCAGCTTGTAAATTATATTTTATACATTTTTCGGATTAACCAGTCATTCACATTTTTTTTCGTCTAAAATAATATTGTAGTAACAAGAGACCGGTTAATCCGGAATATGCGATACGTGCATTGATTTAAAACATTATAATCATATATTTTTCGATTGCACAAGTATGTTATTTAATAACGTAGTATCGCCATTAATTCTGCATAATATAATACGATGAATTTTTTTTTTCATTTTTGCTAAGGATACATTTTATATTTTATGCACAATCAATCATCAATATATAATACACGCAACTGTTGTGAATTAAAATAATATTTATTGCAAAGATGAAATATAATCGTGTAATATATAATAATTGTAATTATAATAGCAGTGATAAACGTTTAAACGCCTACAGACGATTATTACACGCGCGATCAATTTCATGCTTTTTAAAACATATCAGTTTTTATTTTTATTTCCATTAAAGTTGAATAATTTATTTTTTTTTAATCGGAGGCCGTTGTATGGGGTATTTATGAAATTTATCTAACATCTTATATGATAGCATATTTTTTTTTTACCGGTGTCAGTTATCGATTAAAAAAGTTGCAGCATTATGATTCTGGGCGTGCGTTAATTCGTCGCGGATCGCAACCCAAAGGTTAATGAAGACTATAATAGCTCGGTAACAAAAGTCGTATTAAGACATCGATTTGCTATATTGTATCGATGATTATGTGTGTGTATTTATGTATGTATCATACATTAATCGTTAATGGAGTTAATTAATCTTGAAATTATCTTTTAAAAAAAAATAAAAATTAAAAACGCGGAGCTATCGATCGATCGCACTGATAAATGGGAAATTTATATATAATGTAATAAATATGAAAATGTATTAAAAATATTTATATCAATATAATAAAATGATTAATTTAAAAAAAAAACAAATTTTAAAAAACTATTACACATATTAAAAATAAATGTATATATTTATATTTTAATCTAAATAAATTGTCATAATTTTAGAATCTTCAACGTATCTATATATTTTTTTAATATATTATATATAGAAAATAAATATAAATTGAAAGTGATATATAATTAATTATTTAATCATATACTAAAATTTAAAATTTCATATTATTTACTACAAAAAAGATTTTAAACAATATATTGTTTTAAAAAAAAAACATCATTGAAAATTTTAACATAAAATTATAACTAAAATTTAGTATTTTTAAAAGAAATAGAATAATGATTTTTTTAGATCGCATTATATATGAAAAAAAAGCGAGAACATTTTTTTTTAATTTTAATTTTAATATATATATATGATTAAATTAAAATGTATAAGTAATTTGATATAATATGATTTGAAACGTGATATAAATAAACGAAAGTAGAGGATTATTGTATTTGTATACAAGAAAATCATATAACACAGAACAATAACCATCTTTATATATATATATATATATATATATATATATATATATATATATATATATTGTCGATAGTAATCGACGATTTGATAGGTTTTCCGCGCGCGAGTCCGGCACGTATTTAAACCGTACATACTAAATCAGGGGCGGGCAACCTTTTATTTTTGCTCTCGCTCGCCGAGATCCGTCGGATAAATGGCGATATGTCGATAATAATAACGATATCGCTCCGACAATGTTATTACGAAGGCTACAACTAAACGAGTGATCGCCAACCGAAACGTATTTCATAAAATGCGGCTCTCACTCGGGTGAAGTATGGATTCTGGAATTATGCACGTTGCCTTTATTCCCTTGCTGACGATCGGTATCAGATTAAATCTCTTTCAGATATTACAAACTGTTTTTTTTTTATATTATTATTTATAAATTAAATTATAATTATTTATTACGTCAGATCTTCTAATATAACAATATTACATACGTACTTTTTCATAAAAATTTAGAATGCTTAATTATTTTAGATAAAAATATAAGAAAATATGATGTTTTTAAATACAAATAAAAAAATATTAATTTTATATAGTACTATGACTATTATATAAATAATAGATATGTATGTTTAAAGTTTAAAGAAAATATGTAACTACAACAAAAAAAACGGTAATAAATATAATAGTTAATAATACACATTTAACTATCACAGATTAATAAATAATTAGTGATCGACCAAAGAGTACATTATTTACATGAAAATTATTCATAAGAAAATAAAAAATATTATATTCTATATAAAAATATAAATATAATTAAAATATAAATAAACCGAGAAAACATTTTTAGAAACTCTGTTTTACATATCGTAACCTTACTTAAGGTCAATTAATCATTTTTAATACGATAAAATAAAATAATAAATAAAATAAAACATACCATATTTATCCGCTGCAAACCTTCACACATAGAAAAACGTCATCGAGCCTTCGAAATATACAATATAAAACATGACTACTATTAAAACAATAATAATTTACGTGAATCCTCGACCTTTATTTATTATATATATATATATATATATATATATATATATATATATATATATATATATATAATAAAATTAAACGAATGATCATATTTCTGCTATATGCAATAGGTATAATAAATTAATTATGAATCGCGTACCGTTAATTTAATGCAAAAATGATAAATGTATACGTGGTAACGATGTGGACGTTTCGATCGATTTATATAAATATTTATAATATATGATATAATTAAATTAATATTTTGCCCTCGTAGCGTACGACGAATATTTTTCGAATTCTTTCACATTTTAAAAAGTCGACAATTAACCGCATTAAATACACACACATATATATATATATATATATATATATATATATATATATATATATAAATAAATAAATTTATGATGGTGAACTCGTAAAAAATAAAAACAGAAATAAACGTGGCGCTAGAAAAAAATGACCATATATGAAGTGTTCTCGTTTAATACTATTATTTATATAATTATTATTAAATATAGTGATGTAATTAGAATTTTCTCGAATGACACACATACATAAATAAAAATCGAAGTATAAATTGGTTTATATCATGTTTTAACTATTTTACATTTATTTATTTGATTTTTGCTTTATATTATAATATTTCTAGATATTTTTTTGTTTTCGTATGTGAAAAGTATGTTAACCGATAATTTATTGTTTTTAGAAATTTCCGTAATAGTTTTACATTTAGATGTAATTTATAGCTAATCTAATAGTACTTTTTATGTAAAACGCCATCGAATGCGACGAAATTGATTTGCAAAAGAATTAGATAAATAATTATATAAATTAAATAATATTTAATTATAATTGATTATATAAAAAATATAAATTATAATAAAAAAAAATAAATAACCATTAGATCTAAATATGTAATATATATAAGTCAAGGGAATATAATTAGCATTTAGTTATTTTTTTCTAATTATTTTATTCAAAGGCTTGATATAAAAATATTTATATTTTTATGGTCTCAGAGTCTAATGCGAAATAATTACGTGATTCTCATCGTACAAAATAAATATAAAAATGAAAATAAATACATACATATATATACAATATAAAAAGTAATCGTTTCGACGATCGCCATTAAATATTTAGTGCTGCATCGTTGATGCAATATGCACTTTTCGCATATTGCAGCAAATTGCGAATTTTAATGCGCTTTTTCGAGAAAGCTCCGTCGCCATTATATATATATTTTTTTTAATAAAGTGCATTTAAATAAAATACTCTTCGTGCAAAAGTATGATCCTATATATTCGTGATTATTTCATTAATATAATTATATAAATCAGTACGCGCAAAAATTTGCTATGTAAAATAATATGTATATTTATTAAAATATATCTAAATATTGAAATATATATATATATATATATATATATATATATATATATATAAACTATATTTTAATATTTTAGTTAAAATAATAGAAAATGATGTATAGACATATTAATCTATATTTAAAAATTATATAAAAAAATAATTATTATTATGTTGAAGTACGAAAAAATTGGAACATGTATAAATAATGGGAATAATACCGGTTAGTGATGAGAAAAAATATTGCGAAAATAGGGAACAACATCCAATATCTCATTTCGCATCGTTTTTCCCCAGATGGTACACGTAGAATGCGTCGCGCATATTTGCCAAACTCATTAGCGTTCGGAAAATCGGAAAAACCCTACCCTTTACAATTTTCCTACATTATATTGCATATTTTCAGTTGTTTAATTACAATTGTAATTTAATATTACTATATATAATATATTGTATTTTAATATAAAGTATATGGTATATTCGTTTGTATTTTTAATGGATTTTCATCACGTTTTTATCCATAAAATAAATCCACATTGTAAAAACGCGAAATGGCACTCGTCTATGGCAAACATTCGTCGCCACCGAAACCCACCCTCGAAAATCTCTCCCTTAAAAACGGCCTCAAGACTAGGTCTTAATCACGGCAATGTAAAAAGACACAAGGGGTGGGTGGATGAAAAAGGGGGGGGGGGCGGTTATCTCGAATAAAAACATTTGAGTGCCGAAGAATGTTAATAATCGCAGGTTTCCGCGGTATTCAGCTTAAGTAGCGTCTTGAGTAATGGCAGCCGGCTGTAATAATTTTATATAACCCACCGAACCACTCCCCATTTCTTCCAATGCATACTATTCCAGGAAAAAACCACCACGCTGACCAAAACCACCCATTAACGAACCACCTAGAACACCACCCTTGTACTATGAAAGTGACTAGCGAGAAGGCTCACCCCTTATATGAGGGAAACTATGCATGTATATGTAAGTATTTGTTTGTATATATATATATAAACATATATGTGTGTGTGTGTGTGTGTGCCTTCTTTAATTTTTCTCATTTATATGTGCGAGATATAAATTCGCCTAGACATTTATCGTATGTTGAGCACGTAAAATGGCGCCCCCCGTCTTCTTAAGATTTACCGTGCGAAGTTTATATTAAAATATATCGCAAAATATGGTGCTGATGACCTGATGGAAGTCATCTGAAATACCCATCATAATTATATTATAAATATGTTTTATTATTTAATTACTAATATTTATAATATAATGTGCTTTATAATATAATGTAAAATTATTCGTATACCATTACTGAAATATGTATATTTAATTATAGACTAATTTAAAAAATATTTTAATACGAATTCTGTTTTTTCATTGAATATTTTATGAAATCAGAAAAAAATATATTTAATATAAATTTACTAAAAACGAAATTAATATAATTTTTTTTTCTTTTATTAAATGATTTTTCTCATGTATATTAATTTTTGACAAAATAACACATTTACAATAATTTCAAATTACTTTATTTAATGAATATTTAATATGACCTATCTAACTATAATATAAAACACATATATCTTGTGAAATATAGTTTAAATAAATTTATATTTCTATATAATAAAAATTTAAAGTCTTTAGCTTATAAATATATTGCGTAATGTTTAATAAATTATTTATATAAAAAAACCCATACTAAATAAATTAATACTAATTTTGAACTAATGATTTAAAAATATAAACTCAATAAAAAAGTATAAAAAATTCTTATTATTATTATGTAGAAATAGAAAAATTTTAAAATACCTGGTAATATATAAGAATATTGCCGGCGAAATAAGTTGTGCAACATTCTTGAAAGGTAAGATAATACACAGTTTGAGAACCGCTATATTGTGTTTTTATTTTGACTTTGCGGCGTCCGTGAATGTGTAATAATTTTCCCGGTAATATGCTGAAGTTTTTCCAAAACGGACATTAGTAGCTTTGAAAAGCGACGTTGAAAAATGGCTTTTCTTGTTTACTCGGTGTGACTCGTTTATGAAAAATGTTTTTAAAATACCTATATATTTATACTGTTACTGCGAAATATATTGGAATTTCAAAAATATTAATATTATTTTGGTTAAACTATAAATTTTTCATAAAAAAATAATAAATATATTTTTTATTATAATATATTTTAATTCGATTTTGGAGTATATAATATTAATAATAAATATATTAGTATTTAGTACTGAATAGTAGTGAATATTATATTCTGATAATCAATTTTATTTTTGTGATTTGTAAATTTTTGAATAAATTTAGTATAACAGTTACAAAATATAAATATAACCGATGAAAAATGTCACTTAATGCGGAAAAATTGTCCATAATTCGAACGAATGAAAAACTCGCCGACCGACCCACCACAACAACTATAAGAAGATTTCTTCATTCGTAAAGCTTTCGGGCCAAGACTTTTCCTCCCCGTACAAAACCACCCCTACGACTTTATACCAACCCCTGGGCGGCAAAAAAGCGGTATGAGACCGCATACAGGGGGCGAAGCGAGATTGGGGGGTGGGGGGAGCAACTCGGAAATTTTCCAAGAACCAAGGTGAAAAAGGACGGACTTTCGACGCGAAAAAGGGGATAAAATGCATATATAGGTGTACGGTTTGAATGAGAGAGAGACAAGGGAAGTTTTTCTTCATTTCATATAATATCTTAGGGTTGAACCGCACGACCCACACCCAGGTTTTCCGTGGGGTGGTTCAGCGTCTGGGGCTATTTTTCTGGTATGGGTGGTCAGGGGTAGAAATAACTTCATAAGTCCACACGGCGTGGCTTGGCATACTGATTAATATATAATAAGACCGTGTAGGCAACAGCAGCCGGTACGAAGCAGCCTCAACTCCCTGACTCAATATTATCATGTCAAACATTTATTTTTTCATACTTTTAATACGCGCACCACCCGCAAAAACTTAAATATAATCATAATTTATTTTCAACATATTTTTTCTCAAAATATTATTCATATATATTAAATGAACACACCGTATAAACTATATCAATGTAAATCTATTCGTCGAATTGCCATCATTCATAAAAATATTTTTATCGTATATAAATTAAAAAAAAAATGTTTTAAAATATAATTTTTATATTGTATGTTTTTAAACATAAAAATTAAAGCTTGAATCTGTAAAGATTACATTAATATTAATTTAACGATTTATTTATACATTATTAAATAATAATAAAATCGTGTATATAAAAGTTATATATATATATAAATATATATAACTGAACTGGCAAACAATCGTCGTGAATTTCAGAGCAACATTCGTAATCATAAAACGAATACGCCATTCGATTTTCATTTTTTTCCCTTTTTTTTTCCACGTTCTATCTGGAAATCGGAATAGGGGTTTATTCTTACTTTTTCCAAAAACGTATATATTATCAGAAAGTTGGTTTATAAGACTAGAATGGATATAAATCAGACTTTACCGACAAAGATTCGGAGTTACTTCAGAAATAATTCAAACACAAAAGGAGTTCCGATCGCATATATATATATATATATATATATATATATATATATATATATATATATATATATATATATATATATATTCCACCTCGTGTGTGCGTTACACGAAAATTAAACTTAAATACTTTTCTTTTACGTTACGTTTATTTTCATTCGATTTACGAAAAAAAAATATTTTAAAAATCGTCGTTTACATCGAATACAGCGTTTAATTGACGTGTGATGAGAAATAAATTCTCTTGGGAAACAAATAAGGATCGGTATTCGAGGTTGTTAAAAATTGAGTCTGTAATTATTTATTTAATCCTTGATTAACTTTAATTAAATAAACATTGCACATGTACGCATAAAATAAATACAAAAGAAATATATATACATAATTATAAACTTTTTTTTTTTATAAAGCAATTTTATGAATTATATAAATATTTTTAACTTATTCTAATTTTAAAAAATAGATTTATTTATTTTTTATTAGATTAAGTTATAAATTAAAAAATATATTTATATATAAGTTAAGCAGGTCGCAAATATTTTATATACAGTTTAGTATGCATAAAGTTTAATTGGTATAATGATTTCTAGAAAGTTATTATTTTTCAACTTAAAATATAATACAATTAGAAAATAGGCATATAATCATTTTGTAAAAAAAAAAATATGTAATATTCATAAGCGGATAAACGAACTAATGAGTTACCACCGAACCATCGCATTATTTAATTAACCGTACAGTATAAATAATTAATATTTATTAATCGAACATTCTGACAAATTTCAAACCGAAGAATCTTTCACGCATCGTTTAAAACGTAGCACCTTTTTAACAGACGATCGTCACGGGTTATTTAGCAGTTTGTTGTTGTTGTTGTTGTTGTTTTTTTTTAAGTATTTTTCACTTTTTATAAAAGCATTTTTGGTTACTTTTTTTTTCCACCATTGTAAACGCGTTACATACGTATATAAGTTATACGTTTGATTCTTTTTTCTCTCGTACGGCTTTAATATTTTAAACGGGGCTTTAATTAAATTGATAAATTAAACAGCTTAATTCATATAAACGTAATGGATATCTAAAGAGATAGGCGGTTTTGATGAACTGATGGATAGTCGTTTTGTATGTGGTTTGAAAAACGGGACGATAATTAAAAATGTTTGATCGAATGATAAAATGAAGAAAAAAAATTGCATCGAAAATTGCGATTTCAGAATAGAAAATAGAATTTCTAGATGAAAAATTGTAAAACACTAGTCGATTACGTTGAATTTGCCTTCAAGACAAAAACGCAAAAATGACAAAAATAATAGTAATCAAAAAGAATTACTATTCAATGTAAAATAAATATGTAAAAAAATATATAATAAAACATACACACACACATATATATATATAAACGTACGCATCTATAGATTAATATGATAACAATTATCTAGAGCGATATTATCTGCGACGATAATGATCAACGTATATTTTACATATGCGTATATTTAATTAGAATGATTATAATAATTGCCACGTGTTTTTTTTTATTTATTATTATACATATATAAATATTATATATATATATATATATATATATATATATATATATATATGTATTAAAAAAATAGCATTCATACGAGTTCTACTAATCGCAAGCTTAATAATAACTGACGTTTTCGTTTAAAAAAGGCGCACATTTTCGTGCGCTATCGTCGTGTAAATCTCGAAAATCGTACGAAAAACCATTTTTTTTTCGATTAATTATTAAAATAATTCTACCAAAATATCTATATATTTATATACGTATATTTTGTAGTGTTTTTTTTTGTTGTTTAAATATATTTTTTTTGTTTAAATAAAGAGTTGAGCGGAAGTCGCCAAAAAACTAGTTCGCATGCAATTAACGCTAATTTTTATTTATCCGGGATTCACTTGAAACTATCGAATCGTATACACGAGGGTCATATTAAAAATTATATTTATTTCATATTCCGAAATATTGCTCAATATTTATCATATAAAACGATTAAAAAAAAATCGACGAAACAAATATATAATATATTAAAAAAATATATCTTTTCAAACACTCCTCTTGTGCGAGTTTATGAATAAATTAATATTATAATATCAACGTTCGTTCATTCATTCAAAAAATTATATTTAATTCATAATTTGTTTATCTTTCCATATCGATCTTATTTATCTAGCTGCAACAAAATTAATTGCTGTATATTAATTAATCTTGTCTATATATTTTGATATAGCCAATTTAACATATTGTTTAATTTTAATATCAGAAAAAAAAATATGAATATTTCATTCACGAACGCATAATTATTTTTAATAGTTCTTTTAATCAAAATTTTCAGAAGTTAACAATGTTTTTTTTTTGTTACAATCATACTTTGTTACGCTACATTAAATTTAATTTTTATATTTCAATCTCATCAATTTAGTCATAAAATAATTATTGATATGTCTTTAGCACAAGTTGTTATATAATAAAAATGCATAATGTGTTGAAATTTAATTTTAAACAAAAGTAAATATTGCCTTCAAAAGAGATCATAAATATTTAAACGAAACACTTCCGATTAGTCGACATTTATAAAACAGTAATTTTATTACGGAAGTGAATTAATTAATAATAACCAATATGGCGACCGATAGTCAATATGACAATTTAAATGTCAGAAGACTTTACTATATTTTATAATATTATGAAAAACACTCTTTTTAATATATTATATAATAGACGTCAAAAATATTACATATCTTCAGTATAAATTATAAATTGATATACAGTATGATGTTATTTTTTATGTCAAATATTTAAACACAAATTAATAAAAAAATGACATCTTCACTAATGTCAAAATATGTCAATCGTCAAAAACTTGTATATAATGTCAACAAAAAAAAAGTAGATCAATATAATTTAAACGGTCGCGTGTCGAACCGATTAAATGTTCGCGACGGATGGATAATTGCGCAATTGTACAACTACAACAACCGCAGTTTCTCAACATGTTAATTGCATACGATTCGATTTCCACCACCTATTATTCATACGTGTACACTTGTATAAACGAGTGGTTGTTGTTGTTGTTGTTTTTGTTTTTGTTTTGTTAAACGAAATACAAAAAAGTGTATAAGACGATTAATCGTCCGAAGAATTAAAAGCGAACAAACGAAGGCGAAGGCTTTAAGAGTTAAATTTATGGCAACTGTCATCGGCAAATTGGCCGCAGCCTTTGGGCTCCGACGGTCTATTTAACTCGTTTCGAATGTTTTCGGCGTTTCTTAATTGTCAGTTTGTTTGTTTGTTTGTCTGTTTGCTTAATTTTCCGACGTTTTGTTCTACGGCTACGACGCCGTTCCGAACGAAATTCGAAACTCCACCCCATACATTTATCGTATTTCGTAAATGTGTAATATATTTAAATTCTATATAATATTTTTATAATGATTAAATTGTACGAATATTATAAAAATCATAAAAAAAATCTCATAAACCTAAAAATGTTTATAATATTAATTTATATATATATATATGTATATATATATATATATATATATATATATATATATATATATATATATAGAAATCGCTGGAAATAATCTTTACCCGCTCTAATTTTTTTGCCAATAACAAGTAAAGTGGATTCATCGCCATCAATCATGCCAAAGTCTATAGTTTACAAACCGCTGGACAGGTAACATAGCCCTCGACAACCTTTTTTCTTCCCCTATATATATATATATATATACCATATATAAATATCTATATATCGAAATTTTTATAAGGCCTCTTTGCCTTTTAATGCTTCCGACATCAATTAATAATAATTTTTAACGTGGCGCCTTCTATACTATCTCATTATGCAATCTAGGCCAAACTAATTAATATATATATATATATATATATATATATATATATATATATATATATATATATATATATATATATATATTACAAAGTTCTCAACTTATAATTATTGTAATATCCGTTTTATTTTTTTTTTAAGAAATTATTAGTTTTATATTTGACTATATATTAAAATCAATTCAAATCAAATTATAAGTTACACATATTTATATAAAAAAATATACAAAATTCATAGAAAACGTAAAAATATATTTTGTCATATACTTTAAAAATAATATAAATATTCATTCACTTTCGCTTGTAATAAAAGCAATCAATTAAATCCAATACTCGATAATTAGTACAATTCAATTAAAGAATTGTAATTAGTTCACGTTTATTCATTCTGTAATATGAAAAACATACTGAAATATAAATTGCTTCATTATATATATATATATATATATATATATATATATATATATATATATATATATATATATATATATATATATTCTTAAACGTCATTATGCACAGTATTGAATTTTTATTGACCTTCATTAAATGCACTCTTCAAATACTATTTTTTTAAAGAATATAATCTTTATTTATATAACGTGATTATCAGATGAATATTATATATGTTAATTATATTTTTTGCTATAATATAAAATTATGCTAATACAATATTAAATTATCATTTGTTTATAATTATTGTAAGTTTTTTAAATATTTTTTTAAATATATATATATATATATATATATATATATATATATATATATATATATATATATATATATATTTGTACGTTATTTTCGATCGGTGCTGTATAATGTTGATGTCATATGATGGTTTTCAATATGGAAATTCGTGTCACGTGCACAACGACGAGCACGCTCGGTTAACCAATAATTATACGCGGATGAAAGTCTTTCTCCTACCCTTCACGATATGCGTTGACATGTAGGGTTAAGGCGGTTACACTAGGGTTTTTTTTGCCCCGTTATTTTAGGGTTAAAGGGTAGCTTAACCTTGCGGCGATTGTCGAAGATTTTACAGGACTCGAACGACATACGCACGAACACACAATGATTGTAACAGATTATACTACCGTTTTTTTTTTTTTTTTTTTTTTGATACAGATAATTTAAATTTCCGTTAAAATATTTAATAAAATTTTAAATAATAATAATAATTCGTATTATAATGTAATTATAATCGTTGATTTTGTCGACGATTGCGTGCAGGAATATGGTTTAATCTTCGAAACATTACGGTTAAGTAAAGTTCTTCGACGAAAACCTTCGCATTTTATACGACGAGTTAATTATGAAAATAAATAATTTTACGCTTAACATGTTAATTATTTTATAATGCAACATATAATTCTACAAAATACTAATTTAATTAATTTTATATAAACGCACTTATCAACATTATGATGTGATTATTTCAATTATAACATAATAGTGAAACATTGAATTTAATTTTTATACATCTTCTATTGTATAAAAAATAATTATTGAATTTAATTGAAAACAGATTATTAAATATTTATTATGAATATAATAATATGTATTATAGAAACTTTATATCGATATAATTAAGTAAAATATTTTCTATATTAGAAAAATAATTGGATTACTTCATATGAAAATATAGTAATTATATTAATTTTTTCCATTTTACTCATAATGAAAATTAAATAAACTCCGATGAAGTTAAATATTTTTATTTTCTCTAAGTGACTATTTGTGTTCAAATATCGGTGACGATCACTCTTTTTATAAATTTTAATGCTATATAATAATTCAAAGATATGTGGTGGTTCTCTGCTACCTTCCATGTCACAACACTGTAAGATTTTGAAAGACAATATTGGACCTTCTATATTATTTACTTTAGGCCTCTGCTTGGGACTGAAAAAGCTACTACCCTACTACAGATTTTCCTTGCAAATATTTTCAAACTTCAAAAAGTCACGTTATTCATCAACAATATATATATATATATATATATATATATATATATATATATATATATATATATATATATATGGGTGTAATAAATATAGTTGTTAATTAAATATGGCGCCATAGAAGCAACGCCCGCATTCGACAAATTCCCGGTAAACGGGACTCGGGATGAATCATTCGAACGAATTTTACCGAATTATCACTTATCCGGAACGCGAGAAAAAAAATGGTAAACACCAAAAAAAAAAAATCAAAATTATAATACGATATGAAAAAAAAACCACTAGGGAACCGCTCGAAAGAAATAAAAAATAATTATAGTGCAGTTGCGTGACGTGGGCATGATTGATGCCGGTAGCCGAGGTCACAAAATTATGCGGTGCCCCTTATAATGGCGAGCCCTTTAAAGAGGGGTACGACTATGAAATTTTCTAATTCCACAAATTAGAACGGCGTTAATTTGCGATTGATAATGGCCGAACGAATCGTATATTTATATATTATACTCGTATCATATATTATTATTATTTTTCAGTTTCGCCATGTGAAAAAAAAATCGTGGCGTTTTTTTTCGTCGACCGGCCGTATTATTATGTGAGTTCTCGTGCAGAAAATTAAATACTATTAAAAGGATATTTATGCGTGTTTATGTGATCATCGGTTTAATTATAATAGTTATTTTTTATTAATAACATCTCTTTTTTTTTTTTAATATTGACCTGTGATTTGAATTTTATCGCTTGTTTAACATGCGGTTAAATTTAACTGAAAACCAGGATAATATTATAACAATTTAAATCAATTCATATGAATATCATTCGAATTATAATTAAAAAAAAATAACATTACATATAAATAATTATATTTTTTTCATCAATATTTTAAATTTAAAATGACATAAAAAATGAAATCAAAAACTTTTTAAATCTTTTACAATATTTATGAAAATATTTTGTGCAAAATAATGAAAAAATTATAAATATAATCAATGATAAAATATTTATCAAATATTTTATTATAATAATAGAAACAAATCTTAACGAAATTTTTATGAAATAATTTCTGGTCAGTGTAGTCAAGACTGAAACGGAATATAAAACAGTAATTCTCAGAAAATAATTGAAATGCCAACATTATTTATTTATATTGAGTTCACAGAAACAGGTTTTCCTCCTAAAATGGAAGAAACGATCTTTCCATTAGCATATAAAACTTTTCTTTCATTTACGAAGTATAATTTGAATTAATTAGATAAATTGTAGTCTATTGCTATATTTCTATTTTTAGCCGTGAATTTAAACTAACAATATACATTTGCATGGTACAAATTAAATTTGTACATATGAATAGTGGTAACATATTATATTTCCATAATAAATTACAAACTAGGAACGGCAATTAATTATAAAATTATTTTCGTCATCGGAGCACATAAAATATTTATGAAAAATTATATTCTATACGCAAGCATTATATTTATAATAATATATTTGATTTCGATCAAATCTTGAAGATTATCGAAAATATTACGCAATATTTTAATTCGTGATTGAAAATTATTTCTTTTTCACGATATTATCTTTTCACATACGAATAATGAATACTGAAACACTTGCGTATAATATTTAATATCTTTCATTATTATTATTATTATATTCGATATAATTATATAACATAAATGATTCATTGTCTATACTGACCCTGAGCAATCATCGCTCAGTGTGATTGATATACTTTTATGACTGTATAATGATTTTAATGCGTTCTCAGTTGATGACGATCTAAAAAAAATTATAAATCGTACATACACATAAACATATATATATATATATATAAATTCATGTATAATAATATTATTCGATCGTTCAATTCTGATTTTGAAAGAGAGACAGAGAAAGAAATAATTTTTTTTTCGAAGGGTAACAGAACCTAATATTGCTCTAGTGTCCCGAGGCGAGGACCCCGAGAAAACGCTCGAAAACGGTCCGGAGACCGTAAAAATTCCGAGTAAATATTAAAATCTAATTAAAATACGATAGTATCATGCGATTGAAGCATTATGGTTACACTATTTATTAATTCTGTGTGTGCGGTTGTGTGCTTTTTTTTTTATGCGCATTAAAAAGAATGACCGAACGACGCCCGGGCGAAATATTATTATATGATACTAGAGAGTGAAAAAAAAAATTATATTATTTTTGTGGGAAAAGAATCTTAAACGATCAATAATATTTCACTTTGTACGATCTCGTTGCACATACATACAGTTATACGTGTGGAAATTTGTTAAAATTAAATTTATTATTGTTCAACGCTCGTGGAATGATGTTAAATCGCCTAACATTAATATGTGTTACTTAGTCGCTACATAAAGCGTGTTTAATATCCAAGTTACGGCGTCGTACATACAAAACGAAGTTATTATTTCAAATGTGCCTCAATATAATTGAGAATAATAAAAATTATTATATGTAATATTTTTCTTTATATTGTTAATTGTATTATAAAATAATATTTTATATTGCTGTTTTTTTTATATATAAATTTATAATATTAAAAAATAAATGTACAATGGTTTAATGGTAGCATATTATATAATACTTGTTAACCAAGGTCTGGAAAAATTAATGTATTATGAATTAAAAAATATTTGATTTCATGATATAGGATTTATTGAAAATTTCTAAATATGAAAAGAAATATGAAAGAATCTCTAAAAAGATATTTGATGTATTCTTGGAACCCTAATTATATGTTTATAAATTACTCACTTTAAATACTATGTAAACAACGGAAATTGATTTTTATATCTAGTTTAAAGTATGATAAATTTTTTATATAAATCTTTAATGCATATGGAAAATGTTTTAATTAATAATTTATTATTTAATTTTAAATAAAATACAAGAAATTTTGAATAATTTACTTTAAAATATCAAATAAAAATATTATTAACAAAGAAATAAAACAATAATTTCATATAATTTTCAATAATCATATATAATATTAAAATTATTAAATATTAAAAATAAACTCTTTTTTTTTTGTATAAAATAATATAATTCTATATATTTTTACTAAAACAAAAACAATAAAAAAAATCAATTCATATATTAATATTAGTAAAATAATTTATATAAATATGAAACATAAAAAAATTAATATATTAGTTTAAAATAAATCATATAAAATTATGCGATCATTATTTTTATGCAAAGACGTTAATATGTTATTTAAAACGAGACAAATTTTCGATTCGATCGTATTAAATATATATAATATTTAACAATGAACTATAAAAAATTCCAAATATAAATATTATGTACTCAATATTAAAAAGATACACTACATATATATATATATATATATATATATATATATATATATATATATATATATATATATATATATATATATAAATTCGCCAAAAAATAAAATCGATTGTTCACTTGACGCTCGCGAATATACATATACATTATATATATATATATATATATATATATATATATATATATATATATATATATATATATATATATATATATATATATATATATATATAAATGGCAAAATTTAATGGGATTATTCACGGTGTCTCGGTTTTATATCGGCGTCAATAAATCTTGAATATAATAAGCCCAAGCATAGCCACGGCGACCGGTATATATTGTATGCTAATCCCTTGTTAGCGTGCGATACGGTCAACTTTAGGGAACAAAAGGACTTCGCCTTTCTTTCCCTTTTCTCATTATTTCAGCTCTCTCACACTCGCCAACGACGCGTATTTCGCTATATATATTATATATATATATATATATATATATATATATATATATATATATATGTATATGCAGAATTTTATCGATGTTTAAATGTGAAAATTTTTTGATTAGATCAACGTTTTCGGTTCGACGTAGCAGTTTAAATTGGACAATATGCGATATCGCTATTGATGATTTTTGTATTCTGAATATATTTATTATTATTTATATTGTAATATTTGATATCATGAATATATATTTTTTTTTCTATTCTGAAAGTTGTGTTATGATCAAATGTTTTGGATTTTATTGTATCAATTTATTTTTATTGAACGCGAGATTGATGAATTATGTTATTTTATATCAAATTTTTTTTATGTGTTATATATAAATAGATCTTAAATTTTAATATTATATAATATTTATTTTAAAATTGTGTATTCATTCATTTATTATATATAAATAAATCTAAATAATATCTTTGTATTATATAAGAAAATTCAGTCGTATGTATATATATATCGTTGGAATTTCAAATTGTGTTTGAAATTAGATCAGAACAATACAAATATACCCTTTTACCGTAATGTCGACTATATATTATACAATACATTTATACTTGTATATTACGTAGATTTCGCATAAACTGCACACAATAAACAAGGTAAGTGCAAAGTGCAAGAGAATAACAATGATTTACTAGGTGAGAGTGCGTACAGTAAACACTTGCAAAGTATTATATATATATATATATATATATATATATATATATATATATATATATATATATATATATATATATATATATACCATATGGTATATACGATGCGATTCAGACACGCTTGCATCCCAAGATGCAATCTGTTTATCTTGGGAAAAGACACCTCGACCAGTGATAACATCTTGTCACACAGAAAAACTGCTACGGTTGCAATTTCCCGTCATATTTATCACGATTTACGCGCAGGACCGAATCGTTAATTTTTATTATGATAAAAAGATATTTGCAAACGTTTAGAAATACATAAAATATCAAGATTTATATACAGAAGAAAATAAAAAATACAACAACCAAATAATGTAGAAAATGGTATACTATTTATTTGATTTTTTTTTAATATCAGTATACTATCAATATCATCTTTTTATGTTTTAGAGAGTTTTAATATATATATATATATATATATATATATATATATATATATATATATATATATATATATATATATTCTATTAATATTAAAAAAAATCTACAAAATTTCCATTCGACTTACACATAATTTATCATTTTATCTTGTATTTCTAATTATAATAATTTCTATTTGATGTCTAATTTAATTTAAATATGTATACAAATTTACGAATATTTTATACATATCGATATAAATTAGCGTTAATTGTACCTTTTTTTTCTTTCATATCAGAAAATTAAAATTAATAATGTTTGTTTATTGCGTGTAACGCTAGATTAAATTTTATTTAATTTTTAAATCACAACTGATACATTCACGATTTTTTTCCATCGCATAAATTACACATTTTTATGACCTTATTAGATAATTTTAAACCGACCAAAAAAAAAATACACGATACAACATTTTACAATAATTCTAATATAAATAATTAGTATAATGTCAAATGTTGCCTCGAAAAAAAAATATGTACGAACACAATGCTTAGTAGTAGTATGATAGAAAAAAAAATGATTTCCCATGGCGTGATTGCATAATGTTTGTACGAGTGTTTATTTTTATTTTTATAAAAGGCGATTAAATCTCAATATCCGAATACGTTCCTGTATATATTTTGTATAATATATATATATATATATATATATATATATATATATATATATATATATATATATATATATATGCAGTGAATGGTGGCAAGTGCAGTAATTGGCACTGCATTATCTGTTCGAGATGGCCATTATTTGGTATGCACGCGAGTGCATGAGCATGCTCATGCATCCGTGATCTACCATCCAAATACAATTTCACACACACTATATATATATATATATATATATATATATATATATATATATATATATATATATATATATATATATATATATATATATATATATATATATAGATATGTATGTTTAATACGCATATAGGTTTGCTTCTTTCAGAATATGAATAAAATGCGATAAATTCAGTCTACATTTGAAACTATAAATCACGTATTGTAAGTTTTCATTTAATAATGATTTATATTTTTAATACGTGAATAAAGCTGTATTAAAAAAAATGAGTAAATAAATTTATTTTATATGACGAAATTGTCGAATTTATATAAGGTTTTTGTTTTTATTTATTTATTTATTTATTTTTTTGAAACGATTCAATATTTCGATACACTTTTAAAAATGTGCAAGAATTAGTTTACGTATTAGAAAAAAAAATAGGACAGATTTAAAACTAAACTTTTTTTTATTAAACATCACTAATGATGTAGCGTGAAATATTTTTCTATAATAATTTAGTAGCTTTTTTAATGTAATATAAAATATTTTTGTTGAAAAAGTACTTCTTGAAATCGACTATTTTTTTATATATTTCTATTGGAAATTCTTCTTTAAATAATTCGCCTCAAATTTCGTATTAAAAAAATAGAAACAGAACTAATAATGATGAATTATAATATTATATTATATTCATATATACTAATCTGAATTAAATTATTATTTATTGACCGTGTTATATAAAGAATATATACTATATATATATATATATATATATATATATATATATATATATATATATATATATATATATATATATATATATATATATATATATATATATTTAAAACAATTATATACGAAATAAAAAATAATACAAAATAAATCGGTACGATATGAAATCGGACGTTTCGCGTGCAAAACGAGATAAGAGAAATCGGAATCGTATCCCGGATTTATGCGATTCGATCCGATTCGTACATTTTTTTTGACGTATCTTTGTCTCATTTTAACGTCGTTTAACGCGCCCATTTTCGAATCGAGAATGTAACGAAAACCCTAGCATAATTATCCCGCGAATCGAACAATATTTATGACGCGAACGACGTCGGTCACGAAGTTTGTTTTTAAGTTTATTCCGATCGACGGTTCGATACCGGAACGTGATATATCGGCCTTAAAATTCTCATATAATGTTTATACTTATTAAAGTTAACTAATATCCAAAAGTCATAAGTGATAAATTATTATATTCAAGTATCATATACATTATTCAAATTATATATATTTATGTGATATAATATTGAATTTATTCATTAAAATAATAATGACCAATATTACAATAGTTTCAATCGTAGGCAAATATACGAAAACGCCAATTGAAAATCAGATGTAATCGATTTGTGAAATAATGAAAAAAAAAATATATATATATATATATATATATATATATATATATCTACTGATTTATAGTCATGTCATGTGACAAGCGCTAATTTAAATTTTCCGGTGTATTGTTCTAAATGCTAGAGCATACTCATAAATTATTTATTTAATCATTCGTTCCCGTGATCGAGACTTGAAATTACCATGAAAGGGCTATTTAATTTATACATGGCTGCCATCGTTGACATTATTTTGCTATAAAAAAAAATATGCGTTTTTATCGAATAACGTAGAGAAATCGGTGAAAATTATGCTTAGAATATTATAATACTATAATCGTTTGATCTATATTTATATTAAGAAAAATTGATATTAAATTAATAGGATATTTGATCATTTTCACGTATGATATTTAAATAGGACTTCATTTTTATCGGATAACATGATATACTGCAATATTTCTCCAATGACATTTCGAATGAAACAATGCTTTTTGCAAATGAAAAACGAAAATGTACATGTGATATCCCGGAAATTGGAATCCAGCACCTGCTACATACTGAACAAACGTCTTAACAACTAGACTATCGCAGATGTTTATATATATATATATATATATATATATATATATATATATATATATATATATATATATATATATATTTCAGAATCAAACGTATAATATATAATTTACATATGTCATTATTCTGCATTATTTTTCTTTTTTAATAAGCAAGTTCAAAAATTAATTTCTTAATTAAAAACCGTATAATTTATAATTTAATATTAAAAAAAAACATAGTGCGTTTAATATATATTTATATATATATATATATATATATATATATTTTTTTTTTTTTTTTTTTTGCAATGTTCATTCATAACATTATTCTAGCGGCAATATATTATATAGTGTCAAATCGTTTCATTGGAAATCGGTTAAAAATAAGATATTTTGAATACAAAACGATTCAGAGCCGTGACGAGACGAAAGCCAACAAAGCGACCGCCGCGGGCGCTTCACAAAAACAGGCGCCAATTTGATTTATCGCATTCGTCCGACATAATAATTTTAATTTTTCGATCATTATCAGATTAAAACGGGCGCACAAAATTAAAGCGTTTCATATATTTATATATTATACATCACGTTATGATGTATACTTTGTATTTATCGAATTAACAAGCGAAACTTTTCTTTATACATATATATATATATATATATATATATATATATATATATATATATATGCGTAATATGTAAATGCGTGTCGTATCGATATAAATTATGGAGGGATATTTATATATACCACTATCGGATAAGAGAACCGTTTTGGCGGATCGATCTCTTGTTAATCTGTGGTTCGCGATCGCCTCTTTTGCGAAAACAAAAAAGTTGAAGAAGAACAGAAGCGGGTAGGTGGCAAGGAGAGATGTCCATCGATAGCCACACCACGCGTTCATAATTATTATAAACAATAGCGCGAGAGCGCTAACGACCCGGGGTGGCCCTGCGCTCTCACTCAATCAGGGTTGACACACAAATTAATTAATATTTTATATTAAAAATTTTCATTTAGTATATAAAAATTATGATTTATAGATCACTATTATTTATGACGATTTGTGATCTTATATATATATATATATATATATATATATATATATATATATATATATATATATATATAATATTTAGATATATTTGTAGTGTTATAATAGAATGCTACGAGTACTTGGACCAACGACAAATCAAATACTAGAATTTTGAATAAAGTTATAAATTAAATACAGGTTTTCAGATAATTTTCGAAGAAAAAATTTAGAGAAAAAGATCAATAGGAATACGTCGAATGTCACGGTTTAAACATCTTTTATTTTTCTATTAAAATAACTATTTTGAAAATTTCTTTAGCCGCGTAAATCCCAAACCTTTTTAACTACGAACATTAAAATGTATATATTATTATTGTAATTGATTTTGTAATTTAAATACAATTAATATATAATTCAATTTATTTTTTTTTTAATATATAATTTCATCAAATATTTTCACACTAAGTCTTACTTTATTAAATTTAAATATATACATACACATATTAAATACTAATTCAGTACTAAAAATAAAATTAAAAAAAAATGCCTAAATCTTATATATAATACGAAGCCCTGATTTTAGTTTACGTGCATTCCTCGATCATGTACACGAATATCGTGGCTCGATTTGAATACAGGGCAAAAATTTCATGTAACGCTCACTATCTACAAGTGCACCGTATATATATATATATATATATATATATATATATATATATATATATATATATACTATAAATACATATTAATATGGGTATTACTCTATATACGTACATAAAGTAAACATACAACAATCCGCTAGTCGAGAGCTTATATAAAATCGTGTAACCAGTTCATTACCTGAAAAGATCGATATCGATAAACGCCATAAATTACTCGCGTACAAATTTATAACAATACGTATCCACCAATATCCTCCCCCCTTTGGTCGACCTCTTTTTTTTTTTGAATTTTTTAATATATTAAAAATATACAAAAATATATTAGTAGTAAAAATAATAATAATATGTGATCAGAATGTATTTTTTTTTTATTAAATAAACATATGATTTAAATACATATCAATCAGAAATCACGAAGCATACTAGGTATTTAAGAACGCTCGGTCTCTCTATACTAATTCAATTTAGAATAAATAGGTAATATTATAATTTTTTTTTGATTTAATTCAAGACGTATTTACTATATATATATATATATATATATATATATATATATATATATATATATATATATATATATATATATATATATATATATATATATATATATATAATACGTCCCACAGCGGTATGGTAATGACTGCGGGGTAATTAAGATGTAGATACAGTCGGTCGAGTCGGTAATTATTGTATTACAAATAATGCACCTTACAGTATGACAAGCAAGAGTAAGTTCATTGTCACATGGACCGGTGCACACAAACGTTAAATTAATAAGCGAACGAACGAACCATACTTTATTTTTTAATATTATTTTTAATGCACTGCATTCGGATTGTTTATATATTTTATATGAAATCGGGATGATGTCCGATTATGAAAAAAAATTTTTTTTTTTTATAATTTTATTTTTATTTTTTGATTGAAGATTGTTTAACAGATTATATATATATATATATATAAAAAGGTCAATTTATATATAATATATTATAAATAAATTATTATTTTTTAATAATATTTAGAGAATTGTGCTATTTTTATTGAAATAAATTATTAATGATTAAATTTTTATCTTTTTATATGATAACGTTCAAGTTTAATTGATCGTTACGATTGATACATCACAAATTTAATTCAGAATACAGCAAATAATGTATTATATTTGACAAATTAGATATTACGTAATATTTATATAAATTACATATTGCTTTAAAATAAAAAAAATAATTTATTAAAATTCTAAATCTTAAAATTGTCAGTTTAATTTTTTTGAAATATATTCTTAGATCATTTTCAAAAAAAAAAATAAATTTATTGTCCAGATAATTATGATAACACTTTCGATTTTTTTCATCATAATAATACGAATGAAATATGAAATCGATAATATAAATAATATTAATATATTATAATAATATTAATAATATTAACGGTATTTTCATTGAGAATACGTAAAGATTTCCAACTTATTTACTATATATATATACTATACACTATAAATATAACGCGATTTTTATCACGCGCCGAATTTAACCCGACAATTGAACTCGATGCGATGCCACGGAGTCGAAATTTAACGGTTATTTGACAATTTTCAATTTTTTTCATCTTCACTCGACGTCTTCCATGGAGCCATTTTTCGAACGCTATATAAAGTCTGACAACGAGCTTACCGCGTAAATTCACTGTCACGCTATAATTAAAGCGATATTTAGTCATGAACAATTAACGACACGAATTGTCGACTACGTTCTATCTATTACTTTTTCTTATATATATATATATATTTTTTTTTTTTCAATCTTCTCCTCAAAATTCATTTTTTCCCGCATTTTTTCATCATCATTATATATATATATATATATATATATATATATATATATATATATATATATATATTCGTTTTCGAACGAATGTGCGACATTTAGCCGACTCAAAAATGCGTATTATTTATTCATTAGCGACGAAATTCGTCGGTTATTAACGCATTTTTTTTATAACGTCTTAACGGCGGATCGAGATCGTTATCGTTAATGTTTGTTTACTGGTATAATTTTAAATAGTTTTTGTTGTTGTTGTTGTTGTTGTTGTTGTTGTTGTTGTTGTTGTTATTGTTTTTGTTTTGTTCGTTCGTGATTTTCTAGATGATTTTCAAGATAGCGTTTCTACCATTTTTCACACGAAGCTCTATTAATCACAAATGACAATTTTCATCGAACGACACCGTGTAATTTTTTTGTGATATCTTTATCACTAAATTTTGTAAAAAAGATAAATAAATAAATTATATTTCACTCTTTTAAAATTAAATATATCGATAGATAATTTAATTACCAGTCAAAATCTTAAAATATTACTTCATTATATATTTTTCTTGATTAAAATATTTAAAAATGATATTTAAAGTCTTTCAATAAAATATATAGACCTATATCTGAAAACGAAATATAATCAAAATTAAATTATATAAATCTGTTTTTTACTTTTTTAATTTATATATAGAAATAATTTTAATTTAAGCTTTTTAATTTTTAAAATATTAAATAAAGTTTTCATATCAAATTTGATTCAATATTTAGTAATATTTTCCTCAACTAAAAAATATGTTAAATTCGAAATCGATTATATAATATATAAATAAGGAAAAAATATGAACATTTTATTATAGATAAATATATAGAAAATAGCGATTATAATTTTTCATAAATGTATATATTAATTTTACATTACAATAATTACAATTTCTGTTTTCAAATTTGTCACTTTAATATTAAAATACATGTTTCAATCCCAAAATTATATATTGATATTATATATATATATATATATATGGTTTAATAAATAATCATATATTTTTATTCCTTTTATTACTTAAACGCAATATTTTATGCCGTACGCATATATGACTACTTGATTTACTTGATTTTAAAATGAAAAACTCGTTTTGAATGAACAATGGTTTTTTTTTCAGTATTAATCAATATTCTGAGCAATATTCTAAATAACTTAATATTTATTTATTTCCATTGTAAAATAAAAAAATACATATAATTTAATATTTTTTTTAATTAGCGTAAAAATATGAGATCCTCCCGATGCAATTATTATGCAGTAAATCGCATGTTAATATGTCGTTCGTTCTAGGGACGTAATTTCAAAACGGACCTGTATATAGTTAGATAATACATAATGAAAAGTGGTATTTTTCAACGCCAAGCAATTATTCGACTATTAATTATGCATTTCAGTTAAAATCAAAATTGAGCAAACTATTATCATGTATGTTATTAATATCAAATACTGCTTTGATATGAAAAAAAAAATCTTATTACTTGTCGTCGTTAATTAAAAAAAAATTCAGTCAAATAACATTTCAATGACATTGATATGTCAAACGAATTTGTTATTGAAACAAGGTCGACAATAAATATGTGGATTTATTAATTATTAAAATTGACAAAATTCTATACACGATTAATCTGATAAATACAATAATAATTATAATTCGCAATTGTTATCGAATCTAATAAATTTGTTTTGTCTAGATAATTTTAAATTCTTCATATTAATCTTTTTTATTATTATATCTTCAGACTAGATACGAAATGTTAAAAATTGTATATATTTTTTTAAATCTAGATAATAAAATAAAAGTTAAAATTAGTATAGACTAATATAGATAGTATATCATTATATGTTCCGATCCAATAAGTCATATCTTTTTTCTTTAATTTAATTTTCATAATAAATTTCTGAAAAAAATATAATTGAAATAACGGATATTATATTTTTGATTTATTTTAAAGAGGTTGTTTCGGGTCGTGCAATTCTAAACTAAAAATTTAATTTAAATTAATTACATTATTTTACAGTTTTAATTATGATGTATATATAACGTTAGAATTATGGGTTGTTAAATAAACAAATAATTTTGCATAAAGCAATTTTGGATTATTATCGTAAACTGTATATAATTTTGCATTATAATGTGCATTTTTATTGTGAGCATTTAATTTTTTTTACTACATGAATAAATTAAAGATATTTTTGCATCATAAAAAAAATATTATCATTCTAATTATTTAATGATAGAATAATTTACTTTGCTGAATATTTTAAATTATAATAATATTAAAAAATAATATTTATTTAATTATAGTAATAATGTCAATATTAAATGAAAATTAGGAAATTGTATAACAAATATACCATATCTTAAAATTTATATTGAAAATTGATTTTATGGTAATTTTTTTGAACATATATATATATATCCTTTGTATATTATATGTCGTGTTATTCTATGCGTGTTGTTACGTCGTCAATCTTGCAAGTGCTTGTTTAATTGGCGGCTCTTTATTCGACGAATGCTAATTAGACGAGCGTCGTAATTGACAATATGCAAAGTCGCGTGACGGGAATTCGGATCGCGTGCCAACGCTTGACGACATCTGACATTCGGCGCTTTGCAACGCAACGTGTCCGATTACGAAATATTCGCATTTTTATTAAGATATTTTTTTTTAATTTAATTTAATTTAATATTATATTATATTTATTATCTTAATAAAAAAAAAATGTGATTAAATCTTTAATCTGGCTGATTTAGATTTTTATTATTATACTATTATTATTTAAAAAAAATGTCTTTATTAACATCAAAAAAATAGCTATCAATGATATTTAAAAAAATATATTAGCATTAAAAATAAATATTTTTGTACAATTACGATTTATATTTATTTTTTTATAAACTTTCAGGCAAAATTTTATTTTTGGATTTAAAAAAGGTTTAAAATTTATTATTCTTCAAATAAAATATTTTTAAAACAGATTCGTATAATTTTAATACTTTTTTTCTTAAATATATATATATATATATATATATATATATATATATATATATATATAATTGTAATATATAATATAAACGATTTTTAATTCAAGAAACGCTATGAGAATTAACACAGTATATAGTATATCAAAACATTTTAATGTAAGACATATTTAATCTCACATATTTAAGAAATTAATACGGCTACTTCATAATAAAAAAATTCGAAGCCTGTTTTTTTTTTACTTCGGTAATACCCAAATAAAAAATTGATAGCAATGTTTGCAAAACCATATCTGGATCGTACCGGTTTCATATCATAAAATCATATATTTTTTCTAGAATTAAAAACGGTTTTCTAAGAATAATTCCATTTATACGCCGAAATTGAATTTTATATTTACATATTGATAAATAAATATCGACGTGTTTTTTATATTTTATGATAATAAAAAAAACAAACAAAATCATTTTCCTTATATGATTTATTCGATAATAAAAAAAAACCACTATATTTGAATATTTTTTTATATTTATAATATGAAAAAAATGTCTATTTATTTTATAAAATATATTTCAATAAAAATATATTTTTCATATATTGTAATCGATTTTTTTATTATATAAAATGGTTGAATTTATTGTTAGTACAAACAAATATAAAAAAATATAATACATATGGTATACGGTATTATTAAAACTATCTATTTTTTAATACAAATTTCTTATCATCGAATTTACAAATATCAGATAACGTGCATAAATCGCGAGGAATATAAACAAGATAAATATTTTATATTAGAAATAACGATTTTTTTAACATATAAATATTTAATTTTATTCACTTAACAATATACAATTGAGTTGAAATTTTGCATATTTGCTCATTCTTGATGAAAATATACAAATTCTTTTAGATATAATATGCATCAAATTTTTGAAAGTAAATTTTATATATTTTTATATAATATAAAATTTAAAAAATTGTCTATTATAATACCATAAATATAGTAGTAAACACATGAAGATTTATTAATAAAATATTAATTTTTCTATTGCATACTGAAAAAACCATGAGATATGTAAATTTTACATTTCGGCACGTATAATGTTGAAGAAAAAAACCGTTAAATTAAACATACATTACGCATCGATAATAAATCAACAAACGCGACGAAACATCGTCGTTTTCGTCGTCCATCTCGTCGAAACGTCGTCAAGATAACGACGATAATAACGATAAACAAACAAACATTAACGAACGAACAAATTTTCAAAACAAAACAGAAAAAAAAACGCGCCAAAGAAACGTAAATAATAAATAAAATAGTGGCTCAATCCGACATCGGTTAAATTAAACGCATACATAATTCATACGCGACGCAATTAGTATAATGCGCGTTCGGTGTTTTGTCAGCTATTCGAGTCACATAAAGACGTGTCCGGAAGGCTGTATCGAAGTCCTTAGATGTCCTCGCCTATATTACAATCATACAATAATGGTGTACATATTGCATGCAGGGATTGTCAATTAAATATCGAAATGTATCCTAAAATATTTGCCAATTTTTTATATTAAAATTTATATATATATATATATATATATATATATATATATATATATATATTCTTTATTCTCTAATCAGTATTATGAATATCGATAAATATATCATTATAGAATATTTTTTTAATATAAAAAATAATAATTTTAATATTAGAAATATACTTTTTATCTAGAGATGAATATCAACAATTTCAAATTTCTGAAAATGTACTATAAAAAGATCGTATAAATGATAAAGGGAAATAAAATCCTAAAGAAGACGATAGTAGTTCATTTTAATAATTCTCATGATAAAAATATGAGAAAATTGTTATCAATATGTCTTATAAATTATGAAATAAAAAGTCATATATATATATATATATATATATATATATATATATATATATATATATATATATATATATATATATATACAATTTCATCGTACTCTTGTTTTATATTGCTATATAAAAAATATTTTAAAAAGAGCTGTTATTCTACTGATTTAATCTAACTTCCTAATTAATTGTGCCCGTTTCTTATATTCTAATTAAACCTACATCATTCAGCGTTTAATGAGAAGATCGATTCATACGCCTTTACCGCTAATAAATTGTTGACAACATCATAATATTATATATAAATAAATATTCATGTATACATAAGGATATACATAATAAGAATATACTAATTTGCCGGCGGACACAGGTGCACCTGTGCACAGGTGTCTATTTTTCGACTCGTCGGTATGCGACATTATCCTGTGACGATAACAATAATATATATATATATATATATATTTTTAATATGCACAAGGATGTTCATACACATTCACGATCCATGATCAAAATTGTTAACTAATAACACCCATCATTGTTTGAATATTTTGTCACCTGTTTGTTATTAACACGTCCGCGAAGATGTCGAATTGTGGTCGTGTTTCCTTATGGTTCATGCGCATAATAAAACGCGTTTTGTTTATTTATTATTTATTAATTTATTTATTTATTTATACGTCGTTTCGGTTGATTTAAACGCGTTGAAATCGTTTTGTAAATTCGCCATCGATTGAATATTGATCTGTTTCCTTTTCGTTTTCCGAATTTCGTATTGCAGCCAAACTTCCGATTTTACAGGTGTTTTCCTGTCGCTCGTTTATATTATTTCCTGCTCGTATTCAATTGTCGCTGTTGAAATATATGACTCATTTTCCTTAAATTTTGTCTATATACAATATTTTTTTTATCATGATATTTTGTATATATGAAAATAATTTTTAAAAAGTAAAAGATTGATATGAATGGGATTGAATTTTGTTTGGTAAAAATAACAAAAAAAATATACAATATCAAACATCTTCAAATGCACCTTAATTAGAAAAATTGTATTTTGAAACGTCGTTTTTCAGCAATTTTATTGATAAAAAATATCAAATGTATACAACATGATGAAAAGTTCAAAACTTGATAATTAATTTATAACAAACGCATTTTTTTTAATTTATGCAAAAAAACACAGTTAAGTTTTTGCTTACCTATATTTTAATTAAATCGAGCTATCCATGCTCAAATATGCATTTAAATATGTTTTACTTTAAAATTATAATTACATTTAAAACTATTATAAGTGTCATAAATCTAAATACAATAGTATTAAATCTCTTTCAAGGTTGTCCATTTAAACTTTTAAATGACTTCAACAACCTTCATATCCGTCTTTCGACGATGACACGTTTCCTTCTTTAACGCATCGAAATTATTATTGCAAATCCAAATTTTCCGGCAGCAACAACAAATTTGTCCGTTATGAATATTAATATATTTAATTCATAAGTGCATTATTTAATATAAAATTCTGAATTATTATGAATGCATTTTTCACTTTTAAATTAAAGTCGTATAACGTAATTGCTATTATAATTTTTTTCACATCAACTCTTCCAACGATATTCAACGTTTAAAAGTATTAATTAGCAGAATAATATAACAAATCAATTTCAAACATAAATCTGCAAAAATACATGTTAATATTATATATAATTTATTATTTTATATAAATTATAAAATATTTTGAACTTTTCGATTCACTGCTTCCGTCTTAAATTAATTAATATATTTTTATTTATTCATAATATATACACGAATGCAGGCGTTAACGGTCGATTTTATTAAAATATTTTGACCGCATTAATAACCTTGAGAATCAATTTATTTATACACATGACCGACGAGTGGTATATACATCAAACTTTTGATTTTCCGCAGTGACACTGTTAACATCCATTGCGTATATATAACAATAATGTGACGTGTATTTGTATGTAACATATATGAAAGAAGATTAAAAAAAAAAAATCGAGCAAAGTGAACGATCACGCGCGTCGTTAGTTCAAAGGCGACCGCTTTATGTTAATATTAAATAATGGACAACGGGCATCAATGATGGATAATTTAGCACGATGGTCGTGTTTAATGCAACAACGACGAACGGCAACCGACGTCCTTCCGAGGATGGCGGTACATTTGACGAATTTATAAAACGTTCTTGACGTCACCGACCGGCCTGTATGAGACGTTGTAGTTTTTTTTTTTTTTGACAAATACGAGGTTCGCGTGTCCATCATCGCGTCTTCCTCGAACGATTCGTTTTTAGAACGAACCGATCACACGGGTGGTGGAAGAAAAAATGAATGGCGTGATGCTACAACGAGAATTTCGTCAATGAGACGAAAACGTTCGTAATATGCTGTAATCGAGGATACAAAGTCGATGATTGAATATCTATCTTATTTTTTTCGATCCATAATTTTTTTTTGATCACTTTTTAAATACGACATTTTTAATAAAATATACAATAATATAATTTTTTTTAAACATAACAATCGTAATAATACTCCGTATGTTTGAACGAAATGAATAATCTTGATAAAGCGTAATAAAACTATCGTTAGAATTCTTAAACGTTTTTGAAATTATGCAAGAAATATGCTAAAAAAAACGGTAATTGAATGACTCACTAAAATATTCGCTTATCTTACTGTTTCATTACCATTCTAAAAATTGTCACAATTACCCTATAAAACTTGATGAATATTAATTATTATTATAATGAAACAATGTAGATAGTCCCGCTGTATGTTTTTATTGACGACAATATATATATACTAATACTACTACTCATATATAATATTAATAATTTTAAAATATTTACAATAAATTAAAGCTCGATTTTGATTCTATTTAGATAAATAATTTTATAATACGGGCAATATATATATATATATATATATATATATATATATATATATATAATGCATATGCAAGTCATTAATGAGGCGTGACTCATCGACAACCAATTATAAAATGTGGGCGTGGCTTAACACGAGCCCGCGATTGACCCATTCGTCATTTGAATACGATGAAGGTCATAATTATACAATTTGTATCGGTTATTAATTGACATTTGACCAATAGAAACGTTTCAATTGATAATTAAGAATCAATTGTAACGATTATGACAAAATTAAAATTATTATATTATAATTTTATATATAACATGTATGACATCTGCTACAAATGAATAAATGATATTATCCTTAAGTAGTTTTTATTTATTGTTATAATTAAAATTTATTCTGTCAAAATATCAAAAAAATGAATATGAATAGAAAAATGTGTGAATTTATTTATCATTTCAATTTTCCATATATTTTTTTTTATTTTTATATTTAACTACGTTTTATTTGAATATCGCAAGAAATTTTTATAATATATAATTGAGAAACACTGTTGGCATTTAAGATGAATACGTTATGCTATTAAATTAACATATTCAACATCGTGAATAAATTTTATCACATTTTAACACCCAATGAAAACCTTATCTGAAATAATTTTTTTTTCTCGCGCTCTAAAAAAATTAAACATCGCTTGCATAATTCGCGCAATAATAAAATTCGAAGATATTACGTATTATGATGTAGTTTAGTATTTTTGTCGTTAAAAAAAAATATCATGTGAAATATGCGTGCATCCTCGACATTTAAATGTCCATTAGATTAGCACAACATGTACTCGAGCCAGAAAATAAAATAGGATACGGTTAATCAGCGACCAAGTAAGTAACCGCGACGTCAAATCAATGGTGTAGTCAGATAATTTTAATTGACACACACACACACATATATATATATATATATATATATATATATATATATATATATATATATGCATATATATTATAATTCTATTCTTTTAAACTAAAATTTATTTATAAATATTATAATCATTTTGAAAAAGTTTCCTGTTGACTTTTTGATATCGTTTTAAAAGAAATCGTTTAAATAATGTTCGTCAAGAATATATATTTCAATATTCAAATATAATAGATAAGATTTAATCTATAAATATTCAAAACCTATTTTAAATACACACACAAATATATATATATATATATATATATATATATATATATATATATATATATATATATATATATATATATCAGTGACATTACAGTTTTGGGAATGCGTTGAATTTCACTATGATAAATCTAATATTTTAATTAATTATTTAAGCCTATACAATTTTCTTTAAAGTAAAAATATTCTCATTAAAATATGGTAAAAAAATATTACACTTTAAAAACGAATATAAATTTCTTTAAATTAATTGAATTTATGATCATATATTAAGTTTCTTTAAGAAAGATGATTTTATAATAATAACAATATTATACATCGATACAATAACTTAAGATAAAAATTCGTTTCACGTTCATTATATAATAATTATCAGTTGTCATTTTATTTAATCGTAAAAAATTATTTTAAATATATTTATTACATAATAGAAAAAAAATCGCACTACACCACTGTCAGAATCGACGACGCTTGTCGCCTTGCCGCTGAATAATAATGGGGCCGCACTCTTTTCATCTCGCCGATTGTAATTAGCTCTTTAGCATCTTGAATATTTTATGCCGCGTTCAATGTGGCGGTGGCTTGATTAGCGCCACTTTAAGCGATGAGTCGGCGCCGACACACATGCGCGCTCAATTAGCGCATCAACAAAGCGCTACTTACACTTGGCGCAATTGCACTTAATCCCTGTGGCCAGATTCGGTGCTCGTCTTTTCTTTTTTTCATATATATATATATATATATATATATATATATATATATATATATATATATATATATATATATATATATATAATATATATGCTTCGTCTTCTTCTACTAATTTTTCGTCTTTTCCCTTAGTCGCTCTTATTAATTATCTTCTTTGTATAATTAGCCAAAAGTCAAATTGGTACGACCTTGATTTTGTTTTATTATTACACATAGAAACCGCAATTAAACTTAATTATGAATATGTTTCGAAACGATCGGAATATTCCTCTGTCGGTATTGTGATATATAAATTAATATAAAATTTTAAAAAATATATTTTTTAACACTTTTTTGATAAAATCAATATAGCTTTATGAAACAAATTCAATAGATGAAATAATAAATCTTATTATTTTTAAAAAGTAAAACTATAATATCAAAAAAATATTATTGAATAATTATTTTATTTTTTTTTATCATTTGAAACACATTGTAAATATCGAAACATGTTTCTAATTTAGATACATTTCATCGAACCAATTTGTGATAACAATCACTCGAGCGTATCTCAAATATTTAAAATAGATAATTTAATATGTTCGCGAGGCACTTAAAAGAAATTATTTATCAAATGTAAACGACGTGATATATAAAACGCAAACATTCATCAGTACTAAGTGCTTGACTGATATCGATATTTAATTTTCCTGAAACTTGTACATCTGATATGCTTCGCTTAATTAATATTAATTGAATTCGGTTTGCGTAATATAATATTCTTATTAGAATCTATTACGAAGCACACGATTGAAATAATATCGATGCCTATATTCTTTTATCCAAAATTGTTATATTAATCATGTACATGTCGAAATAGATCGATTCTTATACGATTTTTTTGAAGAATATAATATTTTTATTTCGATATATATATATATATATATATATATATATATATATATATATATTTATATGAGCTTTAAAAATTTGATCATCACGCAACATGACCTAACCCAATCAGTCTTTTTAAACACGTAACCGGCGTAAACTTATGACTCACGTGACTGAAATTAAACCACAAGGACGATACTTTTTTTTTCCTTCGTTTATAATTCTTAATATGATCGTTTAAAACGCATTTTCATGTATACCATAAAACAATTTGAGAATTATAAATATCACGTGCCACATTAAAAATAATATATAAAAAAAAATGTTTTCTTATAATTGATTAAAATGAAAAATTGAGTGATTATTTTTTTTCCGTATAAAATATGAAAAAAATAATAATACAAATGTCAATAAATTCAGAAAATTAAATTTATTTAATCTTTAATACAAAAAAAAATATTGATAATACACTTGAAGATAAATGTATATAATTAGAAATTGATTTTCTAACGTGAATCAGTAACAATGTATATTTTAATTATTCTTAATAGTAAATAATACAAATTATTTATTTTAAATTTCTAAATGATTATATTAAATATATATTTTGATCATATATGAGTTTTAATTATATTGCATAAAATGTTACAACAAATAATCTTATTGGAATTGCATATACCAATTATTCATTATGTATATGTTGTACTATATAATAAAATAATTACATATTTAAAAATGATTCCACATCAATTTCACCTGCGTTTCAACGGCAATAATTGTATCATATATACGTTGATCAATTTCGCTATTACGCATGCGCATATCTAAAAAAAAAACGGGATGAAATGAAACGTAAAAATTGCGGGAAATTGAAAAAAAAAGGGAATAAGACCAGAAACGGCGCATTTTTATGCGAGAAAACAGCTGCCGACTAGAATTTTAAAGTGGAGATCCAAAATGGTGTCATGAATAATTGAAAAGGGTCGATGGAATCGAACGAAATGAAAAATTATATATATACACTTCTATATCGGTCATCTATTGCCGTTTCTCTCGCTTATAAGAATCATTCAAAAGCTTATAAGGATTTTTCTTCTCTGAATTTTTAAATAATTTCCAATATCACTATATATAATAATATATGACTAAATTTCATTTTATACATATTATATATAAAATATGAAATTGTGTATTCATTGTTTGAATATTGATATTTTTCATGTTTATGTAAAATTTGACAATAAAATCACACTAGCAAAATAGAAGATTATTTTTTTTAATATATCTTCTTGAATTTCGACAACTTTGAGATCATATTTAGTTCATAAATGTTCGTGTAAATGTTCGAGGGGGCGGCAGATGTGTACAATTACCAAAGGTCGCGTGCCGATTTAGTTCTACAAGCTGCACCAAAAAAAACATAGGCATACACATTAAACTTTTACAATTACGCTTTATTATAAATCAATAAAATTAACATCGCACATTCTATTATTTATTCTATTTCGATATCGTGTGAATTGATTAAATTCATTTAATGTTTCTTCGAAAGCGATTTTTTTTCATTATCAATAAGTGGTGCATATTTAGATTACAACATAATCACTATGTAGACAATAAAAAAAACGTTCTACAATGTAATAGCGTTTATATTTATGTACATGTAAATGTATCTACATATAATATATCTTCATCTGACTGCCAAGTCGAGCGATATAAACAACGAAGAACTCGGCAATTAAACAGTTTTTACGATTCAAAGTAATATAATCACTCACACATATTCATACATATATATATATTATATATAAATCCATTTGTGTATAAAAATTTATATTTTAGTATAATAATTACTCTTATATAGACTTTTATACTTTTCATATATAAAATTTATCATTTTATACTTCGATTTCATCTTTTCGTTTTTTGTTTTAAATTTGATTATGCAATAGAAAAACAACTACTTATAAAAGTTATATGTATGATGAAAAAGACATATTAATATTTTTACAAAAAATATATCGATTTAATAATTTTAACGTATATATCATTAATTACAATATTTTTAAGATACTTAATTAAAATTTTAAACACTGATTTTTTTTTTTTAAATATCAAATTTCACATATAATTGTAGAGTGATATATTTAAATCATTTTTATTATTAACATTTTGTATTGAGAAATTCAAAGATCAAGGGTTCATCTTCTGTTAGTTCCGCATCAGTTGAATATTGACACGCGTGATGGCCGACAATATCACGAATTATCATGGTTCATATTATTGCGGCCATATAAATGTTTTAATTCTTTTCATGTTCTTTTATTTTCACTTCATTTTATTAAGAACGCTTTTAAAAGACTTACATATAATAATAATAACACGTGTAAAATCGAATATAATATCGATTAATTGTCGTTTTTTAGCGGTCGAATTTCGACGACGTCTAAAGGGTTAGAGCGTGTTGAAAATTTTCTCAAGAATTTATCTCGTTTACGTAATGCGAATTTGATTAATCGTTAGGGTAATTAATTAATGGCCGTACAATTAATCAATTCGCTTAATTTACTCGGTTCTTTTTTCGTATTATAAACGTTTTTACCGACTCCCGCGGGAATTCGACTTCTTTTAAATTGATTAAATGACTAGGAATTATCCTTATACATACACTCTATATCCAATTATATATTGTTTATGTCCTAAATATTTAATAATAGGACGTGTTGAAATTGGATAAGTCGAGTAGTAAATTTATTGCGTTAATTTATTTTCCAATTTTACATCACTTCATTCATGCACAGTGGGTAAATAATTAACTATATGTTTTTTTTAGAGAATCTGAATCAGTTTAAATTTTATATAGTCAACGACTAGATATATTAATCGTTTAATTACAAACAAATAAGTTTTTAAAATTTAACTAATTGTTAAAAATCGAATGTGTAAATATTATTTTTAATAATAATAAATTTATTTAATATTTTTTTAAGTAATATTCGTTCCGGATTATTGCTATTCAACTTTCGTAAAAAAATTTACATGGATTTAATAACACAATATTGTGATACATCACATTCGTTATTGTTTCATAATGAAAAATACATTATCCATTATGAAATTATCACGATGTAGTCATATAATTACCACCAGCCGAGAGAAATCGCGAAATAAATCTCTTTCTTTTAATACAAATAAATATAATAAACAAACAAAACAGTACGAATGAGGCGAATGTAATTTTTATCGGTGCATAAATGTTGGCTTTTTTACATTAAAATCGCATATATATGCCGGGAACATAATTAATATGATGATCCCCAATGCACACTCATATAATTAAATTATTTTCATATTTAATAATGTATTATTGTAATTAAACGTTAGGCATTCGTAACGGATCGATTTTTCAAACACAATTGAAAAAAAAGATACATTCTTTCGACGCGTCATAATTCCATATCGAGTAAATTTTAATATATAATATTATACATACATTCGTGTATTGAACGTGTTGCAGACATTTTATAATTTTTATATAAAACAGCAGAAAATGTATATCAAATATAGTTATACGTATATAAAACTATATAACAGATCAGAAATTTACTAGACAATTTCATTTAACTTAGATATAATATAATATAAATAATTTTAATGCTTTCAAAGTGCTAATTACTTTATGTTTTAAAGATATCACGATAATTATTAATAAAATATTTTACACTTATAAAATTAAAAAAAAATATTTCTTCATTTTTAATCAATATATATTGTATTACAAATATTTTGTAAATTAATAATGAATTAATTAAATGATTGCCAGTAACACGTATACGTACATACGTATGTAAATATGAATGCATAATGCATTACTTATTTCTTTCCATTAAACCGGGTGAATAAATGTTCAACTTTCTGTTTTTTTACTACAATATTTTATATACATATATAAGTCGATCAAAATGAAATACAGAATAATAATAATAATAATAAATGAACATAAATATATAAATAAATAAAACAAAGAGGATTTATCGAGTGCGCAATGGCTATCGAAACGTACATACATGTTAATGCGAACTGGTTCCATTTACGTTGACGATTTATTCATAATATTCCTATGAATATTTATTCGTCGTCCTCCATTATTATTATTTTTTTATTTATATATTTATATGTATGCATTGTTGTCTATATTAAATCGTATTAAATTCAATTGTCGATCGCGATCTGTGAATTTTAATTATTTTTATTGCTGTAACCTAACGATATAATAATGAAATCAGAAATATAACAATGAAAATACGTTCGTTAGTATTGAACTAAATATTGTTCATATATCGTGGAAAATATTATATGAAAAACGTTTTATACTTTTAAGGCGTTTCTCTATATCTAATTAATACTATAAAGTTGTATTTCAAGCAGTACAACTTTAAAAAAATGAATATATATATATATATATATATATATATATATATATATATATATATATATATATAACACTCGTTCTATCATATAATGTAATCAATCAACGTAGATTGCATATAAATTATTGTTTCCATTCTTCGAAAATTTTTTTTTCGTTTTGTATTGTCATGTACTACTGTTTTCATTTTGTAATCTTTTTAATCTGACTCCGTAATAATTAATATACAATACAATTATGAATGTTTTACATACGAAAAAAAAAATGTTTGAATTCCTAGTACAATTATTTCCATTTATAATCGATTATATACATATCAATTGAATAATTGATAATTTAAACATTAATCACTAGCTTAATGTGAAAAATATTGATTTTAATAATATACAATAAAATTGTAACTATAATATATTCACTTTGATCCACCATCTGTTCGAAGACGTTCTATATTTTTTCATATTTTTCGTCTTACTTTTTTTTTTATATTTTTCACAATAAATTGCACAACTTGGATGAAAAGGTGAGTCTGACGATTTTACGGAGCACAGGTATTATCCACGAAGTTCATTCCCATACAACAAAAGGGACTCAAAAAATCAGTATATTTTGCGAACCATTTACCTGAATTTCGAAAAATTTATTGTATTTCCATCTTGTCCGCTACAATCATGTTTCTTATGTTAAAAAAAAACACAAATCAAAAATACACCGTTAAATTTATATTTTATTTATTTTTTATCATTTTAAATTTATAAAATATATATATTTTTTGAATCATAACATAGGTAGTATAATTTATAAGATAAACTTCTAAAAATTGTTTGAATTTTATAATTGAAATTATAATTAAAATACTACTTAATATAAAATTAAATATATTTTGATTTAATTATTAAAAAATATATATTTAAAAATAGTGTCTGTATGTTCAATTGTATTTAAAAATAATCCAAATGTTTGTCTATTTTTTTCTGTAATTAGTGAAATATAAATATCGCATTAAATATTATTATTTACAAAATCAACTATGAAATATTTTTTCATTATGTGTGAACATAATAAGATACGTCTTTTATCATAAAAAAGTTTGTTTTTACCCGAAATATGTTAAACATAATGGTCACAGAACAATCTTCAATATTTATTTATTCTCTTTTTTAAACGCAATTTGTTACGCAAAAGCGTAGAATTTTTTTCAATAGATCACCATTTCTCCAAAGATCGAGAAAGCGACTCTTCGTACAAATGAAGGGAAAATAAAATATGGTGATAATAAAAAAAGAAGACTGAGATATGTTAAAAAGAAGGACTCGTATTCTCACTATTATGTAATTTATTATTGAACGCCTTTAGAAAATTGCAAAGTCACCGATACGAAACAAAACTCCATTGTTGAGAATATTTTTTAGCAGAAAAGAAAAATAATGTGTTTTTTTTCTATTTTCTCGAAAAGATTATCTATCATTGCGTTTTTTTTTTTATAAAAATAACGTCGACGTAGAAAAATATCAAAAAAATGAATATGAAAATAAGCATATTCGCCTATAGATTTATTGAGGGGTTTGCGAATCGATCACGCATTACCTTTGTTGAATTTTCTTGGTTTCTCACTGAATTTGCATCCCCCATATGTTGATGAATGGATATTTACATTCGTCTGTGCCGTGATGAATCAGCACAATGCCTAACATGCACCCTTATTGCAGATAAAGATTCTCAAATATAGCAGTGAAGTGCCTAAATATTTCGAAAACAATAAATTTCATTTAACGTGTAATATTAATGATTACTTAATTACTCAAAGCGTAAAAAATCGGAATTCAAATTTTTATATAATATCCATATTTTCACGTGTCATCTATAAAAAAAATATTAATATATTAATTCGTTGATTTAATTTTGTAAAATTATGAATTAAAAAAATCTTATTTGAAACTATCTACAAATGTAATTAATAGCCAATTGATTATCAACGACTTCCTATGATCAATAATTATTTATTATATTTAAAAATATGTAAATTCTTTTTTTCTACATCTGCCACCACTGTAATCGTACCATATTATGCATCCACCCCTAATTTTTGCATTTCGTGGTAAATATGCACAAATAATAACAAGGTCCGGGCAAACGAGTGAATAAACTACCCTTCGGTATCTATTTTTTTTGTAATATAATATTCAATTTATAAATTAGAAAAAAATATAAAAATATTTTAAAATATATACATAAATACAAAAAAAATCACATATGCACTTTTACACGAATGATTTTTATCGTTTTTTTAATGCATACATATAAAAGATATAAAAATTCACACGTTTGGATAAAAAAATAAGGGATTGAGGATGAAAAAAAGAAATATCTCACGATGTCACATTTACCATGCATCACAATGCACTCGATGATGGCATTTTTATAACATTCAGGTAAAATGAAAAGGCGACGTTCAATCAAAATTTACTAAAGCGTGCATAATATTTGACCTAAAAACTGATATATATATATATACCATATATATTTTTTGTAAAAACGGAAAGGGATAAAGTTGTTTTTCGTGCGAAATTCTGCCTATCGAGTAAAGGGATCTATTTTTTATTCAATACTAAATACCAAAAAAAAATCCCGGATGGCATCTGTTATACGAAGTTTTTTTTCAAATTTAGATTATCCCAAATGAATTAAAAATACGTTCTTTCCCTTCTAACGTATAAATATCATATAGACTGAAAAAAATTAGGAAGTCTAATTTTATATCCATTAATATATGTTTTTTTTTATAACGCACCATAAAATTAAATATAATATATTTAATATTAAATTAATGTAACACAATTTTCTTTAAGATTGAAGATTTTATTTCCCTAGTTTACAAAACAAAATCTTCATTTTTTTCGTATATTATTTACCTTAAATTATATTTTATATTTTTAAGCCAATTATATATATATATATATATATATATATATATATATATATATATATATATATATATATATATATATACATATATATATATATATATATATACATATATATATATATATATATATATATATATATATATATATATATAATATTCACATATATCTACATGGAAATATAGCACATACATTGTATACATATGAATAAAAGGGTTATTGGTGGATTGGATAAAAAAGGGTTGACAATGTACTTACCGACACGTGGATCACATTAACTTTTTTACATAGACTGAAAAGGATTGAAACGCTACTATTGGATGATATATTATACACATGGGGCATATATGTGCCTTTAAATAAATGAGAGTAGTTAAGAAATATGCTATAGGTAAAAAGTGCACATATATATATTGCACTTTTGTCATATATTGTTATAAAATTCGAATCATGTATTGTAAAAAATTGTAATATTTTAAAAATTTGTATATGGAAAAAAATAATCACATCTGAAAAGGTTGTTCATATTGTGTAGAATACAAAGCCGAAAAGTAAATAAACACGAGCGAAATACGTGTATATATATTTTTTTTTCTTCGTTATTTTTTGGTTCGTTTAGTGATCGACCAACCCTTTCGACAGCCGTGGCGAAAGTGTTATAAATCACCACCCGTTCTCTCGTGCTCAGAGATGAAACGATGTAGTAGCACTCAATAAGATTTCCCTTTTTAAATTATGACTTTTGGTTTTGGTATTCTTTTTGTATAATTTTTTTTTTCAACACTTCCGCATTTTTTCGATTTAAATGAAATATACAATTTGTATTTTTTTAACCTAAAACTAAAACTAAAATATTTTTATCATGTATCTTTATATATTTCTTTCTTGAACTATAAATTTTTAATTTTAAAATCAATTTACGAGAGTTATCAATGAAATATTAATGTAATAATATATGTTAAATCGACGTATAAAATTTAAGTGTTGTATATTTTATATATAATATCGTCGGTTATCGATATGTAATATTATTTATTTTTCCATTATATTAAAAAGAACACGATATAACCTATATAAGTTATTTATTATGGAATACCGATTCAGAACTAAAGAATTCAACATATGGACTCGTTTACCTCATCCTTTCAAATCGTACAGTATTCTTCTTCACTCATACATAACATAATATAATATGAAATATGAATATACGTATACTTATACAAAATGGAAAATGCCCTTTATACCTTTTTCCCGACGCTCCCTCGCTTCGCATCGGTATTATTATATATTCATATTTTCACGAGTTTTCCTTCTATCCCCCCACGTTCCATTTCGACCAGTGGTTGTTCGCCGGTGGGTGGTTTTTCAGCCCCTCCCACATCTGAATATTACAGCTCGGGAGCGACCGAAAACACCCTCAAGTCCCTCACCCCTCCCCGCTCGGGTCCCGGCCCCCACCCCGCTTTCAAGTTTCAAGTCGACCAATAACGTGGCCGGAAAATATGAGATGTTAAAGTGATGGGGTGGGTGGGTGGCTGTGGGCGGGCGTGGCCACCCCGCCGCCCACCGACGCGTCTCATAATGCCCGCTTTATGCGATTTATAATATAACATGCCTTTAACTCTTCGCCCTGACCGTACATACATACATATATTACTGGTACGTTAAAGTATACGGTCGGGGTCCTCTTGCTGGCACACAACGATATATTACACTTTTAAAAACGTCAATAATACGTGTCGCGGATAAAATGGTCGCTTTTAAACGAGATTTGTGTAAATAGACCAAAAACTAAGGGTCCTATCGAGATCTCATAAGTATTATCGATTACCATAAGTGAAGCAGTATTAGTATCAAAATAAACTGAAAACGATTTTCTATATTAAATTTTCTAGAAAATTTTTAAAAATAAACTTTCAATTTCGTCGATGATTTATTTTTATCAGAACAATTCATTTCTTTATTTTTAAATGTCACATTTAAAAGAATAATTTCAAAGTATCGATCAACAAATATCATTACATATTTATGATCTTTCATAAAAATTTCATGTATTTGACGTTGAGCTATAATCGCATATTATTTCAATAATGATGTGATAATTATATTAATTTAAATTAAAATATATACGCATTAATATGAAATAAACTGAAAATTTGGCAATGTATCAAATCTTTCAGAAAAGAATAATACATCTGAAGGTTGAACGTACAATGATTCAACCCCGTGAAAAATAATTATGGTTTTAATCTATATATAGAGTTGTCACGTCATAGATAAAAATAATAAAAAAAAATACATTTTTTAGAAGTAAATTGTAATTATATAAGATAGCATTTGATATTAAAATGACACATATTATGAAGGTAAAATAAATTTATATTTAGTTATCGGAAAAAAAATACTAATTGTGAAAATAGAAATACTCATCATATAATTTATTAGCGATAGATAGTTATATAATATATGAAGGTTGAAAATGCATCACGCAAAAGTATATTGAACCGTTATTTCCGTTTTTATGTGAATATGTGCGTATTTATGGGATGTTTAGTTAATACCGGGTGCCCCAAATATCAAGTGTCCAGGTGACCCGTGTGTAATTTTAATGTTTTCATTAGCCGAAACGACCTGAAAGGGCAGATTTGAATGGGCCGTTGCCGTGTGATGTGCGCTACACGGGGGGTGGAAGGTGATTTATGCCCTTCGGCTAAAGGTAACGGGGGTGTATGCCACCAAAACTAACCATTCATTCTCAAACTTTTTTTTAATAATCATTTTACTAAGATTCATATTAATTTATATCATCGTTTAAAATTAAATCTATTACAAAAAGTCTATATTTATATGCATTTTTAAAATCTAATATAAAAAAATATTTCATAATTAAATTATTTTTAATAATATTCGTTTACTATTACATACAAGTCTGAAATATGTGATGACAATAAATAATAATCACTACACCGTCATAATATGTTTAATAAAAAATAATCATAATTGACGCGTTATATTTATATTTTTCGTCATACGACACAAAAAACGATAATAGAACAAGCTGAAAAAAAAATTAAACGACAGTTGCCGTCAACGACTCGGTTCGCGCGCCGATTTAACCCGCCGCCTAGGGGTAGTTTTAGCAGATGTCACCTATACAAGCGGGGGTGGGCTAAGCAAGGTGTGCACGTGTACAAACGCACACACGCACACACAGAAATATACACATGTAGCCTTTTTGACCGCATTTCCACAAAATAAAGCAATTAACACGGGACACACTTCGAAGCGCCATACAGGCGCGCTTTTCGTGACAACCCTTATCGTCCGGTCTACCGAAAAACCTCCGATAATGTTATTAGATGCGAGCTTTATGGTCCCATTTTAATGTGCGCACTGTATATATGTGCGTAGGAGGTCGAGTGCGTTTTTTTTTATTCCTCCATAGTTCTTTATTCGTGTCGTCCACCATTTTGAGTCTTACCAAATTCGCATTAATATTAATTCGCCACTCTCCTTTCTCGATTCTGTTCCCGGTGATTTAAGATAGGGACTCCCTTCATCGAAAGGCTTTTTCTTAAGATATATAGTTGCGGGCGATTTGTATAATTTAGACCGTATATAAAGTATATAGTTCTTGCGTTTTAAAATATGAATTTTATATAAGATGAAAACTTTTTTAATTTCTTTAAATTACAAGTTATCTTTTAAGAATATACTTATATGTATTTTTTTCCAATTCTCTAAAATAATTCAATATATTTATTATCGATACAATAATTTTATAAATTGTACTTTATAAATGACTATAAATTCAAAAAATATAAAACTGAATGTAAATGAATAGATTCACAACAAAAATGTGATTTTTGAAAAATATCGTATTTAAAATTACGCATATTCAACATTATTCAATTTTTTATAAGAATATTAAAAAAAAACTAAAAATTTCCAAATAAAATATTATACTTACTCGAAATACTTTCAACCATAACGAAAATTCGTATAATGCGACGAAAAATACCCATAAAATATGATTTATCTTCTAAAACGAATTATGTGAAAAGTTTTACATTTTGTATAAAATCAATATAAATAATATAACAATTAAGAAAAAGTTTTATTTTCACTGAATAAATAATTTTTATACAGTTATGTAAAAATAGAATATATTATTTTACAGACAAATATGATTTTTCACTGTCCTTGCGCTATATATTATTTCATATTAATTGTACTATCGTTTCTTAATCGATATATATATATATATATATATATATATATATATATATATATATATATATATATATATATATATATATATATCGTTTATAATTCGTTGACAATCAACAGTAGAAATAAAATTTCGTACATTATATAATATTACCACTGGTGGTGGTCATCGTGTCATTTTATAATATAATACTTATATTCTGTCAAGTCATTGACATTAATAAACAAAATAAGAACGAAATCGTGATCGACCGTTAATTACGATTGTCTCGCAAAAGGTCGTATCGCCGCCCGATATTTACGATACGAAAGCAACTTTTATTTTGTGCAAACACGCATATTCCCGATTGTTAGTTAACCTTGACCGTGATAGATAAACGCTCAAAAAATCCGATGCTTTGACAATGCCAAATAAAAACATCTGTCCCATTCGGAGTATTCGTAGCACCTGATCGCAGCGTTCCGTGATATATTATATATTATAGAAAAAAATCTAGATCTTCAAATAGAATCGATAGAAATATACTTTCGTTTTCGTATATTGCAAAAATAAAATTTTTAGCGATAGATATTTTTATTCACTATGACACATCGTTATAATAAATGTAAATTATATATGGATGAATAAAAATGTAATAATTATACTATTAATATTATCGAATAATTTTTTTTTCATATTTTCAATTTTTTTAAAAAGTAAAATAAAGTTCTAATTAAAAAATATCTACTAGTTATTTTAAATATTATATTTAGATATTGATATTAACACTAAACCTACCGATATCGGTCAATTTGATCGTTTTCAAACTTTTATACAACTTTCACATATTTAAACGTTATCGTATCGCTATGAAACTATGATTTTTCTTTAAATATACATGCAATGAAATTTTTACGCTTAATTATATAAAAATATAATAATAACTACTTTATAGACCGATCATTTTGAACGAGCACAATTAGAAGAGGTATATTATTTTAATTATTATTTGTTAATTTTTATTATAATAAATATGTCATGTATATAATATAAATCATATTAATCAGTGTTGTATGTACGTATATTCGGTCGCTGAAGTGTTAAAAACGTGAAACGCGAGTCTGAAAAATTCGCGCGCATACACAAAACGTATAAAAAGCTATGCGCCGGGTTGAGCGGGCGACGGGAGGAAAGAGGGGAAGGACGGGGCGAAGGGGGGGGGCGACGTAAGAAAACGTAAGTATGTATATATATATATATATATATATATACACATATAGCGTAATGTGCGTGTGTGTTCGTCAACGTCTTGGGGTGAGAGGGTGGTGGTATTGCGCGCGCGCTTCTCAGGGGCGAACGACGCGGGTGTGGTGGGAGTGTAGGGGGTGGGGGGTCGTCCGAGCCGCGATTTATGCGGGCGTCTCGAACGCGTGGGTGAGGGGGGAGGGGTGGCGCGCGATTGGCCGGGCGGTGGCGGAGGCCCGCCCACTTTTGCCCCCGCCCCCCCGCACGTGCGCGCCGCCACCGCCGCGCCCGCCGCAGTTCGACGCGGTGCACGCGGCGCGCCGCACTACGCGAACGTTGCACACACAAAACGCACACACTGTCATACATTTTACACTCATATACAATTCATATTTATGATTATAAATTACGCACGATAAATACATAAATATTTAAATATTAAATTTTATATATATATATATATATATATATATATATATATATATATATATATATATATAACACGTCACAATATTTATATATAATAATAATAATAATAACAATAAATCGCGACAATACGTAGCGAGTGTGACATTATGACGCGCGATCGCTCCCGTTGAGTCCAGTCTACACTGGCCGGGTTGGAGAGGCTGTGGGCGGCTTCGCCGACCCCCAAAAACAACAACAACAACATCGTCGACAAAACGAAACCGAGACCGCTGTCTTACGACGACGAAGGCGGCGACATTTGTCGCACGGCCGAGCCGCAAAAGTATCGCAAAAGCGGCATGCCAATGCTCGTCGGAGCGGCCGTATGCCGCGACGGCGATCAGCCGCTCGACTTCACCATGTCCAAATTCGACTCCGGTACCGCACAACTGCTCGGAAGTCGTCTTCTGCTCAGGAATCCGGACATTTTCCGGCTGGCGCCATCCCCGTCGAGCCCCAACAGTCCACCGCCAGGTACGAAGAACGCTTTTCCGGCCGACGTTTTCGTCTGCGTTTACTATAAAAAAAAAAACCGTTCGTTGCCGTCTCGAAAATAATAAATCTAAAAAAAAAATGATTTTTCAGTGTTTTTGAACAGTGATCGTTGAACGTTTTCACCTATAAAACGATTGTAAACAATATGTAACATAACAGTGAAGTTTGACCGATAACGTAACTCTGTGATAATGTAATTATCATTGAAGTACATTTAATTCAATCGGAATCATAAAAAAATGGTGTTCTTATTGATAACCATTCAATATTTATGGATATTCATTGTTAAAATACTCAAATATTTTTGTGTTAAATAAATTTATTTTCCACAACTTTTATTTCGAATTTAAATATTATTTTTTTGATTTCTTTTAACTTCAGTTTTTTCAGAAAATGTTTTTTTTTTACTTTATATATTTTCAACATATGGAAATTTAATTACTAAATTTGTTACTGTAAAATTTTCTCAAGATATTAATCAATATTATTATTAATATTTTTAATCCTTTTTCATTTTATATCAAAACTTCAATTTCTTTTAAGATATTTTTTTAAATATATTCTTTGAAATATTTTTTATATGAAAATCAATGCATTGGCAACGAACGTGTTTGGTTTATTCTTATAGTAAATATTTACTAGATTAAAAAAAATCAACTGTTGGTTGGAAAAAAAAGAATTTCGATTTGCATTTTACAAATTTACATATTGTATGTATAAAATATCTGATTAATATATTTACCTCCGATAAGATTCCATTAGGATAAAATTTACATTCTAATACGATTTTTGCACTATTTACATATTTTTATTTATTATGATTGTACATCGCATTGTTTATCAATTACCATCATAAAATAATAGCTTATCAATTATATGAACTTCTAATCACAGATAGATGATACACAATGTGTACGATATCATTTAAAAAGAAATATTATTAAACGTATACGTTTATTGTATTATTTAAGTGCATATATATATATATATATATATATATATATATATATATATATATATATATATATATATATATATATATATAATATCGAGTGTTTCGATCCGATCTCAGCCGACAATTAACAAAATTATATTCCTGTGTACTTTATGTGTTCGTTTTATTGCTTTTTAATTGCCCCACGTTCGAGACCCGTAAACAAGAAAATAATTGTAGAAATCAAAGCGAGCTTTTCGAGATCGTTAGTCGCCCCGAGGGCCCGACTCCCAAATTTTCAAAATTGTATATATGGGTAGATAAAATGCCCTAAACGTTTAATAACAATAATTGATTTCTTCTATTGTGTTGTGGTGTATATCGTTGATAGTAAATAACAAAAACGCTTCCATATTACGTATAGTGAATTATATATATATATATATATATATATATATATATATATCCGATAAAATACTGAATCATTTGCGAAAATATTGCGATTAATTTATATATTGTATTTTTTATATGATATATATAATTTATTTCGATAATTTTATAAATCGTATACGAAATAATATTATCATTCTATTCCTATGTAATTTTAAAAAATATTGATTATTTTATAATATTTACTTGTTGCAAATATCAAACTAGCCACATTAGTCATATTTACAAATTTATAATGGCTATTTATAATTTTATAGAAATTTAAACTAAAGATATTTTTTGTGTTAAATTTATTATTGAACATATTATTATAAATGTCAATATATTTTATTAACTTATTCATTACATATGTTTATCTAAATTTTTAACTCGTTTCTAACTAATTTCTAATATTTTTGTTGCTATTTTTTTGTTAAAAAAAAATCTTTATTTCAAATAATATCATTTTAAATGGAATTCATTAAATTTTCAACGTATTTTTTATATAATATTTAAATAAAATGTATCTAAAAAAATATAAATTGTATGTTAGATTACGTATATATCATACATATATATATATATTCAATATTGTTACTCGATTCAGCCACCCTCTGAACGAAACACCCTTAATTAAATCGCTGTATATACTCGATACAAAAGCGTTGTTTCTACTATATAAATATTTTATTATGGAAACATTAAAATTAAAATTCGAAAATGTTTCAATGCTTTAATAAAAATGCTATATTTGAATTGTTAAAATTAATCGCTCGTTAATTTCGCTTTGAAAATTCCAACGTCTTTCGCATCATTGTATAGATAAATAATTATCCACTCACGTTCGTAAATGTTGAAAATTTTTTCTACTTCTACGCTTCGAAAATTTCGACAATGGCCGTATTATTGCTGGTGCTGTTAAAAGGACAATCGATCGCGATATATATATATATATATATATATATATATATATATATATATATATATATATATATATATATATATATATATATATATATATATATATATATATATATATATATATATATATATATATATACGCGGCTTTGAACTGTATCCTTTTGCGAAAAACAATCGCATTGTCGCTGAAAAATGGTTCGCAGATGCAGAAAAAGGCTCCTTTCTATTATCGCTGTAACGACAAAATTAAAATTTCGCAAAACGGGGGTGGTCATATAATATATACGGGGTGACGTTTCGAGTAATTTATAGTTGTTCTCGAGACGAATCTTTTATACCTTGTAAATATATATATATATATATATATATATATATATATATATATATATATATATATATATATATATATATATGGCGAGGGTTGGTTTCGAATAAAGGACACACGACAGTGTTTAGCAACGGTGGCATATGCCAATTTTTAGGATGTGTTCAAATCCCTCGAAAATGGGAACGTGCCGCCATTGAAAGGATTCATCTTTTGTGATTTATAATTGTTGATATAATAGGCGCGAACCAGCAACCGATTGAGAAAGGGTTAAAAAGAATATTTTGGCGTGTGTCGTCTTTTAATCGTTTATTATATAGTTAATAAAAAACGTGGTTAAACGTTTATCCTATCAAAAAATATTATTAATTCAAATATTATTCATATCTTCAAAATATGTGCATATTTATCTTTATTTAAAATATCAGATAAAGCAGTTCCTCTATAAAAATGAATATTCAAATTTGATTCTTGATAATATAATTATTTTTAATATTCTTATCGTATGAATATTATTCAAGTTTTAGATTATAAATGTTGAATTTTCTCAATATTATCTCGATTATAAATCTATGTAAGTCATCTAGTAAAAAGAATCAGTTATTTCGCAATGAGATATATTTATTTATTTTACAGTAAAAACATTTTTAATATTTATGAACAAATTTAAAATTTTAAATTAAGATATTTACTATTAAATTTGTTTATGAAAATCTACATCATTTTAATAATTACTTATTTTGTTATCTATTAGAAATTAAGATATAAATATATGAATAAAAATAAAATTATCGAATTTTTCAAATCGGAAATAATTCTAAAGTAATTTATCGTAATTGTATCAAATAAATAATTTTAATGATTAATTAGTGATTATATTTTTTTTAATAATGAAAAAAGATTATTAATGATCTTCTTACGGATTTTTCTATTAATATATATATATATATATATATATATATATATATATATATATATATATATATATTGTATAATATTTGTAATGAATATTTTCGTCAATCATAATCTTGACAGAAAAAAAGATTTACAAATCAACTATATATATATATATGTGTGTGTGTGTGTGTATGTATATTATAGTCAAGTTCCGTTCTTATAATAAAAATAAATTAATGCAAGTAAACAGGGAGGAATCTGACGAAACGCCCCATCGATAAAAACGGCATTGTGTGATACACATTCGATCGCCGATTCAAAGGAAAACGGCGACCGGTGCGACAAAAAAGTTGTGGAACTTCCTGTCCGGTTCGCAGAAGGCTAACATGTATCCCGATGCGTTCTGGATCTCGTTTAAATTGCCAATCATTTCTCGGTAATACCGCGCGTTTAGTTATTCCCTTTGTGTTTCCCATAGTGATATAAACGTAATATTACATATATGTATATATATATAATAATATAATGAGATGTTTTTTTTTCTGCATTTACTCATTTTACATTTATATATACGTATATGGTTCGGTATGCAAATAATCAAGGAAATATTTCAAACGCTTCTAGCATATCGCATATTATTATAATATTGAAACAAGGAAAAAAATAACCATTCGAAAGGCATTTTAATCGACATCATAATAATAATAAAATCATGGCGTTATCCTCATTTGTACGGCGGATTCGAGCACGAATCTTTCAAATTAGCCACATATCTTTTTTTTTACGTTTATTTATTTTGTATTATTTTAATAAAGCACTTGTACAGTGTTAAAAAAAAAAGACAAAGGGCCGACAAGTGCAATGGGAAAGCTCGCCAACAATACTGTTAAGTGGGTCTCGCACACCCCCTCAATCTTCACAGGGTTATTTCTTGTCAAGTCATCGTCGAATCGGACAGTCAATTTTAAAACCATCCACACACACATACACACACGCATATATATATATATATATATATATATATATATATATATATATATATATTAAGTTTCTTTGATTTTTTTTTTGAGAAATTTGTTTATTAAAATGTATAAAAAATAAATTAGTCAGTAATCATTACATTACATATTACACACACACACACACACACACACATATATATATATATATATATATATATATATATGTATATTGTGCGTTATTTTTTCATCGTAATAATTGTTAATAAAAGTGAAAAATACTAATTAAATATGTAATAAAATTAGTATACAATATAAAACGAAGTAATGAAAAATTTTATTGATATTTATTTTAAATTAATGCAATATTTTTCATAAATTCCAAAATATTATATTTCACATAATATACGACTTATTTACAATTACTACATTTTTAATTTTCTAATAGAGATTTTATTACTATTATTTTTAATCTGATTAAAAACGATGATATATAATAATAAATTATTACGTCAAAAGTAATATTTTAAAAAGATTGTAAAATTTTATTAAAATATTAATTTTTCTCTTACATTTTTTTTAATATATATAAGAAAAATGATATATATTTTAGAAAAACGTATTTTATTTTCTTTTAAAATATAATTCGGTCATTTTTATGTAGAAAAAAAAATATATTAAGGTGAATTTATTAAAATTTCGAATCAACTACGTTTTTTAATATTATTGATATTTTTAAAATCCTTTATAAAAACAATATTTTTTGATAATACGCATATTTCTATTAGAAAAAAATACATTTTTACGATATATATATTCAGAAATATTATGAATATCTTTTATGCTTTCACCGCATCACATTTAATTTATATAATATCATTTACGACTGATTCGAATAGACATATTCACGTTTATTGGAATAAATTAAGTATCGATACATATATGAAATACGACGCTATCTCAGTGGCGGCGATGACAGCTTAATCTATCATTCAAAATAATAAAATAATAATAAATAAATAGACGGAATAAAAGAAAAAAAAAGACACACGCTGTATACCTGCACGTATGAGGTTAACGTGGGTTATAGATCGAAAGCGCGCTTTTCAGATGAGGTCAACCAACCATATTATTTTATTAATACATGTTGTGTGTCTATTTTATTGAAATATTTATTTATATATAGGCAGTAGCATTGTATTACTCTATTATGATACTAAAAATATTTTCTTATTTTATAAATAATATTTTTATAAATGTATATAATATTATTTTTTCATTATTTATTTCATTTTATTAAAAATATATTTTTTATAAATCATTGTTTTCATAGTATTGTAAATCATTATTTATACGAAAAATGTGTTTCAAATTTTTGGCGTAATTTTCAATTATTCTAACAAAACAATAATTGATTCCATACTTGAAAATTATAGAAATGATAGAATGAATATAAATAATTTATAATTTATTGCCAACAAAATTATTAATTATATAATACAACTTACTTCGATTTTTATATAATTATTAATAAATAACCCATCTCATTTTATATTTAATATTTTTTTCACTTATAATTTTTAATCTTAAAATTGGAGTACATTTTAACTTTTTTTTTTAAATCTAAGATGCTTCGTCAATTAGATTTATATTAATGAAAATTAAATAAAAAATATTTTTATATATTTAAATTTATTTAAAAATAGATTTAGGTATTTTAAGACGCGTCGTTATTTTTTTTTTATTTCTGGACACAACAACCGGTTGAATAGCCCAGCACTCAAACTCAGTAGATAAAACAATAAGTGGCGGCAACATTTGGCTGAGTCACAGGCCATGGGAGCTGAACCTCAGCTTCTGGGACATCCCCGATCAAAAATTCAAGGATCGAAAGCACTCCGACGTCGAAGAAAAAGCGCACGGAACAATACCGAAACGTACACAGGGTGGTCCCAAATTACACTTATAAAACGTAAAATAAAATCAAATCTCGTACATTCCTCATAATCTTATTTCGATTTTATGACCGATATCAAATTAATTTCAAGCTAATAATAACGTGACCGTTTTTCACACTTCGCCAAATAAATGTGCGTGAAGATTTATGCATAGCATTTCTCACATTAGCCATGCTGTTTTGGATCACTCTTCCATTGTCTTTTGAAAGGCTATAAAATTTAAAGAATGAGAAATCATCGCTGGGACAAGTTTATTGCCTTTTGCCAGCAACGCGACGTGTGTGTGTGTGTTTTTTCTTTTTTGAAAATTCTGATAGCATTTTTTTTTTGCATTTGATTATATATTTAATATTTATTATTTTTATTTCGACCGTTTTTATATAATTTTATTGCACATAATTACAGTAAAAACAATCAAATTTCTTTAACATGCCAATTTTACAAGAAAATTTTACGACTGAATCAAAGAAAAATATCGCTTAATCCGGTACGTCGAAATTAATGATAGATTTATATTTGTTTCATTAAGAATCGATGTCAATTAAATTAAAATAAGAAATATAATTCATCTTTAATACTTCATTACATTTTAAATGCGTGCGATAAAATATTTTAAAGTTTTATTAATCTTTGTAAAATATTTCAGTTTTTTTTCTATATACAATAAGCGTTTATTTAATTTTTAAAATATCGAATTCAAAATTATCATTTTATAAAAAATAAAATATAAATGTTTATGTGTATTTTTTTTTAATGTGTATACCGAATTTATTTATTACAAAATTGCATTTAAAAAAATATAAGGAAAAAATTGCTAATTTATAATTTTGTCCCACTTTATAGATTTATTCGATGACATTCTTTATATATCCAGCGACTTTTTACGTAAAATCGTAATTGTAATTATCATAAAATTATATCAAAAACCGCCTATAACATTCAAATAAATAAATTTTGTAACGATCGTTACAAAATCACCTAAGTAAACTAAGATTTTGCCACTAAATAAGGGGAAGGAGTGGGGAGACATAGAGAGAGAAAGAGAGATAGATAAAGAGAGAGAGAAAGAGAGAAAGAAAAAAACCGACAAAGCGCGCGCGCGCGCATTTTACCTTTTACGAAAGTGGAAAAAGTCTTTAAACGGTCCGTTCAAAAAGTCATAAATTTCATTCTTAACCCGAACGTAAAATATTGTTATTGTTATTATTATTATTTAGCGCTTGATAAATGATATGCTTGCCAGATAGCGTTCATAAAATCAATCAGATATACAAAACGAGGCACACGTTTTATATTAAAAACCAAGGCATCTTGTATATTTATATATATATATATATATATATATATATATATATAAACACACTCGGACCAACCGCTCAAATTATATATTTCTCAATATCGAGATACGATACGCGTAGCATAGTATATTTTTACTGTATATATTTATTTATCGTATATATATATATATATATATATATATATATATATATAATATTTTTTTTTGAATAACGGCAGCCAAAGGGTCATGGGTCATAGCAATATCGGACGAAAAACTTTAAGAACACGAATTCGGACTACTCCGATATTATAATAATATAGTAGGATGACATCATCTGATTTTGTTTTAATAATACTGTTGTAGTTTTATTTTTATTTTTTTTTAACAAGCATCCGATCATTATAAAAAAAAATTCTTAGGAAGCTATAGTATTCGGAAGGCTTTTTCATCGCAGTATTTTGAAGATTTTTATCATAATTTGCCTAAAGGTATTCTGTGCGATTTTGTAAATGAAACAATTCTATAATAAATTATATTGAAAAATAAACGCTAATATATTTATAAAAAAAATGTCAATAATTATTATTATAAATCAATTCTTGAACATTCATAATTTTCTTTATAAATATTATTCAATTTTATTTCACTGTTGAAAATATACATTTTTTTATCTTATTAAACTTTTAAATTATTGGTGGATTTTATATTTAATTTTTAAATATATATATATATATATATATATATATATATATATATATATATATATATATATATATATATATATATATATATATTGAAGAATTTTAGTATTCACATTATGCTATATAATATCCGTTTATATCAACTTTAATATTTAATAAAAGTTTAATTATTTTATACATACTAATATATATTTTTTATATTGCTTGTTTTTATTTTTATGTTTAAATATACATGTTCTTGAATTGGCTCTCGTGTTTTTGTCGTTGCCTAATAATATAATAATCGTTCAATATACATATAAATATATATATATATATATATATATATATATATAACAATAATAATTCAAAACTTTCACAAAAGTGCTTAGGCGGGTGCGGGCATTCTGTGATTTATCGGAAACCAGAAGGCGGTAAATTTTTGATAATTGACTTCGAATTTGACGCCCAAAATGATATATGGACCCGCGTTTTGTATATGTGATATTTAAGATCACGTTTATACATGATTCCAGAATGATACATTAAAACATAATTTCACCGTAAGAGATGCGGATGCATTTAATTATCGGCCGCATCTAAATCGATGTCGTGATATATGCTTCGGTATAAAATCGACGGCATTATATTAAAATTTATTTTTAAAGTATTTAAAAAAATATTTTTTCAGATTGGATATTGCATTGATTATCTTGTAAATCTGATTATGATAGGTTACCTGAAATTTATCGATACAATTTATGTACGTCATTCAAATTATTTAAGTATCTAACAATATTAATTCATAAATTTTAATATAAAATTTATGAATTTAATTTTTATTTTATATTTCTCACAATATTCAATATATAAATCGATATTGATTGTGTTTTGAATATTTTGAACATTTTTTTTCTCACACAAACCGCTATTAAAATACTCGTAAAAATAACATGGGCGTTATTTAAAATCGTATACAACAAGAAAAATATATGAATTTTCTATACACAGATGCAATAAATTGCACATAATAAGATGCATCAAGAATATGCATATGGGTGCCCTATAGTTAATGTCCATTTGTAGTACAGATTCTCAAACTTTTCTTACAATATTTTTATAAATAAATTTTTACTAATTAAAATTATGTATTTTATATATACCACGAACATTAAATTTATCTTAACATTAATTAAAATAAATATTATTTTTTTTACATAAAATTTTTCTCACTTATAAGGTAATAAAATGATATTAAAAAATTATTATTTTATTGATTAAATAATTGAATTATGTCATGTAAAATGTTCAATATATGCTCAGTTTGACGACCTATGTGATACATATAACGTGTCTTTCCTGTCTTCTACCTGTATATATCGCCAATTCGTATGTAATATGCATAAAGCCAAAGCCGAGTCAAAAAAAAAAACGAAGAAGATAAGAAAAAGAAGTCTGAGATGAAAAAATATACCTATTATTAGCGAAGGGTATGAATATTCAAAGTCCGAAAGGGAATAATAACAATAAATGGGCATGCGGGAGTGTGTGGAGACTAGCAAAATAATAGGGGTCCATCAACGTTTCTTGTGTCATATAGGTATATGTATATTCAAAGATTCAATAAAGGGAGACGATAATGGATTTAGGGCCACTGTGTCATGGTCCTTATATTAGAAAAGGAACGTGCAGTTTTAGAATTTACCTGATTTTCAAATACAAAATGCGCATTTTACATATTCATAACATACGAATGTATAGGCAGTTATATTTTGAAACGTGTGCCACCCTGAATTAACATTTAAATATTATTTATTATTATAGTAAATAATTCTACAATTAATATGTTATAAAGATTTATTATAATATTTTAAAATTAATATAATCTGCTTAGAGTAACTCGTATCATTTCTTAATATTCTTAATAGCTATCATCTTATATAATATCAAACAACAAAAAAAAATATGTTAAATATATATTATAAACAGTTATAATAATATTTTTTAGTGTCGAAACCTTGTTTTTGAATAATTGATTTAATTATTTATTTTGTAAAATATTTTATTTTATAATAATATTGTTAAAATATAATACTTTAAGTATTTCTATTATCATAATAAAAATTTTAAAGATGGCGGCTATGAACAGTTTTTTTTTCTCTTTTTATTTGAGACGCAAAATCGTTAATTTTCAATACATTTTTCCTGGTTTTTCGATCGCATACGTTATATCAAAAGTAAACATTTTATAAATTTTATTTACAAAACCAATGGCGTGACTATCAATGACTCTATTCCATTTCCGCACTCTGAAAAACATTCGTAGCCCTTTTTTAATTAGAAAGTTGAGGTCTCTCTTTTAGTTCCTTCGTCCGTTTCTTTTTCTTCTTCTTCTTAACTTACCTTTTCATAATTTCATTTCGTATTCTCTTTATTATCCGTCACGGAATATTTTAATTATGTTGTAGGTCAACAGAACCGGTTGCATTGTAATTATGTTTGACTTCATTTTTGTTGTTGTTGTTTATTTGGAACTTTATTCATATTGAATCCATTTTTTTTAATGTTTTATTATTTATATATTTATGACGATAATTATCAACATATTTTTTTTTGATATTATAAAAATTAATATATAATAGATTTAGACGATTTCCATATTGATATGAAAATTTATTGATGTATCGGACATTTCCTATGCTTTTATGAAATTTAAAATATTTCCTTATACAGCGTGTGCATAAAATGATATATTATACTATTGTCACTATTACATGAGCATTTTTACCTGAGGCACGTACATTAATTTAAATTTATCGCCGTTTGCATAAGGCTTTGCTTTGATTTTTTTTCTTGTGCTTTCAACTCACTTTTCGTCTATTTATCTACATAATGTATATAAAGCGGCTGTCGCATATTTATTTCGTTTTTTTTTCACTACCGTTAAATCGGCGCACGGTAAGTAAATGGAGTTTTTGCAGGGGCCATTGTTAAGTTTTCGGCTTCCACTTTGTAGAGCCGTACAACAGTCGACGGACTTGTGCACAAATGCAAAAAATATATTTTTTGACACATATAAATTCCCCCTTCGGACCCCCGCTTGTACTCCCCCCCCTTCCTTCTAAGAAGTTTGATTTTATGGACTGAGGAAAAAAACAGAGAAACCTTGGAACTGTTCCTCGTTCTAGGAAATACCGGATAAAATTTGAAATTTTATTATGTAACGATTTTTTTTCTCCATTGATCATTTATCCGTTCTCGTGTAAAACAATTATACGAATATTAAAATATAATTTTAAATTGGCTATTTTCAAATTATTTTTAAATCTAAATATTTCTTTCTAAAATTGTAAGATCTGATTATATATAATTATATTAAATCGTATACTTACATATATTTATAATTATAAAGTTAATTTGCATTCATACTTACCAATTTGTTCTATTTTTTAAATTGATCCGTTTGCATAAAAAAACTAGAATCATTAAATGACTGTTATTTTCTCGTTAACAAGACGAAGATTTAAATGGTATTTTTCATTATATTATAGTAATATTTGTATATAGAAGCATTATACTTGCATGCGATTAATATAAAAAGCAATATTTTTAAATAAATTTGACCTTCTGAATGTGATATTAAACTTTCAAATATATAAATTCATTCCTACAATTTTATTACATATACATATTAAAATTCAAAATTGCGATTCTAATTGTCTCCATATTAATTTAAACTGATATATATTATTACATATGAATTATTTCCATCTTCATGAATATTCTTACAATTTTTTTTAGTTAAACATAATATAAACGTTTAAATCATAATTATTTACGAATTATTTTACATATAATTTCCACTAAACATCTGTCCTTTAATTAAATACGTGATACGCATAATTAAAATCATATCACTGTTTAGCCTCGAAAAAAAAAACAGCGATTTGAATGCAATACTATAATTATAAATAAAACCTCAATTGTAGATGAAAATATTTAAAATTAAAAATCGGAAGCAATGACATTCCTGAATTATATAAAAACGGCCATGTGGTCAATTTGAATAATATCACATTTACATATACACATGGACAAATAGTATGTAATTGGGGATCCTTCTCAGAATCTATGTCCATTCTTGGAAATGATTTTTTTATTTTGAATAATTTAATTCGCTTCTTGTGCAAAAAACGGAAAATTTTAAAATATGAATGAATCTACCCATAAGAATATTCCTTTTTTTTTTCAAGATTTTTTTCTATTCTCTAGCGCGTTCGAGTTCATTCAGAATTTTCGTTCGAATAGAAAAGAAACCAACGTTTCCGGCAAAATGTTGAAGGTTGTCCGAATCGGACCGTGAATTATTTAATTTATTCTGTATTACATTAATATTATTTATTCCGACATTAATTTCATTTTTTTTTCAACTTCTATCTTTCGTTATTATTTTTATTATTATTGTGAATAAGTATATATTTTTGCTCAATTCTGACTGGTTTTTGACGCAATGAATATATTTATCGAATCATATTCCATTGCACACATATGGTATAACACGTAAGATTTTCCGATATGCGATTTTTATCATAAATCTCTATTGTGGAAGTCTTGATAAATATTTTAAACGAATTTATCGCCAAATCATAATTAAAATATATTGAAAAAAAATCAGACCATTTTCAAATTCAAAAGAATTAGATAATATCTTAATTATTTATCATCGTATATATTATTTATAATGTGTTGCATTACTGGCATCGTTAAAGAAAAATAAAAATCTAGATTTCTTTCCAATCGTTTCAATATAAATTTTAATTATGTTTTTAATATGTAATAATATGAAAAAGAAGATTTTTTAGAATACACTGTAATATCTACAAATTTTAATTAACAATTTTTAATATTATATATTTTCAGAATTAAAATTCATTGATATTAAATTTCAAATGAAATTATATAATTAAATTTTAGCAATATAGTTTACCGTTTCGTATAAATAGTCATTTCAATGAATTAACGGATATAGATTTTATTCATATAGATATTTTGTGTGTATGTATAATATAAATAACAAATTTTGCAAGAATTATGAATAATTTATTCATATATTTAATATATGTTCATTATTGAATCATTTGCTTTAACTGGAATTAATTTAAATACTAATTATAAATATATAATAATTTTGAACATAGCAACAATCGAATCAATATCACCGATTTAAATCAATTTTGAATGTTTTTCTATTAACTGTGTTATCTATATTTGTGAATATTGAATATAATATACAATTCTAAATATCATTTATCGCTTGATCTTTACAGATGTATACGAGCCTTCGGCAATGCGAGAGAAACAATTCGGTAAGTTCTAAAAGCATTATATTTTTTTCCAAAATAATGTCAAATAATTTATAATGTCTAAATATTTTTATAAAATAATGACCATCCTGTCTAACGGTAAATTTGCTAAATTGCACATTTTTTTCACAGAAATCCCGTTTATTTCTTCTTCAAAAGGATTCATTGACTATACCGAATATTTTAACGGTAAATGGTCATTTTTTTTTGTTTGTTTATTTTTCTTTATCTTGCGCAGAACAAGTGCAATAAAATAACGGTAACAATTGCATAAAATTGAAAAAAAAATGGAGATAAATTTTCTAGATCGTCTCGCCCCGTACGAATAATGTGAACCCTGTCATAAAAATCCCTCGACTTTTTCATCCCCATGGACAAAAAAAAAAGCGCCGCAAATTGTCGTGAATGTTAAAAAATGTTATTTTTTTTTCTTCGTCACAAAAGCTCTCTCACTTTATTACTTGCATTATTCAATGTTCATTTTTTCGACTTTCTCTTTAAATGCACTAGTACGCGTAAATTGCTGTAAACGAGGGGATGTCGGCTTTCATCGAGACCATTTTTTTTTCACTTTTTTAAAGGGATTTTCTTTTTCACCCTCAAACGCTACCACCCTCAATGTTTGAATAGTGATTACGTCTACGAAATCAAATTTATTCGATGCATAAATATACATAAAATCTCTACAAAACCATTATATATATATATATATATGCACCTGCTTAAAAAAAATTGATAAAAACAGGTGTGTAAAAACAAAATAAATATAAAATACCAAAAGATAAACCGCTCGAAAATCATTAGAATTCTTTTACAGGTGTATTCTGATTTTATATATCAGCGATCTGATATGATTCTTGGTTTTCGGAGGGTCATGTTGAAATTCACACGCACGCAAGTACAGTTTATAACACATTATATATGTACATATATGCAATATAAAAACTTGTTGCTCACATTATATGATATTAAAAAAAAATAATAAATATATATGTGAAAGTTAACGCGTTTGCTGTACTCCACCTGCTCACGTTTGCCCTTTTGATTTTAAGGGTTTTCTAATTAAAAAAACGGGTCGGCGAAATTGTGACCTAATTCAAGTTAAATGTTTAATTATTTAAACGACATGTAGAATGTGAATGATAATTGTCATAATTATGTTGCTATTTTTATATACTATTATTAAATTAATAGATTCTTTAGACCATAAAATATTTATAAAATTTTCAATTTAATTTAAAAAAAATCTTTATATCCTTTTTAATAAAAAAAACAAACTTCCGATCAGCATTTTTAATCTAATAAGAAAATATCACACCATTAATGCCTCGTTAGTTTGATCGTTTCTTTTGAAATCGATTCTACATTATGACTAGTAATAATTCTCTGATATCCAATCAAAGGTATGCAGGAGAACCGAAAATATCAAATAAAAATTTTTGTATTATACAGATTGAACTGATTTCACTTATCCAAAATCAATAGAGTTCAACAACATTCAAACTGTTTATTATATTTGAATAAGTCGTTATAGAATCGGCGACGTACAATTAAATCTGGTTCAGATCGAACGTTGAGAAACATCAGATGTAAATTATTTCTTGTTATAGATCAATTTTTGCGATTGTATTGTTCTAAGATAATATTTTTAGAGAATCAAAAAGCATAAAACAAATCGCGTTAAGACTATTAAAAATATACAATGAATGTTGACAAGTCAAAAAAAACCGGTCGATTTCTATGAAAATATATGTATTTTTTTAATTTATTATAATATTTAATATTTAATTTATTATAATTCAATTCATTTTTTTTCAATTTTTGTTAGATGAAGTAAATTTTATTTAGATTTTTTTTTTATTGGATAAAAATGTCATTCGACCATTTTGAACGAACTGTACTCTATATATTAGAGTGGATTTCCGATCGCTTCCACGTGGTTTACCTGTAAAACCAATTTAGCGCTGGTCATGAACTGAGGGCGCTATCCGAAACAGAATCTGCATACGCCCCTTGCTCATGAGTTCAACCTCTTCGTGGCCATCAAACTGGCCCGCCACGTATTAATTACCATACTAGATCTTCTGGGTGGAGAAAAACGGACCTTACGCTTCGAAAGCAAAACCAAAAAAAAAAAAAAAAAATATATATATATATATATATATATACGTATTAAAATATTAAACAGCATCCTTTCGTATGATGCGAACGCCCGAAGAAGAAGAAGCGCAAACCCTACGTAGAGCGGTACGATAAATTAAAAATAATAAAAACAATAATGATAATCGTTAAAAAAAATTAACACCTCTTCGGTGGTTTGCTGCACCAAAAACGGTTAACCGCTTAAACTCGTTAACGAACGGACGATAATTGATCGACAAAAAGAACGCGTAACAAAGAATAAGGCATATATATGAAAATAAAATAAAATAGTAGTGTGCATATATAAAAATCGAGTGTATGTTGTTTTGATGTAAAAATAAAATATATATATATATATATATATATATATATATAAATACATATCGCCGATATATTATATTAAGCGTGTAGAGCACGAACGATGATTGATTGATGTTAAATTGGTGATTGATCTGTTTAAAATTGAAAAACAAAACGCCGCTTTCAGTACATCATCATCGTCTTCATGAGCGCGTATAGTTTAAAAATATATTATATATATTTTTAATTTTTGCATTTTTTTTTTCACGTGCAGCGTTTTATACAGTAATTATTTAATGATTCAAGTTTTGCACCCAAATATATATTTTTTTTTACATTTTCAAGCCGTTTAATGCTTGTTTTAAAAATGAATTCGACGTGCAATTCCAGAGCAAATCGCTTTGATTGACATTTTATCCATGCCGATTCAAATTGATACCGTTTTTTAAGATTTTGTATTTTTTTTTTCAAATATAATGAGAAACAGAACGATTAGATTATTTTTAGTTAAGGCGAATGTAATAATTATTTCATCATCAATTTTAATGCCTGGATACAGTTACACAAACGTCATTCTTTAATTAAACAAAAAAAACGGAAGCTATAAAAATCGAGTAATTATTTCATAATAAGAAATAACACCTGCATTAATTTCTATTAATAATAAATATCAATTCACATAAATAAATCATAATCCAATGTCATTATTCAATAGTTCTTCATTATTTTAACCAAATTTCTTAATTACTAGATAATTCCTATTACTTTTATATACATTTATGCGTGGCAAATGGTATTTTCTATTCATTATTGATTCACAAAATTCGTCTTCATTGCCAACTGGCAAATTTCCATCGCAAAGCAAAATGCAGATATAATATAATTATTGATGATGGCAATCAATCATTCGGATAATTTGCTCACAGTTTCAATGCTTGCTTTTATATGTTTTTGTATGTAGCGCTGTTTATAAATACAAGATATATATGATAGCACAGAAAAAAATGTGACACTGCGTACTTTTATCTTATATAAAACAAGTATTGTGCGTCCACGTTGACGCATCGCCACGGATAAATTTCTCCATTATATATAAAATAAGAACGATATGAATATCATATTATAATATAATCTCGCGTATGTAAATCGCTCTAACACTTTAGAGGCCGGAATTTTATAATATTATTCCGTGGGAAAAGGGCGCTAAAATTCTTTTGGATATTTATATATTATATATATAATATATATTAATATAATACATAATAAATTATTAAACTTTAGTTTTATAGTTTACTTAGTATATCTGTTGTTTTATCCTATATGGAATTTTTTCTAGAATTCCATTAATTCATATTTTTCATTTTATTCCAGTATCAAAATATAAAATTTGAAAAGAATCTGAAAACACTTCTTCCATAAAAACATGTTTACGATAATTCTAATACAAAATGGTATAATATACATATTTATATCAAAAACCCAACATATGTTGTGTCAGGTTTTTTTTTCTTCACATTCCATATACATAGAAAAACATTTCATATAGTTAGTGAAATTTTACAATTTACCTATTGCTCACAAACAGACGCACATGCTCATTGCCATTTTAGAAAATTGACATTCAATATTATAATGATGTTTGACGTTCGTTTGCCATATGCCGTTCAAAATTCAAAACAACACACACACACACACACACACAAATACATCATCGATAATTTTGCCTAATTATTATAATCATGCGATTTATATATGCAACTCTTTTGTATAAAATTAACATAACTGTCGATCGATCGAATGAAAACACAATTTTATAAATATATATATATATATATATATATATATATATATATATATATATATATATATATGTATATACGATCGGCCATTTTTCTTTTTTTTTTCATTATTTTTCATTCGGGGATTCGCCGTAGTAAGAATGCGCAATTCCGTTAATCACATAATAACAATTCGGCGGCGTTTTATTTTTATTCGTTCGACGCTCTTTATTTTTTATACTTCATTTTCATCTCGTTCCAAGTTTATTATTGCGAATTCGTCGTGATGCGGGATGCACAAAATGCATATGCCTTCGAACTGAGCAACCACCTTGCCGCCAGCAAGGCCGACGAGCACAATTACCCTATAATAAAGTACGTGACCTACACGCACAATATAAAAAAAAAATCCCTATATAACATCGATATATACACGTAAAATATCCACATAAATCCGTTTTCGAATTACCCTTACACACACATACATATATGCATCATACTACAATGATGATAATTTGAATAAATATACATATTAAACGAAACCTCAATTTTTCCAAATTATTTTGATCGGTACAAGACTAACATCGGTAGACCACGCTTTATAAATTTCGACTTATTTTGTTATTAAATAATAAAAATTATTATTTGCATCAATATAAAATAAATAATTAAACATATATGGTATATGATCAATATAAATAAAAATTGAAAATAGTTTTTAGAATTCAAAATTTTTTGAATATTCACTATTTATTTATATATCAATATTACATTCTTTCTTAGTTCATATAACACAATAGTTTTATAATATATTAGGTCAGTAGCGCAAAAGAAAGGAAAATTATTCATTTCATTATTTTTTCATTTTGTTTAATCATTTTACCATTGACGAATTTACCTGCATTTTGCTATCTAACCGACAGTCATCTTGACACAAAAGTGTTTTTGTTGCTGCTTCAGCGATGGTAAACATTTTTGCATATCACTAACATTTATCAATGACAGTTTATTCACCTCTACGTGAAGTTATTTATAAATCGATTATATTTAATAAAAAATAAAGTATGAAATATAAACTTCAAATTTTCTGTGTAATATTTTCAATCTATTGAATTTTACAGTTTTTACTGAAATTCAAGAGAGATTGTACAATTAACTATATTTTGGTGTTTTGCGGTATTTGTTGTAAAAAATGCAGTGTTCCGTGGAATTTTTTTATATAGACCGGAAATTACAACTGCAATTTTTGCCCCATTGTCCACGAAATTAATCGTTTAACCATCGTTTATTAAACTAAAACCAACAAATCGCCTCCGCGCAACATTTTACTGTTCTAATTTGAATCGGATAAAAACCATATTTTTCAAATATTTTCGTCGAAATTTTTCATAAACTAAAAAGCTATCGAATAGTTTTAAACTTCTGTATGCATATTTTTTTATAACATTTCAACTAACCATCGAGAATTTCTCGAGTCCCATTGTTCCAGAATGATGCGGCGATGTGCCATTGGTATTTTTTTTCCTTTTTTCCCCCCCGTACGATTCTATGCAAAATTTAAAGAAAACAACGTGAATATTCTAAACAGGTAAAATTTATTCCTGTTCAAAGTTCTATTCGTGTGCTATTTTTCTTTTTTTTTTTCATCAAAATCCACCTGAATATGTAAACACATTCGAGCACTCGAAAGTTTTAACGTGAACATTCCATTAACCGCAAATGCTCTTTGCCAACTTTTATAACTGTGACAATCACTTCTTATACATTACACATATTTCAATTATTATTAGGAAGTAACGACGGGTTTGTCGACGACATATCAGCGCTTCTCAAACATTGAAACATCTTTGTCGTGTTTCACAATCTTCACAGACAATTTGACACTCATTACTGCCAATTTATTTCGCATTACGTGTCAAATAAAACCGTTCTCTGTATTTATAAAAAAAAATATCACTATTGATTTTTTTTCCTCCTTTTTTTAAATAAATATTACGTTACACAGTTTTAATTTAATATTGTATATTTATTTATATAAAAAATATATTATATATTCAAATATTCTATATGAATACGTTAAAATATAATGATATTCACGGAACGTTAACTAATTCCCCTGTTCGAATATCGTTAAATCATAAATTTTCAAATTAATATGAATCACTTTAGTAACAATTAGCGCAATCACATTTGAGAAACACAGAAACGCCAACAACCGTGACTGAATTGTCGAGCGCGCAAGTTACGCGATATAGCCGCGCACTAACGAGACGTAATCTTGCTATAATGTAATTTTTCAATTTTTCAACATGTTACGATAATGGTCCGCGACAATTGACCATGCCTATATATAAACTGATATATGAACGATTTTTTAAGTCGTACAAACTCGAATATATCACTCACATTTCTAGAGTTATACACTTTTGAATTTTAAATTTTATCTCCATATATAATAAAAAAGTATATAAATAAATATATAGTATTTCAATTGATATTCAAACTCAGATTATATCTAGCTAAATTTATCATAAAAATAATATTCGAATAATAAATTAAATTTTTTAAGAATTTTTTTTTATATTTTAAGTGCGTGAAATTGTATCATTCGTATAAAAAGTGATTCATTGATCTTTTTATCATATATAAACGATATAAAAAAAAAATAAAAGAAGCAAAGTAAAGAAAAATCGGTCTTCTCGTCGAAATCGGACCCGGAGGCCTGAATATTTAACCGTGAGAACCTGTTAAGTGTATAGCGGAGGGGAATCCGCCTTCCGCATTTTTCGAGATCGGCTTAAAAAAAGGACCCAAGGGAGACCTGCTTCCAATTTGAGATTAACCCTTCGAGTAAACTGGTCGCCAACAATATTATGACAGCGTACAAACACGACGATCATTTCGTAGAATGAGCTCGCACTTACGTGACTTCCTCGCCCGGTTTATTTTTTAATTTTTATATTTTATTTGCCTTCTGGTCGAGTTTTCTATCGTTTCGTCGTTTTTTTTTTCCACCATCATTATTTTATTTTGTAAGTTTTTATTTTCAGTTTTATTCTGTTTCTCATGTTCGTATTCAAAAATATTCAAATCGCGATGAATTATAATAATACATAACAGCCTCGTTGTAAGCGCGCGATATTCTGTCAAAACTTCGCGTAGAATCTGAGTGTAATTAATACAATAAAATTTGTTGTACGCTTCAGAACGGATAGACGTGAAACATTTGAATATTTTTTTTATAGGGTTGTCACAATATTTAAATATTTTAATTTTATTTTTTATATAAATTTGATTCTATCAATAATCTGCTAATTTTTAAATCGATTTTATGTTACTGAATCAATCTTATATCAAAAATCTAAATATTAAACTACTAAAAATTTTAATAATCGAATTTTAACACAATTCTCATAAAATTCCAATAAGAATTTTTTTTCATGAATTTACATCATATAACGTCAATAAAAAATTTCAAAAGATTTTCTTTCAATGAATAAATCCGATTATAGAAATAATTTTTATATTATAAAAAGTATTTGTATATACTTGGTTTATATATATGTATACTAAATTTCAAAATTAATACTGATATTTATTTCAATTATTTATAATTAATTCACAAGCAATCGATTACTATATATATTATATAGTAATCGATTACTTTACTATATTATATTCGAATACTTAAGAAAAATTATAAATATTTAAAAATTATTATAATATATTTTATAAGTAAAAATCAGACATTTTTATATAATAAAAAAATGTTTAAATATTAAAACAAACGACACATTTATAATAGATATTTAATATTTATTTAATAATAAAATTATGTATATTTTGTGTGGCAACCTTATGCCAAAAACTTATTCGGATGATTATCATTTATTGTGATAGAGCAGCGATTCTCAACCGCCGGTTGCTGAGCGCCGCGCTTAACTAACCGTATCAACGAAACTCGCCCATTCATAATACGAAAATAATAATATTCGTTTCCCTCGGCGGGGCTCTTTTGAATGACACATCAAATAAAAATAATGAATAATTCTCAATTTATTCGAGAGAACGAAGACGAATTATGCCCGACAATCACATTCTTTGCACCTGAATGATATTTGCAATTAGGTAACAAAATTGTGCGACTCTTTTTTCTTTTCATTTACGAATAATGTAAATAAAATATATTTTATATAACGTCAATATTTTTTTTGATCGACGATTTATTTATGTTTCGCTTTAAAAACAGTATTTCGATGTTAATTATATATCAATATTGTTATTTTACGTCAAAATAACTTTCGTTTGTCATATCTATTATATAATTTAAGAAAAAAAATCTAGCAACTCGAAAAAATCGTCTTAATTTGATTACGTGCATGCGAACATATTATTCGAAAGAATAATCATAATATAATAGTAATATCTTTATAACAATTTTTTGATTTCGTCAACCTGTTTCCTCGCCATTGTAACGTAATCACTGCGTTTTTTTTGTTCATTTTTCGACATTTTTTTACACTCTTTTTACTTAAATTATTCATTGCCCAAAATTATATTCTTCATCTGAAAAATATTATTTTGTAATACTTCAATTTTACTTACTAAAAATTAACAAGTTAAAACTGCAACAAAATTTACAAATAGTACATACGAAATCAATCCGAATATGACGTACATACTTATGAATTAATTAAATATTATATATAATCAATATTTATATTTTTATGTGGTGTGTAATTCGGTTTAATGACCGAATAAAACCATCAAAGCGTTAGAAACATCTGAATGAATCGCCAACTCGAAATTAATAAACAGACAAACTCAGACGCGCCAAAAAATTAATGAATGAATATTTTTTTTCTATATCGCGTTTATATTTTAGCACTTGTACTTATCTCGTACTTGAACTTGCTCATCGTATATTTTGCAGAAAATATAGCCGAATTATATATATATATATATATATATATATATATATATAATGTTTAATTACCATAACGTTACGCCTCTGAAGGAAACCTACCTCAAAATTTTCGTATGTTCAAAATTAGTATTAAAATAAATTTGATAATTACCTAGTTGAGGATATGAATATTTTTTTCATAATTTTCATATATCTGAAACTGATTTAAATATTTTTTATATTATATATATATCTATATATAATATGAAAAAATGATGAAATCAAAATTGCTATAAAAAAAATTAATAATGCACAATCATCGCATGTATTGTCGTTGCGTCGAATCGATGAAAGAATAAATCCGTGAAAGAAATCGTGAAGAATTCTTTAATGCTGAAAACGAGAAGCGTGACTTATGAGCTAAAGAAAATGCTTTCTTTTTAAAGCGTTTTTTTTCCTTGAACTTCCTTTGTGAAATTTTTTTCTACGGAATGCGGACCGATGATAACAAAAAAGTTTTACTGTTAAAAAACTAACGTTTTTGAATCGGACGACTCTTACTACTAACCCACTAAAAATCGAAATATAGATTTTTTTAATTATAAAAAATTCGTTAAAGAAAATGTTGATTGTTTTCGATATAAAAATTTTCACATAATAATATATTTAAAATGTATAAAAATCCGATCGCCTTTATATAAGCTTTTAAACATATTCGTCGTAGAATAATTCTTCTCATCTTTAATTAAAATCGTATAATTTAATAATTATTTGATAATTCGTCGATTTTTATCGTCGTTTAAGCGTCGTCCCACTGTATAAGAACACGTAAAGAAAAAAACCTGTTAAGTTCTCTTCCACACGACGACGCACACACCGGATATCGTACAATACTCGCGTAATACAAAAACCGGTTAAATGTGATACGTAATAATTGAATTAAATCTGCATACGAAAAACGAAATAAAAATAGTGGATAGACAGAGAGAGTTAAAAAAAAAGTTCTGAAATATTTCAAATTAATCAACATTTTTTTTTATTTTTAACAATAATATTATAAATAAAAAAGGACTATTAAATATATATTTTATTTCAACGCCTATTGTGATTTAAAAGTGTTTGACATATAATAGCGTCGTCGCACGTGTAATTTAACAGTTATAATAACGTCAATGTGTAAACTCGCGCACCAGCGATGAAGATTTAAAGTTGAAAAAAACAAGGTAAAGAAAAATAAACAAGTATATATATATATATATATATATATATATATATATATATATATATATATATATATACTACAGTAAGTAACAAAAGTCTAACGACCCATCCGGGATCACTCGCGCAACACGGCAACGGTTTGCCTGGCATTCAATTACCCCCGACAATAAAACTCACAGAGGCGAACGCATATATATATACATATAATAATATGTATATTCACATACACGTTACATACACACAATCTTAAAATATATTCTTATAATGAAATGACGAAAAAAAAAAACACAACTCAGGTGGTGGTAAAATAAAAAAAAACCCGCCCGCTTTGTCGCAAGGCAGTTATTTACGTGTCGCAGATGGATCGTTGACAACGCATTAGCGCCGTTTTCAATTTGCTCGTTTTGCTCACTTTCACCGCGTTTTGGTACGGTTTTAGTCGTATAATGAGAGAAAAAATTATACATTGTATTATATATATATATATATATATATATATATATATTACTATATTTACGTATGAAAAAAAATTTTAATAATCGTAATTTTCGTACGCAGAATCTGTTGCGTGCAATCGAACGGATTTTTTTTTTGTTTTGGGTTTGTGACATGATTTTGACGCGCGTTCATATCACTAAAATATACACATTATATAGATATTCATAGGAGTGATATATATAGTTTTTTTTTCAATATAAAATATATCGTTATCTATTTTATTTATAAATAATTATATATATGTTACACATACAAATTTTTTAATCTATGTTTTAAATTACTCATTTATTTTTTTTTGCGTTTATATAAATAAATAGATATTTTTTTATCTATTCATAAATAAATTAAATTATCAATCATATTTTTATTAATATAAAACGATCATATATAGGTATATTTTATCTGTGACACAATTAAATCATTCCTTAAAATCCTCATTATTATCAAAAATTACTTAATATGTAATAAAACAGGGATACATTTTTAATATCATATTTTTCTATTCCGTTCCAAAAAATATTTAAAAATATAATAATTCGTTTTCAAAACATTTTTTTTTACATAAGTCTTAAATTTGATTATTAGATTTTATGTAAAAATATAATTCAATATTATCATTTCACAAATATTTCGATTGGATATTATCAATATGATTTAGACTTATTTATTATTTTTTTCAATTTTCACAAATATGTTTGTAACGTAGATTATATCAAACTTGGCGACATTTTTTTTATGTCTATTTTTATTAATTATAATTATAAGCATATTTTTGTTTAAATAAAACATTTTATGACGTTCATTATTATCATTCATCTAAAAAAAAATGACAAAAAATAATGTATTGAAATTGTGACTATTTTAAACCATTTCTGATATTAAAAAACATCACAATAATCAATTATTTTCCTCGTTTATCCACATATTATTTAAAATATTTTTACACTATTACAAACTACCGCTTTAATTGCGACCGACTAAAATGAATTGTATAGAAATATTTTAATTATCTAGATATACTTTGCCCTTAGGCGAGTTGTTGACTTACATATAAAACATTATACTGTGACCTGCATTTAATGCAATTGCACTTTCTACATGCAGCATTCGCATTTAAATGCATACATTTAAAGTACATACATTTTTTTTTAAATTTTAAACCTCATATTTTTAACATGTACTAGAAAAAAAAATACAAAATATATTTCTTGAGAAAAATATTTTAATCCTTATAACCATCAAATTTCAAGTGTCAACGACATCATACTGTTCGGGCATCGAAAATTAGATCGTGATCGAACAGAAGCACGCACGTGAAAAGCTGTCGAAGTAATAGTTTATTATTACCGTGAAATTTATTATGTTTCAGATTAAAAATTCAGCTCACATCGTGCACATATATTATTATCTAAACGTATGACTTCTCGGTAAAGGACACATTATTTTTTATAGTAGAATGAAATGTTGATAATAATAAGTGTACGCCTTTCTACATTTCGTCATGTAACTTTATAGACATGTTTTTACTATAATTTTCATCATTAAAATTCTTTTATAATATATATTTTTTAATATTTGAATCAATCTTATATAAATAAAATAATTTATCCTGATTATAATTTAATACACCACTGTTAAATATTAATTTATTAATATGAATTTAAAATTCAATGCTTATAATATATTAATTGGACCATATAAAAATTTATTATTATTTATATTTAAGTTATAGTATTTTATGTGAAAAAAAAAAGAATTCAATATCTGTAATCAATTATTCTTTTAATTTAATAATATATAAATAGAAAAAAATAAACATACTTTTTCTATTTGTAAAATCAAAATACTGATTAGACGTCATCACATTTCAAAAAATATAAATGAATATATCAAAACTATAAACCTTTCGTTATGTAAAAAGTTACAAATACGCGGTCAAACAAAAGTCAACGGTTTCAAGTATGAATAGACAAGGGAAAAAAATATACTAAAAAAAACTATACGAAAGCGGAAAAGAAAACGATCACAAAAACGACCGGGTTAATGTTATATTTTTTGACAGTGTAGAATTAAAATGAGATTAGAAACCGTGTGTGCGTGATTTGTTTTCGGATAGGCGTTCCTAGGGATACCTATGGGCGGATGAAAGGTTTACCCTTTGAGTCTATGCAAGACGGTTAAACGGCCTAGTGCGTAATGTATGTATATTTGTATATATGTATATATATATATACACATATGTGTTTGTATGTATTTACATCATCTTCATCACGCAACAACGCCGTTTTCTTCGATTCAATTCACCTTCGTGTGATGATGGAGTATAATATCGTTCAGACTATGTTGAAGTTTTCGTTTATAGATGCGAATTAAACTGTACGCGTAGTACGCAAAGACTTTCAATTATCGTCGAAATGAAACCACGTAACTTAAATCTATTTTCGTTATTAAATATAAATTATTATAAAATTTAATAATGTTCAATGTCAAAATGACTAGTTGAGTGTAAATGTAATTTTCGTGAACTTGAATAAAAAAAAATTAAAAAAAATTCAACTAGACTTTGAATATACAATATTCGTTATCGAAATCAATTATATTTGTTTAAATGATATTAGGAAACAAATTATCTAGAAAAACGATCTTATCTATGTCACCGCACCTTCTAATGCTTATTGAAATGTATGTTTTGTAAAAAAAAAACTTTAATTTTAATTTTAATTATCGTTTTAATGTATCACAAAAATGATAAGATTCTTAATGTGTTGTCCCGTTTTCACTTATGATTCGATTGCGTGTATATTTTAAACAATCATTATTTAAGAGGTGCACGTTTTTAATAATTTTAAAATAATTTTGTAATATGTAATTTGAAAATTGTTTGTTTTTCTTATCTATTTTAGAAAGTAACGGGTTTCTATCGGGATTCCAAATTTAGTAGTACTGGAATGATTACAAATTGGAACTACCTTTCTAGTTAGAAAATATTGGAATTATATAAGAATGACGGAAATGTAATCTAAATCGCTTCTGAAAAAAGACAAAGTATTATCTATATATATAAAAGTTTTTTGTATTAAAAATTTAAAATAAATTTTTAATGCATCTCGTAAAAAATATATTTATATATATTTTTCACACTTGTTTCATTGCAAAAAAAAACATAATATAATTTAACAATATACAATTATATTTATCAAGCAAAATTAATTATAAAAATAAATAAATCGATTATATTTTTAATCTTGCATAAAATTTCATTAAAATAAAAAAAATAAATTCAAAGATTTGTATTAATAATCGGACATGTTTAATAAATGAAACATGTTTCAGATATCAGATTCGATTTAAATATTAATTTCCTGGATTTTTTTTCAATATATATATATATATATTAGATTAAATATAACATCTTTCATAATATCATCAGATAAGTCTGAAATAAATTTCGTATAAAATATACGAATGGATATACGATAATTATGTGCAGGGATTTTAATTAGAACTCGAATGCAATAATCAACAAGCGTTCGTTGCATGTAAATTTACCACGATATTTAAGATCGTATGTCATAAATTTCACACGTGTACTGAATTTTCTTACGATTTAAGACATTTTTATTTTGACATCATTCTTTTTTCCATCTCTAATTATAATAGACACTTATTTACTCGTGTATTGCCGACGATTTATCTGCTACATTGTACATAATTGTTGGGTATGATATACGGAAGTATTTATTGTCGGTTATAATTTTGATTTTTTTTTTTTGTAATATTTTCATACGTTTACTCTATATGTAAGTATTATAATATATTAAAATATATATTTTTCTTTATTTTTTATGATTTTATTAATGTTAAAATTACTTTCATATATAATAGAAATGAATGATTATTGTACAACTGATGTGCCGCTGGCGTTTGGTGAATTAACATTCTGATCCATACGTAACGTCGTAAAATCGGAATATTGTTAATGTGTCAACAACGTTGACAGTTTGAGAATCATTGGCGTTAACTTATCGTCATCTGGCTTCTCAATTGGTGATCGATCACCAGCGGACATCGTACTATAGACAAGTAGCCGGTCTTGCCGACATTTGCATAACGCACGCTGTAGAAAATCGCGACTATCCGGTCTTATTGCATAGGAAAACCGTGAGAAAAAGTGCATAAGATTCATCTGAATGCATAAGATCCATCTAAATGCATCAGATGCGCATCCTAGAAGTCGACACGTCGTATAAAACGAGCGATAATTGATGTGAAAATGGAAAAAGAGGACGCATCCTGCGAACGAATGAGATCGATCTAGTATTTCGCATAAATATATTTATCTACTAATTTTATTTATATATAAAAGTTATTCAAAATATTGTATCAATATGATATATATATATATTTATACAATTTAATTTTTAAATGGTTGGTTTGATAGTTAAAAAGTCATGTTCGATCATGCCTTCGTTGCATGAATCTTAAATAAACAGTGTCTAAACTGAAGTACTATTTTATAATACTGTTTTTTTTTTATCTAATGCAAACTTAAGATTTTAACCGTTTAAAAGAATAATAAATATATATGTTTATCGGAATATTTACAGAACGCACTTGCATTTTTTTGGAATGTTTTAAAGTTATCAATTTATAATGTGTGCTTTTTACACATTATGAAAACGATTACGTGAGAAATAACACATATTTTTTTTACACACAAAATGATAAATTTATATCTATTTGATACTATAGTCATACAGAGATAGAGAACTTATGGTTTTTTTTAAATATATTTTTTTATAATAACTAAAAATTTAATACGGTAATAATTCATAAAATATTTTTTTGTAATTTTATTTTAACAGCAGTTTACAAAGTTCCATTTGATATTTTCAGTTATTTAGAAAATACTACGAAATCAATGAAAATATATGAATTTTTAATTCATATTTCGGTATAAAGCATATATTTTTTTTCCTAATTAAGATATAGGTTTTACTTTAGGTATGTTAAATTTTATTATTAATTCTGATACATATAAAAACATTTCTCAAACATTAATATATTTAATTAATAGATATATGTTAATATCAGTGGCTTCATTAAAGCGTAATAACAGTGGGCAATACGATTTATTGTTAAATATGAATTTCAAATATGCATCGACATTGTTTATGATCATTCTACTTTTTTTTAGAAAAAAATTAATTAATAGGTGTGAATATACAGCTAATAAATTATACACGAGGTAAATAACGGTAATGCAATGCTTTATATATATATATATATATATATATATATATATATATATATATATATAATATTAAACGTTGAATTTTTGATTCTTACAAAGAAAATCAAATCGATTTCGATATGATTTTCAGTCCGCTAACTTTTTTTTTCGTTTATAATTATGGCGTTTTTTTTTCATCTCTTCCGTTGTTTGATAGTTCAATCAATCAGAATGTAAACCTAACCGAAATCAAACGAGCGTTCATGATTCCATTTGGGAAATACAAATTGAAATTCCAATATACTGGATTCCCTTTTCCCTTTGGATGTTTATTCCCCTTCGATATTACAAACGCGTATATTTACCGGTGTCAAATTTTTTTTTCCACCCAAAAAGTGCCCTTTTCCCTGGTTATACAACAAATCAATAGAAAAACTCATAAGGCGTACACATCTGTCTTAAATTACCTTTTCATATGTGATTTGTCCCTATGAGTGACAATAAAACATTAGAATCATATTCTATTTTTATTCAGATTATATGTATAATATATAGAAATGTTATATCATATATATAAGAAAAAAATATATAATAATATATTTAAAATTGTATCATATAGTTATTGTAGAAATTATATGAAAAAATACTATATAATAGAAGGAAAGTTTTTAAAATATGTTTTATTCTTTGAAATTCTGAAAAATCAAATATGAATATTTTTATATATAATACTGTAAAAGATCGATTTTTAATATAAGACTATTTTTATAATATATAATATTTTTGATGATATAAAAATGTTCTAATGAAAACATCAAAGTGTGCCATATCCTGTAAACGCTTTTTTATATTTCATGTTTACGATAAATCTTCACACCGCTCCCATTTTCATCGTTAAAAAAACACCGAACTACCCATTCGAGAAGGGACTTCCGCAGTGAGAGGGTACCGCAAAATGGGGAGGAAAGGCGGCATCGAAAAATAATATGTACTCAAATACCAATCATATTATCGTAAAAAGGATGGAAAAAGCGGGAACGGTAAACGGAGATGGGCGGGCCGGGGGGGGGGGAATGGGCGGAAGAAAAAAAAACGAAAGGCGAAAGGGTAAGGTAAGGAGCGTCGGCGTTTTTATACGCGAATATCCTGCAGGAAGAGCCGAGCACATACGAAATGAGGAGATTGCCTTCCTTTTATGCTCCTTTGACCATTTTAAATCGGCCAAGGAGGGTCAACCGACAGAGTCGACCAGCCGGAAAAATATTTCCAATAACCGACAATCTTCGCCAATATTATCGGGACCACGAATAAAAACTCCACTCGCCGCACTATGAGATTTTTCCTAGCGCTTCCTGTACTTAATACACCACCGACATTTTCCCATCCCTTGTCGCATACAGAACGACGATATTAGCCCCCTCCCCTCTCCCAATACATCCCGTCCCTTTATATCTCTATTCAATTGCCTATTATATTATTTGATAATTGAATTATAAGGAACGGTGACTTTTTTTATTGCGGATTTTTTTCAGATTTTCATTTTCTTTCAGTCAAAGATAGGATGATTTCGATAAAATATCTTGAGCTAGAATGCGTTCAAAAATATTTATATAAATTTAAAATATTATCTTTATTCATTGATATTACTAATTTTATTTTTATGATTTTAAAGACAATTTTACGATTAATCGATATTTATATAAAAAATACGATAAAGTAAATTAGTAATTTACTGATTATTAACAGTTAATATAATAAAACATATTTAGATTTCGATATAATTTCACTTTTTATTTTAATAATATACTTTCATTATATATATATATATATATATATATATATATATATATATATATAACATTGATTTAATTTTGCAAAATTTGTAATAAATATCAAAAATAAAATTTTTACGTATTAATATAAAAAGAATGGGAATTTTATATCAGAAATCCTTCACATTTTGAATTTTTTGTAAATAAATAATGAAGTTTATTGTATAACGTATTCGAAATAAATTATATATATATATATATATATATATATATATATATATATATATATATATATTAAACGTTTTTGTCGAGCGTTTGCACGCTATGACGCTTCTGATAATTAATTAATCTCATTTGACTTTCAAATATGGCTCGGTATATACGAATATTTTGGCCTTTCTCGTATTTTTATATCATTCTACTTTTATTTCAATTCATTATTCTTCGTATTTCATAAAGATATCAATATCTTTTCATTTTTAATTGAGGATATGAACCGATAGGCATATTTGCATAATGCAACATTTGCATTTATTGATTTAAAGTGTGTCAATATATCAAATTGACGTATTATTCCATATTATATGAACTTTTCATATCGTTGAATTTTTCATACATTTAATCTAAATTTATTCCAAAGGTGTCTTTTAAATTATCTCATGAATATATATGTATATAACGTTAATAATTGACCGGTTATTTATTAATTTTAATTAATCTTATCGTGTAGGTTTCTAAATAAATAAACTTTAATTATTATGAAATACGACCTTATTTTGAAATATACATGTTTATTATAAAACAAAACTTTAGACTTATCCGTGATTTTTTTTCATATTAAATTTTTATTCAAGAAAAATTTAGATACGCGATCAAATATTATGACACTATTGTACAAAAAAATCACTAAAAATTACTATTTATTAACAAATTATAATTTTGACATAATCATCATATAAAATCTTAATGGCAAATTTTTAGCGAATCGATCCAAAACGGCGATCGGACGATTGAAGATAAACGTTTAGGAAAAAAATATTAAAATTAATACACATATTATAAAAGTTGCTGTTATACGTTTTAGATAAATTACGTACATATCTTACGTGTAATACATACTTAAATATTATACACATATATTGTAGAACACTGGCATCGATGTGTGTAGTTTTTACAAAACATGGGCGAATACAGATTCTTATCCGCTCTCGAAATAATTAAATAAACACACGAAATGCTTTATTACATATTAAAAATACTATCTAATATTCAAATCGGAACCTTAACCGGTGCATAAAACCAAAAAATAATATATATATATCTAAAAAAAATCACATACCAGACCGTTTTCAAAACACGCGTATGAAAATGTTGGTATAATATGACTACATTAATATGAACATATCTGAATTTTTATTATAAAAATAATTTTTTTTTTGTTTATATAAATATTAATTGATAAATAAAATTATAAAAATTTATATATTTATTTTCAAATGATATAAATTAGAAAAATATCATATAAATATACATATGATATTTTGTTCAGTAATATACAATATTTCTAAATTCTTTAATTAGATAATAATAATACACATATATAATAAAAAAAAACAGATTCACAAATTACATGCTAAACATATAGCAATGAATTTTAATTTTTTTTTCTTCTATTTAAATATTTATTAATAAACAATTATTCGGTTAGCGCAATTTAGCGGCCATGTTTAAATGGCGTGTCATTCGGCTGACTTATCTCCGTTTGTTTTTAATGTCGAATTATATATTTTAATACGTATTTGTTTTTGTTTTTTCGTTCTTCTCCTCTGTTTGCCGCTTTCACACAGTGGCTTTCCTTAATAAACACATAAAATGCGCTCGTCAAATTGAAAAATAAATTAAAACCAGTTATTATTCAAATAATACGGCTCGAAGCCTTCAAACGCCTCCGGTTGTTAAAACGGCAATAACGATACTTGTGTTCATCGTATTTATTTATATATGAGTGTGTGTATGTGTGCGCATATATATATATATATATATATATATATATATATATATATATAATAATTATGTGTGTATATTTTCGAAATTGTTAATGAATTTAATTAGAGCTTCCAACGTTGAATTTATCATATTTTATAACGAATATAATTTAAATACATATAGCTTCGTTAGTGTCTTTGCTAAAAATTCATACTGTTCTGCATATTGATGAATATTAATATATATATATATATATATATATATATATATATATATATATATATATTTATTCAGTAAATTTTATTTTTATAATAGTAATAAGGTGATTTAAAACGCGATGAAATATTTTTTATCGAATTTGCCATAAAGCATTTATTCAATTTCTTCGCGGTGTGAACGCGGCTTTATATACAGTGTGCGCTTTTTTTTTTCTTCTTCTTTGAATTTTTAAGAATATGATCGCACTAATGTAATACACCGGACGTAATTCCCATAATATGAGTTGCAGCAATGCCCGTATAATTTTGATTCATTATATTTTCTCTCGAGAAACTTTTTATTTGTTTACACAGAAAATTTTTACATGTACATTAATCGACGTGTCATCAACGTATTACAAAAAAATCGTTCGTGTTATAAGTCGTATTAATGACGTCAAATTCGAATTTAGTTTAGAAATAAATTTCTTAAATTTATGCCTAAAAATATTTCCATTATAATATAAAAATATACTTTAAATAATTATTACTAATTATACATTTGATTTATACTATATGATGTTCAAAAATAATTTAAGACATAGCTAAACCTCCAAATCTTAGGAAAATTAAAGAAAAAAAAAAACAGTTCAAAAAATTTAACTTTAATGCTAAAAAAATCTTAATTAACAAATGTAAATTTTTTTATATTAAAAAAATCGTCAATGTTAATGTATTTTTAATTAAGACATCGACTCTTTATATCAAATCCATATCATTTAATCTTTTTGATGATACACTTCTCAAATACATCTCATTTTAATTTAATTTTACTTCCTAATTATTTTTCTTCAGTAAACTTTTCTTTATATTTCAAAATATAAATTATAATTAGAATTTTTAGAACAAATTTTGGTTATAATTAGAATTTTAAAAATTTTTCATAACGTACAATTCATACATTATTATGTCATCATGAACAAAAGTATTTTAAATATACAGTTATCCACTTAATTATAATATATTAAATTATATATGGCGCCATTGATATATTTCGTTTAAAAAATAGTATTAAAAATTAGTACAAGTCGAATATATATATATATATATATATATATATATATATATATAACTCGTAATTATATTCTTGCTTATTTTTTTTCTACATGATCGCTCATGTACATACATACATATATATATATATATATATATATATATATATATATATATATGTACACATACTTATAAATTTAAATACGTGTATTAAGCATAAAAAAAAATCTATACAAGTACTCTCATGTGAACGGAGTCGTTAAGAAGCACTTGTTAATTACAGATTAAAACGTTCCCGAAGCCGACCATAAAAATCTCGGTAATTTCAAAGTGCGTGCACTCAAATATTTCACATTCAAATATGACCTGAAAAAAATAATACATTATATATAAATATATTGAATATATATATATATATATATATATATATATATATATATATATATAAATATATATATATATATATCGGTTCAATTTAGACCAGTAAACGATGAAAAAAAAATTTGTAACCAAATCTTGTTATGCATGTTGCCGTTGTGTTGTGGCACTGCGGTAAAATAACAAACGAGCTGTGTTGTTCGATTCTTTTTTTTTGTTTTTGTTTTGTTTTGTTTTGTTTTTTTTTTGTTTATTGTTGAAGCGCGGGTTAAGTAGATTTTAATAAACGGTTTGTCTGGTCTCAAAGTCTTGTTCTGGGAACCCGAAACCAGTGTATTGTCGACGTAATGTAAATATAACAGATCTATCGCGTACGATCTAAGCTTTTTGGATCCGCTCGTTGACAAATTATACCACTACAATACTACAAATTATTTTATTTTATGTAAGCATAATGTGTATATATATATATATATATATATATATATATATATATATATATGTTACATAATAATACTTATTATTATATATTATATATACGCGACGCGTATATCTTGTATGAAAATTACTACAATACGCGTCTATTTCCTTTTGACCACAAATAGACGGATCGATTTTTTTTTAATATCGCTGTTTATATATTGTGATTATCTTTGATATTCACATTTTTTTTATACTAAAATATATTAAGTGAGTTAAGAAATCGATCGATCTTATTTTTATTTTTGACGTAAAAAATATCAATATTGAATGTAATTTTCAACTATTTATTTTTAAAAAAAATATTTTTATGAAAATTTGTTATATTTAAAATTTTTCTAAAATATATTACAACAATATTGTGTAAAGATCAATATATATATATATATATATATATATATATATATATATATATATATATATATATATATATATATATATATATATATATATATATATATATATATATATATATAATAAATATATTTTTAATAAATTTCATTGAAAAAAAAAACTGGAATAATATGCATAACTAAGTCTTATTTTTAAATTTTTGCTCAATTTAGCATTTAATTACATAGTACATTCATATGTATATTTAATTTGATTTCCATATATGTTATATATATCATACAAAAACACTAGTACAATATTTTATTATTGCTATGGTTTTCTTACGATTTTATATGCATGTAATGTTCAAGAATAGTTATTCATTTTTTTACGAATATATGCGAAAATTATGCATAATCTTGCCAAAAAATTGCTGGATTCAATTCTTCCGGTGGCCTTCGGATTATCTCGCAAATCTTTGCCAGTCTTATATATATATTTTTTTTTTATATATTCGTCTATATATATTTATCCGTATGTGTGATCATAATTGACAAAAATAAATATACAATTGTTGGACTCCGGTAGGCAAATTATCCTCCGGTCGCTCTTCGGTTTGATCATCATCTCAGTTTTTGATGACCATGCGAAGCACGAAGAAAAAAATAAAAAAGATTCTAATTTGAATTCCCGCTGAGAAAAGGTACGATAATTTCGAATTCGAATTACCTAATTGACACAAAAGAAAACCCTGAGACAAAGCTGACTCTGGAACCTTCTATAAAATAAATTAAAATAATAATAATAATATAAAATGAAATAAAACATACACGTACTGTTTATTATATTATATATATACACATATAAATATATAATTATAAATCGCTTAAAGCTCTATATATTTTCAAAAATGGCATAACGTACACGTGTCGATTCAAATTCAAATTAACCGCTCATTTTTGACGCGCTTTTGCATCCAATTAAAATATATAATTATTATAATCACTGGAAAATTTTTGCTAATTAGCTGTCACGCCTATGAATACGAAATACAAAAAAAAAATCGCGTGGTAGAAGATGAAACGAAGCGAATTTGTTTCTATTATTATATTATTATTATTTGCGTTCGATAAGAATGTAAAATTACAAAAAAAATTGAGGGGGGAGGCAAGCGTAGATATCGCTTTTTAAAAGCCATTTTGTTAGATTGGGGAGATTAAGAAAGTCGTTTTAATTGCACGATATTATATAATAGTACTGCGAAAATTCAGTAGGCAATTAAAGAACGATGTACGATTATTTAAATTATACTTGATTACATTAATATTAATTTATTATAAATATAGTAAACATTTCAAAATTTTACTCAAATATTAATTTATAATTAGATTTTTTTTATTTTTCACATCAATTTAAATTTGTACGTGAAAATTTAATATTTTATACAAAAGATAATAAATAGTAGAAAAAATATGTATTTCGATTTTTTGAAATATAAATTTAAATACAAATTACACGTTGTTTATTTTAATATAGATATAATTCTTATATTAATTTCTTGTTTATTCTCATTTTTTTTGTATAATATTTTAAATGAAAAAATAATGTCATATTTTAAAAACTATTTTTATATAAAGACATTTATTTTTTTATTTTGACTCATATTTTTATGCAACATTAATATTTTAAAAATACATTTTGTAATATATATATATATATATATATATATATATATATATATATATATATATATATATATATGTATATATATATATATATATGTATATAAATATATATATATATATATATATATATGTATATAAATATATATATATATATATATATATATGTATATATATATATATATATATATATATATATATATAAATTAAAATTTATCTATATATTAATCATATATTGCAGCTGTTGGTTTTTTTCTAATAATACAATTCAAAAACATCGAATGACACTAATTCAGCTTAAAAAAACCGTTTTACATAATGCACCATTATTATAACCGGTATTGTTTGCAATTTTTGTAATATTTGCAATCGTACGCATAATACACGTAATTAATTATTTATTTTTACGTGCGCACACACATACATATTATAATATTACGCGTAAACGTTACAATATACATTAGAGATGAAAATGAAATAATGAAATAACAACATAGAAAAAATAAATAAATGTAATAAAAATAAAATAACAACAACAACAACAACAGAAAAGAAAGAGAGATCGTTTGTCGAATGATTTATGGATCGAGGTGAGAGGAAATTTGTGCTGGAGGAGGCCCATCGTCTAATTACAAAGTCATTATTTACTTTTTGGTCGATTTCTTCGTTTATCGTTTTTTTTTTTTTGCGTTTTCACCAGTCTAAAAATTCGACCGGAGAATGTGGGAAACTATCCGTTCTTTATTTTTGACTATTTTATTTTTTACGAATTTCCTTTTGTCTTAATCGTTTCGTATGTGTCGTATATTTTATTTTTATAAATGTTCTTTGTTTCTATTATTATTATTATTATTATTATTATTTCATAATATAATATGCATGCTCGCACGTAACGAATGACGATTCTTCCGCATCATCAATGAAAAACGTATACTAACGAATAATTAATTGGCATCTTTGCGAAATAAAAAAAATATATTAGATATTACAAATATTTAGGTAATACACAGTAAAAGTTGATTTTTTTAAATTTAACACTTATTTGTTCAATATAAAATATTTGTTTAGAATAATGTTATATTTCGTATCTTTTTAAGACCAAATTCGTAGATTTGTACCTCTTTTTCAATTATTACAAAAATGATTTTAAAATATTCATATTGTGCGTAATTTTATAAATGAAGGATAATTTCAATCAATATATATATGCATATTATTTATTCACAAAAAAAAAACAAACAAAAAGTCTTGAAATAATATTTATAAATTATGATTGTTTATTTATATATGAAGAATATTTTTATTAAAAGTACCGCATTATACTAAAAATAAATATTATTAAACGGTAAATTTTAATAACATTAATATTAAAATAAATATAACATTTTAATGTTGTACAATATTTTTGTAATTATATAATAAAAAAATATAAATATATTTATATAGAATTAAATTATAAAAATATCAGATATCTATAATATACATTTTGCACATTAATGAAAAAAAAAACGATTGCAAAAAAAAGATGTTTGAGAATTAATAGTTAAATTAAATGGACACAAACGTTTTGTCAGCTACGCGTAAACAGCCTAATTACATACATGTGTTACCAATGTACCTCTGCAATATACAGGGGCGTGCATAGTCAAGTCGTGTTTACACATTATTTTTATTTATATATATTTTTTTTTTATCGCGGCGATTAATTAATTGCTCGTTACGTTGCGTTTTTGTCGGCGTTTTTCGTTTTAATATCCGTTCCGCAAACAATATGCAAATAAAATTTCATAGTGTGAATGTCCTTCAAATTCAAAAAAAAAAAACATATCAACGAGCGATTTCCGTTGGAAACCAATTAAATCGCGCGTTTATTTCTGTTCGATTCGACTGTTGATTGATGCGAAAATCTACCGTATTTGAATATAATAGATTCGAACCGATCGCATTTACTATATATACAATATATATTTGTGCATCTTTATCTATTTTTTTTAATATTGTATAAGATATTATTTCCTGTTGTCATTGATTTTTTGGATTACTTCGAAATAATTTAATATAATTATACATTTTTTTTAAATCTTATAAATAAACAATTCCGTTTTAAAATGAATAATAATAGATGTATAAAAAAAGTGATAATTTGAACCATACATTTTTTACATTCGAATGTAAAAATATTATGATCAATATTTTTATATTTTTTCAAAGTGCCCAAAAAAAAAATTTTAATCTGATAATTAAATTATTGATATAAAAACTCGTTATATCGATGACACAATATTTAACCGACAATTTCATAATTTAAAAACGATCATGAGCAATCAGCTAACGAAATGTTCACCACTTGAGTGCAAATCAATCGTTCCCAATCTATCCATTATTAGATGATAGGCGTTCATATTTTTAACTTTTCCCACGGAGTTCATTCGATGACCACCCGCCGCCACTGTTCCATCATCCACCGAATTCACGGAACTTATTATGAATAATGATCGACCGAATTAACGGCTAATAACGCACAAACACACACACACACACACACATAGACCATACACACTTTATATTACCGACAAAGTAACGCCACCGTCAGATTTATACTTATATATATATATATATATATATATAATGGAATCGAATCTTTCCGTATGTTTTATTTTATTTTAAGTCTTTTTTTTGTATATTATTATTCTCGTCTCGGTTCTGTTTCTACGTTATTATTATTATCGTCATTCAGCGCTGTGTGTACTTTTAACAAAAAAGGCCGCATCAATCAGATTTATTACGGCGCAGACGCCGACAACCTTGTCGGCAACCTGGAAGACCTGTGAACCCTTTCTTTCTTCATATAATATAATACACTTTAAATGATCCTCTTTTTATATGTTTCCCGTATTGAAATGTAACAATATCTCAATATAACAAACACAGTATAAATCATATTATACATTATTATAAATATCATTGTCAGCAACATTCAGTCGTAGAAATCTCACTCTGATAAATTGACTGTTTTCACTTTAAAACTTCGTAACGATATATTTTTTTTAATCAAATTCAATTTTATTTCGATCTTTTTTAGTTTTATCCTTAAGTCTATTAATGTTTTTTTTTTTACATTTACCTTCACACCATTCATTTAAAAAAGTCATTTGAAATCATACATTATTAACGATAAAACATTTTTAAGGCATAATTTCCTTCATTATTATCTAATATAAATAAACGAATACGTTTTTATTTCAATTTAAAAATAAACCTAAATTCAAATTATCACTATAATTTTAAATATAAAGTTATTATATAAAAAAACATATATTATAATTATTTTCATTTAATATTAAAAAGGTTTATTTGTTTTTAATCAAATTAATTAGAGTTTACATCGGCAATTATTCACGATGTGAATCGCAAAATCTTTAAAGTCAATTAAATTCGATAATCGATTAATGCAAATTCAACCACGTTAAATACACAAAGCCCAATTTTAAATAATCAAAGGTTTTATCGGCTTCGAAGAGGAGAAAAAAAAAACTACATATATACTAATATAATACGCTATCCGTCGATCTCATAATAAACGTTTATTAATATTTAACGTCCAACTTCATTTAAATCATTGAAAACGAAACATATTTTTTTTTATAGAAGCACGCCTTTTTAATTGAGTTTTATTATGCGATAAAAATCTCATTCACCGTGTCTATATTATTATTTATGCGTCAACATTCTTCATAAAGGAAAAACGATATATTTGCATATAATTCGTTCATATTTATATTTATATTTTTTTTGTCTACACGCGAATTATACGTTATAAACTAATGTTGAAGTGATCTTGAAATTTTTTTTTCTTTATATAATTTATTCGTGAATAGATAAAAAAAAATAGTTCATATAATAATAATAATATTTAATAAACATCGATGTGTGCGAGAGATATGGTTTAATGTAAATTATTAACAGCATTACGAATGTTTCAATTTTAATAATGCAAACGGTGATTTACAATTACGCTATTTAAACAAAATGAAATAATTACCTTTTAATTTATATTAATAAATACTATATCAAAATGTCGATTAAATGTATAAAATTATCATGCAACCAACAGGAAATTAACGCTTTTAAATGTTATCTTATTTATTTACTTAAAAAGGTTATCACCCCTCTTTATATAAATAACACATCTTTATATATATATATATATATATATATATATATATATATATATATATATATATATATATATATATATATATTGATATCTTCTTATGACAGCACAGTTAGATGTTTGATTAATATTACCAGATATTTCTTTCACTATTTATTATATAATTGCATATCAACTGATAAATTATTAATGCAAAAAAAATGTTATACATCAAGACTTTTCCTTCATATCAAATTCATTACATTACCGTTTTATTTAATTCTATATTAAAACGATTGAGCTTATTATAAATATGTATTTTTTTTTTTGTACTAAAAAATTGCATACATTTTTCTATAAAATAATAATAAAAAAAATAAACGAAATTTTATAAAACCGGTTAAATACAAGAATACTTTCAAAACTGCACGATATATATACAATTTATTAACGATACGATTTCATAAGATTTCACTTCAATTTTTATAAATATTGAAATCACTTTTGCATATAAAAATGTGCGTTTGCGTATTCAGAAAATAAAAGTAGTTTTGATTGGTGAAACGAAATATACATATTAATTTTTTATGCAACAATGGATTCTTATTTACTTTTACTTTTTATCAATTGTATGCATTTTTTTTTTAATTATTCGTCAATGATATAGTTTGACTATCTAGTGATTAGGTCAACGCTGATTGGTCAAATTTTAATAGCAACAACGCATGATTGGCTGTACGCTTATTTTGTCACCTATTCAGAAATTCCAAACATTTTTTTAACTTTAATATATGTATAATATTTTTTTTAGATATATATTATAAAGGAATATTGTAAATAATAATTTATGCAAATTTATAACATGACTACCGTTCTTACGTATATCTGAGTATAATTCTCATGTATTATAATATTTTATACCTTTTAAAGTAAGAACAGGATATATTGAGTAATTGACTGCCGGTTACGGACAATCATCACAATTAGCATATCGCACACATACACACATCGAATCCAATTATCGCGCTGAATCTGAATTATTATAAGTCTTTTGCGACCTTCGTGTCGATGCAAAGCGATTCGCTCGCGATCGTAATACGAATGCGATTGCATAATGCGAAATTGCAGCCGCGATTTTCGATTACGTGGCCCAATTAACGCGAATATTGTTTGTTACATTATGCGATTGTTACGTTTTTTTTTTTTTGGCACACGATTCGCGTTATGCGTTTTCGGCGAACAAAAGAGGTCGCACGTGATAACTGTAAAGCAATGCATTCGCTTAAAATGCAGTGTCTTATATGAGTGTAATATCGACAAGATTTTCTATTTTTTTTTTAATTAAATCTGTTTGCAAATTCAATATTTGCATTTTATATATTCGATTTTATATTTCATTTTTTAAATTTATGATTAAATGATTTTTAACAATATAACATATTCTTTTATTAGAATGAGTCATAATAGAAACAATCGAATCTATGATAATTATCACGTAACACATATCGAAAATAAAAAAATAAATAAATAAATAAGTCACTCTAATATCGTCGACGATAATGATAACTATAAATTATTTTGTCGCTCTGTCGAAACACCTTTCGTGTGTTCCGGCAATAGTTTTGTGAGCGAACGGCGCGCGTTCCTTTTTAATCTGGTGGCGATTAGATGAAAATCTATGAGCTCGTCCGATGATTTGTTGAGTGTTGCCAGTACCGAAAAGAAATCAATCATAACAGTATGTAAACATAACGAACGCCGAATACCAAAAAAAAAAAACAAAAAAAATCGATAAAGAAGAAGGAAAAAAAGATCATTTTCCCATGGCCGAGCAGTGGCCGGGCATCGTGTATACTCGTATATATTGTACGAGTTCGGCTCGCCTCTCCGCGTGTTGTACATGCCCAATAATTTCATTACATGCTAAAGGGGCCCCGCGGCCAAAGGCTAAACGTTTTGATTTATGGCTCATTGATTTGATAAAACGAGACCAAACAAAAAGGCAGCCGAACGAGACTGCCCGGCGAGACATGAAAAACACATGTATTCGAAGTTTTCGTTTCTTTATTCCATCATATTGCTCTACAACTGCTGCCGTTTTATCGATATCGAGACCATCTTTATCGATATATATACTCTAAAATCATTTAATTCTATATTAGATAGGTAAATTCTAGTGTGTCGTAATAAAAAATTCCAAAAAATCTTTACTTAACGTATCAGTATAATTCAAATTTACATAAAGTATATTAAAATATACTACTAAAATCATAATACGATAATAATATATGATTTTAATTAAAAATAATAAATATTTTTACGATTAGATATTTTTCTAAAAACCATAAATATACTGTTAATAATGTTAGATTGATGAAATGATAGCGAGGCGTTTTGCAATTTACTCGTATTTTATAATTTTAATTAGTTCGTTATTAATTTCTCATTTTTTTTTCAATTCGCAATACGCGATTTAAATAAATAAAACAAAAAAACTGAACGCCCTTTTCTCATTATCGTTTATAATTTATGTAAATTTCGTTTACAAAGTATGAAATTTACACAATTGTTCAATGGTAAGCTCGTAAAATCGTATTGTTTAGCACTTTTAACCGTATGCATATATATATATATATAATACAATTTTAAAGGGGCTGTTTTCACAATAAAAGTCTTATAATGTGATTAAAAGCCATATAAATTATATTTTATGATCTTTTATTCGATCGTTATTGTTATGTTACACTTTGTAACGATAAAAAGTATGCTTTATATGTAATTACGAGGCTTTCATTAATGCATATATATGCTATTTGAAATTATCAATATTTAAATCGTTCACATTATACAACGCATATGTTACACGTCATTAATATATTTTCTGATTTTATAATTTAAATTTCTTATCTGCTATCAAAAATATAATATAAATTTGTACTATTATTAGTCTTGTAATTATTTTTTATATATAATAAAAATATTTTTTTTTTTAGATATATCTGTGATAATATTTCATATAGAAAATTGAAATTTCCGATTTAGAATATAATAATTAATATTTTTTTATTATTACAAAAAAAAATAATATTAAAATACTATTAAAGTTTTAATTTGCAATTTAAAATAGAACTACAGGTGTTGATCGAAGGAAATAGAAGCGTTCAAAAAACAAAACAATCTCATCTCCGAAAAACCGTGATCACGCCAATGCCGAAACGCAATTAGTATTAAAGCTCCGATCTTTAATAATAATAATAATAATAATATATAAAAAAAGATAAAAGAAGAAGAAGAAGAGCAGAATATATAAAGCACCGTTGGCGCATTTATAACTTACGATTATTGGTTTATATTCGATAAAACAAATAAGGATATTAGCATCCCGAACACGATGGGGTGTCCGATCTTAAACGAGACTTGCGTGCCGGTTCAGAGCTTTTAATGCAACCATTATATTATGAAAGTTTTCACATTTCCCATACGACGGGAGGAAATCGTAAAAGCGCTACACACAAACAGATACACCGCACATATTATTCTTACTATTTACAATGCATTAATGGGATAGGTTTATTATTATCGTTATAGTCGTATTATATTACGGGCAACTCTACGACGATCCTTCCAGTTTTCGAGTTAAATAGCCAGCCGAGTTCACACTAACGACTTTTTATATACTTTGACAATCGAAAAATATCGCACATTCACATAAATAACGTTATAAAAAAAAGATGTTTAATAATATCATATTTAGATACAAAAAAAAAAAAGTTAACAATATCAAAAAGTGTATATTAATATTTTAGTTGTAATTAACGAAAACGAAATATACGGAAATTTTCAAAATAAATAAAAAAAAAATTCGCTCCTAATTATTTATCCACATTAAATTGTGTATACGTTTTTTGATTTGAATAACTTACATAATATTCTAAATCGTTTCTTTCGCGGTTACAACATGATTTTTTTTGTGTATTTTTAATAGAGAGTATTAAGTTAATTGCCGAAAGCGTTTCACATTGGAGTCCGGTTATTTGTGTATCTTTTTTTAATATTTAATTTTTATTATTATTATTACGATTTTAAATTTTATTTTTGCACTTCTGATTCGGTGTTTTTTTTTTCTTTTTTGAGATGGTTGATTGTATCATCACGATTTTTCACTAGTGCGTCGTAAATCAACGACAAACGGTATTCAAACTAAAGTTATACCGGTCAATTTGGGTTAAATTAACTACACAATCGAAATGAAAAACTATTTTAATAATATTTGCATTTTTATTAATTATATAAATGTACTATAGAAAATATAGCAAAAAAGCATCAGAATCAACACTTGATATTTGCTAATTAGTAATTATTGTGTATACACGTATGTAATTATGTAATTAATGAACTAAACAGTTTTTTTAAACAATGTATCTAAACAATATTTAATGCTATAATAATGACGGCAGGTGTTTTAAACCGCATTATGCGCGGTTAAAACATATAAGGCTAAGCATTCAAATGTGATAACAATCTACGTTGCACAATTTAATAAATGAACTTTTAAACGTTAATTAGCAAATAAAAAAATAAAGTTCATATTAAATTAATATTATTATACCGTATTTAATTTTTAGACTTTTCTTGCACGCAAAATAAAATATTAAATTTATATAAATATTATTAAATATATTGATTGATCTTTTTTTTAATGCAATTATATTATATTTATCCATTAATATTTTTTTCTTTAACATAATTATAATTTGTACCTTGATGTATAAAAATTAATTAATTAGTGTATGTATGTATGTTAAATTATAATAAAAATTCTATTACAAACGTACTCTAAAGAATTTATACATAAAGTTCTTATTAAAAATACAAAATAATCTTAGTTTCTATTTATTTCTCATCTGTTTTATATGTTTACATGTTCACATGACTAATGTTATACTATATGTGTTTTATAGGAGTTGTGATCATAAAGATTGTGACCTAAACCCATTTTAATCGATTTGTATTTTCAATCGACGCATAAATATAATTTTCCAATAATAATAATAATAATAATAAACTTTCACGACAATATGTCGATATCGATTTTCTACATAAATTAACTGAAATCGGAGCAAAAATAATATTACGGATCCGATCGACGACTAATTCGATCGATTTACGATTAGTATAATCCGCACTAGCATATTTTCCGGTATTTTAACATATTTTCTAATTGAAATAATACACACACACACACACACACACATACATATATATATATATATATATATATATATATATATATATATATAACGCAAATATATCGATTAAATTACGAAACTATCGCTTCGTCTCATACGTTGCAAATAAATTATAAATACACACATACATTTATCGATATGTGAAATTATTATATGAAAACACACCGCATACTTACAGTTAAGTAATAATCCCATTTATGGCGTACAATTAGCATACTCTCATAACTCTGTACACGTTTGCAAAACTATGCAAAAATGAATAAAATATATATATATATATATATATATATATATATATATATATATATAATTGTATGCAGTCTGGTTCTAGGCGAGGCGTCGCAGTCAGTTGCATTTCCGTTCCAGACAAAACTTTCACTGAGGAAAACGCATCTGCTAAATGCAATAAATAAATAAATGTACGTCGATGAGCGTTCTATACCGACTTTTCTTATGTACGTGTGCGAGGTGCACGCGCAGGTTTATTAGCGAACGTGTATTGGATCTGTATAAGGAAATCTTATTATGTGGTTTTTTTTAATGCATGTTAGTATTATTATTATTATTAATTTATAAATGCGCGCCGCACTGTAAAACTATGTTATGCGCAAATGATGCAATACGATATGCGCATATCAATTAGCCACGATTGTCTTTTTTTTATCATTATTATTAATTTATATTAACATTATTTTTATAGTTGTTAAGTGTATATAAAATTAAAAGAAAATTTTCATTATTATTTTTTTTTCATATATATACATATATATAATGTAATACATTAGTCGTTCTGTAAGTAAGTTATTTTCGCTGCATTAAAATCGTAAAATTTAAAAAAAATCTTTAATCAAATTAAAATTTTTGTTATATAATATTGTGATGTATGTACTAGATTTTCTAGAGTTTATACTTTATATCATAAAACACAAAATAAATATTTTATGTAAACAATAATGAAAATATGAATAATATGAAAGCGAAAAACAAAGTAGTTATTTTAAGTTAAAATACAGATATCCTTTTTGAATTAATAAATTTATATTATATGTGAACTAATTAAAAATATTGTAGTGTGTCAAACGTTTCAATAAAAATACATGCGTTCCCTGAAGCTTGAAAGAAAGCATCAGATCCATAAAGACCAGCATAACTGGTCGATTTGTATATTAATTGACGTAATCTAGATCTTATATTATAACTTATTTTCTATAAATGTGATAAAATTAACATCGAACGATATAATATATAATAGAATATCAATTTTAATTATATTTATCAGAACAGAATGACTTCTCACTTCATATATAAATTTATTCATTTTTTAACTGAGACATTAAGAAAGTTAATATAATATGTAATTAAAGACGATTACATAGCACACATACACACATACACATAGCGTGACTGGACGTTACAACTATGAACACGTTACATTGAAACTAGTAATCGATATTGGTTTTTCTATAACCGATTATAATCTTTTTTTTTACAATTATATTCGTTTATATTATGTGTATAAATAATTTCGTTACGTTGCAAAAAAAATATATAATATCGTTCTAATCGCCGATTTATCGAGTTAACTAACAAGAATCGTTAGTTGGTTAGTATTTGTGAAATCGAGAAATATTTATTAAATATTATTACGGTAACAATATGCCAATTATATTTGTTTTTATATTGTAATTAATTAAAAAAACAATAATTCTTAATTTGATATGTATAATGATTTTTTAATCACATAGTTTATTATTGATTCTATTGTATTACATTTGAGATGGCATTACGAATAATACATTAGAATTTTAATTTGGAATATAATTTATTATTATTAATTATATTAATTGTATCACGAATTCAATAATATACATTAATAGCTAATCGAGTATATCAAGTTAAATTTTATTCAATTATATGTATATTTAACAATTAACCTACATTTATATTTATTTAAATTAGATCATTCGATTCGAATAGAATAAATTGAACATTGATTTATAATGCACTTTATCGAACTTGAATTAATTATAGTTCTTATTCTCTATTATAATAAAACAAGACAAAACTGAATATATATAAAATTTATTTTATTTTTAATTTTTAAACATCAAATAGTCAACAACAGATTAATTCGTTCAACACATGAGCTGCTTGCTCATAACGATCACGAATCGAGTACAGATTTTATACACATTTTCACGTTGTATATGCAAATTTAGAATTTAACATCCACAATAGTGAACGTTTATCGGCTACGCTCATATAATGCCTATCATACGTATATTATTTTATATTAAAATTTTTAACGAAACGCTTTTGGCGGAAATAATCGTCCACACGTCGAATTGGCCATTTTTACAAATTTACGACGCAATCCAGTCACTCCTTTTTTCAGTTCTGTTTCCAAAATCTGATTTCGTTACGCTGTTGTTCTGTTGTTGCTGTTGTTGTTGTTGTTGTTGTTGTTGTTGCAGTCGTTCGCCGTCGAATGTGATAGCGAGTCCGTGTATTTTTTTTACACACCGCGCGCCGTTCCATAAATCGCGTCTTATATACATTTTTATACTCATATATATATATATATATATATATATATATATATATATATATATATATATATATATATATATTCACAAAGTATAAAACCGTTGCGATTCCAATCGATTCCGAAATTGAGAATTGCTCAAAAACGCGTTTTATTTCATTTCTTTTATGAGGCCAGATATATATATATATATATATATATATATATAAATAAATATATATATATAAGTGTTGTTATATTATATATAAAATTTTTTGTCGTTGCACAGAACGAAGCTACAGTTATAAATAATAACCGTTTCAACAATTGACAGTTGTATTCTTTGAGCATTCGTTTCGATATGTTCAATTTGCATCACTTTTTTTTAAATGCTTAGAATTTCTGGATTAATATAGAATTATAATTTAATATAATATTAAATATTTTTCTTATCATAATATAACCGATGAAACTTTATCGTTATAGACAACGATCTATTCTCATATTTCTAATAAATCTATCAATTGTATTTTTATACTAAAAGAAAAATAAATAGAGCATATTCAGTAAATTATTTATTTTAATTCTTACAGAATTCAAGTATCATTTGATCCTCTATAATAAACATAATATGTCCAATCCTTTAATAAGAAATAATATTTAAATTCTCAATTAAGGCATTGAAAATATTGAACAAATTATTATTAATACTATTTTACGAGTACTAAAATAGTATAACATATATAAAAAAAAATAGGTCAATACATAATCATATAACACAAATTAGTATGATAGATTAGAATGATATGTATTAAAAAAGTACTTTCAAATACATCATATATATAGAGGGAGGCCTCGATATACAAATATAGCACATATAAACACGTGCAAAGTCATAATTGCGTTTTAACGAATAATATATATATATAAACGTTGTTAATGTGAACGCGTGTTAACGAAACCACACACATAATGACATTTCACTTCGCGCAAGAATAATTCTTTAAAAACTCGTTCGCCTCAGTGATGATACTCATTAATAATAATATTATTATAAAAATATAATAATAATAGTAATAAAACACTGAACGTTTAATACAAAAAAAAAATAATGTTTCGATTTTTTTCTCGTTCATTTTCATCATCTTCTCTAAACTGGTACGTGTGTTCACTTTCGTGTTTGCCGCGAATTAAAACTTCATTTGTAATAGGTCGAATATTTCACCCGATACAACGAAAGGTAGCAGCCAGAAGGGTATAAATATTATTTATACATTGTATATGAGCATTAAATATCGAATTATGCGTGTGTGTATGTGCGATAGAGCACGTACGAACGTTTATCCTAGAGACGGCACTGTGTTGCATAAAGTCGCACACGTACCGATTTCAACTTTCAATTTAATATCACGTCACTAATTATTATATCAAAATATATATAATATTTTTTTAGTATTAATATTTAATGGTAAAATATTTTTTTTTTAAATTGACAGTCAATAGTAAATTCAATATCTAATTATCGAATAAAATTATAACGTTTCATTTTCAACTCGGTAGAGTAAAATGATACAAAGCCGACGATGGCTCCCCGCAGATTCCGGGTTCTCAGTGTGTTCTTTTACATCTTCAGAGCCGCTCTCATCATCATCATCATCATCATCGTCGTCGTCTTCGTCGTCGTCTTCGATCCAATTAATCCGCGCTATTCAAATCGATATTCGGTTTCTTGGTCTCGTGATCTTTCTTCGGGTTCGAAGAGCCAAAGTACCCTGGTGATCTTCGTCACGACATGTAAATTTCTCACAAACCGACACGATTATAAATCGATGTGCTTACAATGTGTATGTCTTTCGGTGTCAGAGGTTGTCAAACATGTAACGATACACACCATATTTTGAAAATTTTATATTATATATAATAAATTTATGAAACAATTAATTAACAATCCATTTGATAAATTATATAACAAATATATTTAATTGATAATTCGACTACATTGCGAATAATGATGCATCCGTTTGTATATTATTTCATAATCTACCGTTAGTCAAACCAAAAACCAGCCTTTGTAATATATAATCTGATATATTTTTTTTTTATTTATCAAATCGACCGATCTATAAAACGCACGTGTCATTCCAAGAATAGAACCCGAACCTTCATATTAATATTTCCATTTTGGCCAACTCAATTGTCACGATTTTTTTTTCAACCGTATAATGATTGACTACCATTATTTAATATGCATTATTATATATAATAAAAAAATATTTTTATTAGTATAATTTATTATTATTATATAATAATGAAAAAAAAATGAATTACTTTGATAAACTTTGATATTTTCTGATTGCAATTATTATGCCGTCGTTTCTCAAATATGCGTTCAAATCGACGACTCGCATATAAAGTACGTTAAAAAATATTCTCATTGTCACTGTTAACGATCGATATGCATTCTCGTTTCGGACCGCTCGATACAAGCGAATCGTAAACGAGAAATAAATATTTTATAAATGTATATATATATATATATATATATATATATATATATATATATATATATATATATATATATATATATATATATAAAGAAAATGCTTTACACAGTTAAAAGCGTGCAGTAATAAAAAACAATTAAACTTTGAGAACGTGTGGGAATTTCGCGATCGTGCTCTTGCGTCCTACGGGTTAACTCGGCACGTAAGCGATAGTACTGAACGAAATATATAATAAGATACATTAATTATTACAATGCGTATCATTTATTTTAACCCCCTGTACGAACACGTGTAATGGCGCTTGTATTGTTGTATCAAAGACTAAATCATTATGGTTCGATCTTTTTTTTTTTTTTTTTTTTGATTTTAACATTGTTGTTGTTGAACAAAATTTTGATTCAAACTATATTTAAATTGACAATTTAATACTTATATTGTATTATGAATAATGTAATTTTATTTTTATTCAATAAACATGAAATAATTATTGGTGAAAAATGTTTATTTATTGATTATTGATTATGAAAAAGTCTACACTATTATTGCACAATGGACTATATACAGAAAAATAATATATTTTTAATACAAAATAATTATAATTTTGAATTAATTTAATTTTCATATCGAAAAAAACAAATTTATTTTTAAAATTTAATGCTTCAAAAAGGAAAAAAATGTGTTCACTTCTATAAATGAAAAATAATATAAAAATTATTTCTTATAACAAAATAAATATTTTATATAAGATCCGACTGTGTTCAATCATCGATATGCGAAGCAGTCATGTATCGATATATTTTACTGTAATAGAAAAAAATAATAATAATAAAAAGTAGCAATAAAATCATGAACGTTTACACATAACTTGTCAACAAGCATACTATCAATTTTTCACGACTGACATCTACTTAGCCTCGTTTTTCCACGTGGCTCTCGATACATATCTAGGACGACCGGTGACTTTTCTCTTCTTTGTTTTTAACGATTTAACGCTGATTATTAATTATAATTGTGTGATATTTTCATTGTATTTTACAGTGTTGATAGTACCTTGTTTTTCACACTCAGATAGATCTGGTTGTCACTGAAGCGTCCAGTACAAAAACTTGAATTCCTTTTCTTTTCTAACAGCACGTGAAACATCTTTGCATGCAATATGATATATGTAAGGATATCCCGTGAATTCAGTCGGCTTCTTTTGAAAGACCACAGGTTTCCAAACTGTGCGACGCGCACTCTAGAAAACATCATAAACATACAAACAAATAGTTCTATATTAAAACACTGTTATACTTAATAAAATGCGTGCACGATTATTTTATACGATGTCAGTTTAACACTTTAACAATTTAACAGAGACGCTAAACGATTTTTTTTTCTCGTATATAATAAGATCTATAATAAATAAAACGGCACATATCTGAAGTCCCGATCTAATGTTTGTATTACGACTTGAACGAATCAATTTGTAAATATATTCCTAAATATATTTTTTTTCCGCCGTTCTCGTTTTTTTTTAAACGGGGAGGGATTATAAGAACATAATGCGAGATTTTATCGAATTTAATTATTTCGAAACGAGCCCACTTCATTATTATTTCTTTATATTATATATATATATATATATATATATATATATATATATATATATATATGTATAATAATATTTATGCAAATGTGGCAGCGACTACGCTTAAAAACCCTCAACTGATGAGTTGTGTGTATGTATGTAATGTTCAAGGTACAAATTTTAATTGCACTTCGTACATAATATTTAATAAATATGATTTTTTCATTATAATTCGAAACGGTGTACACGTTAAAATTTGTAATGTGAGCCATAATTGGTTTTTTAACACGTTAAATATGGTGCGCATTTATATATATATATATATATATATATATATATATATATATATATATATATATATATATATATATATGCATACGTTATTTAACGTTAAACAGAAGATTTTACAGTGTTTTATTATCAATTCGGTGTCATATAATATTTTCCGTGAAATATTTATGCAAATTGATCGTGTTCTCGTACTTTAATTGGATATAAATTATGATTCAAATCTAGTTATAAAAATATATGGAAAATTTACATGTGCGCTCACAAATGCACAGAAGTTACATATTACTAATTGTTATAAATTCTAAAACAATTCATATACTATAATGAAAATTGTAATAATTATTCTTTAATTGGAAAAATAAAACGATTAACAAAGAATTTTTACTTGAGAATTTTCCGCTAAGTTGTGCTTGTTATTTAAATTATTTATTAATTCGCATAATTGTTAACAATGTTGTGGTTTACTCATCGATTACTGAGAATTTAATTTCATAGCATAACAGAGCTTTTGAAAGCTTTTCAAAAATATATATTTTAATTCTAAAATATATATTTTAAAGTAAATATATATATATATATATTAATTCTAAAAAAGAAACACATACATTTATATATTATTAGTTAGGAAAAAATTTTCTAAAATATTTAAATAATGAACTGTCAAAGTATTATTATCAATATATCTACAATGTCGATCAATATATCGACTTTAAATAGTTTCATAAATATAAAACATGATTAATAAATATAAAATTTTATTTATAATATTTTCCACAAATATCGTTCATTTAAAATAAAAAAAAAAAACAATTTACTTTATTATATTAATGTCACTGTTAAAAGATATATTAGACCATTTGAATCTGAATTTGTGTGAACATTTATATGCGGGTGTGACTGTTTAACAAGTTGTAAAAACACGCGTCAAATTTTATTACACGACTTCATATCAGTATTTTAAACACCCTTGACTCGTACAAAAAATAAAAAAAAAAGAAAAAGAAAAAGAAACATTCGTTAACTATTTAATAAGACACGTCTTTTCTTCATTATGATCAATTTTTTTTCGCGTTATATTTTACAATCGAGATCATATTATTCTCGTACATCGGTCGCGAATAACTCGAGACTAATAAGCGTATATAATAATACTTGAAATTGTACGTAAACAACAACAACATGATATAAAAAAAAGCGCAAAAAAATTGATGAAGATAGAAAAAAAAATGTGTGTATATATATAAACAGTTTACAGCACGTTAAAGCAATTATTATTTCCTATATAAGTATACATTGTTGCAAAAATACGTCAATATTATTATTTTTTTTTTTTTGTTAACCGACTCGGTTATTTCTTGATGGACAATTCGTGTCGATATTGTGACATTTTCAATCGATTATATATTCCAAAAAATAAAGAGCAACACGTTTAAAATTTTTATTGTATAATATATATTTATACATATATATATATATAATTACGCGGTGTCGTTTAGTGATAACTTTTAATGGTGACGTGTCAAACTCTGATATATTTATCGACGATCGGTCTAATTTGATAATTGCTCTTTAAATACATAAAGAAAACGGTTAAATTGTTTCAAGTTAATACAAAAATTTCGTATGCGGTCATTTCCTGTCCACATTACGAACAATTATATTTAAGAGCACAAGTAAAACTAACACGAATTCGGGTTAATATTTATAAATTTATTAATTAATTATGTCGCGAGTTTCGAGTTTAAATTATATTAAGCATTATTCATTCTTTCTTGCTTCGGAATTAATTTATGAGTTTTAATAAAATTAATTTTAAACATTTTTAATTATTCTATATATATATATATATATATATATATATATATATATATATATATGGTATATATTATATGGAATTGACGTGCATTTTTTTTTCGCACGATTATAAAAATAAAATGGCGGAATATATATTTTAAAAAATCGTCACGTATGTAAAATCATATTAATCAAAATAAAAAAAAACAAGTATATATATATATATATATATATATATATATATATATATATATATATATTGCATTTAAAAAGGAAACGGAAAAGAAACGAAAGGGGGATTCGTGACTGCGTATTATAGCACGCATTATATTTTATTATTAATATACATATATTTATAAATATAAACAAATAAAATAATAATAATAAACTTATGAAGAGAAAGGGCAATACTAACAAAATATTATAATGCATTTTATTTCGCTAATTCGAAGAACCAACAGCGCATCGCTCACGAACTTATAAATCATTCCCGCTGTTCAATCTTTAATTTCACGACGTCGAACCGTGTTTCTCAAACATTCTGGCTGAATATCTAATTTAGTAATGAAAGATTTATCAATTGATCACTCATATATTCATATTCAATATGATATAATAGTAAAATTTTTCTTTTATCGACTTACTATTAATAATCGATAATTAAAGTATTGTCCATAAATTTATTTTTATATATGAAAAATTAAAAAAAAAAAATTTATTAGCAATGGTATATTATACTAAGATCGGTGAACAATAACGATAATAAATACTATAATTATGCACTTGTTATTGTTAAAGTGCGCAAAACGCATACATCATCTCCTTATTAATTTATCATTCGAATTTCCCCAGTATTTATATAATGTATATATTGTGCAAATAACGGACTATAATTAATCGTCAAATGCGAAAATTAATATAAACATTTGCATGAAATTATTTTATATAACGTAATAAATCGCAAAAGTCGACGGGTCGAAGCGGTTTTAACCCTTCGTTGAACAATTAATAATTTTGTTACTTTGCATCGCTGCATGGAATTATATTAAATATATATATAAATATTTTTTTTTTATAATTTGAATACAATAAAATCATCATTTGAAATCTTATAAATAAACAAAATATAGCATCCGTATTTTTTTCTCAGTTAACATAAAATAAATAATTTTATTCTAAAACTTCTTTTTTATAATAAAGTTAAATACAATGAATAAATTTACACTTTATCGTTTCAATCGAACCATGTTTATCTTTTTTAGATATAATGTTAAATTTTGATTCATTATGTGCTAAATATATTAATTTAATTCATTCTCATATACAAAAATGTTTCTTGTAGTCGTTTTGACAAACGAGCTTTTCATAGTTTTGACATTTGATTAATTATTATATAGGTGATAAAAATAACACAATTTGAAAACACTATATGAAAAAACAATTTTTCTTATAAAACAT